>OY821518.1:111044897-111472397 GCA_963682025.1 Cordilura impudica
AGAAGTTAAACGATCGCTTCGCCATTGTTAAGAAGTCAGTAATATTACCAATATGTATGAAAACCTTATGACAACTAATTATTTTTCAACTTCGAAAACTACCTTGTTATACATTCAAATCAAAGGGGATTCCCCTAACAGAAGATAACTTGCTATAATACATATGAAATATATATAGTTGCTGTTATTTACTTATAGGTGTTGCAATATATATAGATGCTGTGTGCCTGAAACACACTTGCAAAAAGTAAAGAAAAAATATTAGCTATCTGCCCATTGGACCCATTCGGGGACACCATACTAAAATATGTCCCCTTTTGGTCAAACATTGTCATATATTTTCTATTTCAGGATAATTTGAAGAAAAAAACTCTATGTAAATAAACCAGGCTGAAAATGTATAACAGTACCCACGGAAATATAAAAAATAATTACGTAGCTTTGGTCCATAACCTAGGTCACCACAGAAATAAATTCAACCAACAATTTTAATCACTTCAAGCATTGAATCATAAAAGCTAATAATTTATTTTGAAGTCACACTCTTTGCCAATGCAAATTCGTTTATAAACAGAATACATCGTGCACAAACTAAATTATATGGGCATATGAAGAACCGTCCTCATATGAGTACGCCGGGTCCAAATGGGTTAACTTAACACTAATTTTGGTTAAATTTCGATTTGATATAAATATTAGTTAGCAATGTTGTTACTTTTCTTGTTAAACTAAGTAACAACAAAAAATTTTTTGTGGAGCAGTTCCATTAGAATTTCAAATAATATTTGTAATTTTTACAACACACCCACATGTAGAGGGTATATATATATTGTTCATTCTATTTGCAACAAATCGAAATAAATTCCGGATACCCCAAAACCTTATGTATATATTCTTGACCCTTATAACAAGCGATGACCGTCTGTCCGTCTATCTCTGATAATCACGATCACAACCTTAATAACTAAGCTACACTAATCGTTTTTTCATTAAAATCGTTTACTAACATCCCGAAGTAGTTGCTAATTAAAATCAATAAAATCGGTCGAAAGGGTCACCAGAGATGAATGGAATTGTGAAAAAACTAAAAAAATAAATTAACATGTTCAATGTGTTTTCAGGTTTTTCTTAAGATATACATATACACTCAATTCTGTTTTTAGCTATTATATTTTATGCGGTTTTAAATTTATGCGGTTTTTTTATACAACTTTTTATACGAATTTTAGAAATTATGCGACTTTTTTCTTCTATTTATGATTCTTTTCTCGTCTACTTCTTCTTCATCTGCAAACTAATTCGTCAACAATTTTTTTGATTGTTCTGATTCTTTTCAATATTTATTCGTCTTCATTATGTTTATATTTTATACAAAACACTCATTTCGTAGTAAAAAAAAAAAAATAAAAGTACACACATACATAAACAAAGAACGCACCAAGCTATCAAAACGTAGTTGATTGATTTTGTAGTCAGAGCGTGGTTAACTTTTTATGGGAATCCCAGTTTTATATGATTTTTTTTCTCGTAAATTGTGACGTCGGCTGTGCTCATTATTATTGTGTCTGCTGTGGCTTAAAGTCGATATCAGTGAAATTTTTGTAAACTGTTTCATGGTGTAATTTTAATTTGAGTTGTTTTGTTTTCATTAGAAAAAGGTAAGCAATTTAAAAAAATAATTTTCTTTATAAATTTAAATTAAATTAAATGATTTTTTTTTTTGGAAAATTATTGTAAGAATTTTTTCAAATTTATATGAATCGTTTTTCTAGTACTGGATTTATGCGATGGAAAAAGTCATAAACGAGCGGAAATTAAAATTGCAATCGTTTGGCCAACGGAAAGAGAGCTACGGATGTTGGTAAGCATTTTGGTTTCGGCGAATCTACTATAAGAGCCATTAAAAAGATGAAGTATTAATAAGACAGTCTGTTATTTCGGATACAAAATTAAGTTCCAAATTGTCATCATATTCAAGAAATGTTTTAGTAGAAAAAACTGAAAAAGCGTTGGTAATTTGGATTGACGATCTAACAAAAAAAAGAATTCCTTTAGATGGTCCGTTAATTAAAAATAAAGTTCTACGCTTTTACGAGCAATTGAAGCAATTAGAACCATCTACCTCTAGCGATCATTCCGGTACAACGTTTTCAGCAAGCACATGATGGCTTACCGGTTTTCTAAAAAGAAATGCTTTTCACAACGTGAAGATCACCGGCGAGATCGCATCAGCAGACGAGGTGACTGCTATGCTAGGCATTATCCTGAACAGTTGTCAAAAATTATTGAGGATGATGGTTACTGTTCCGATCAGATTTTCAACGCAGATGAGACGGGGTTATTCTGGAAAAAAAATGCCCACCCGAACATACATTGCGAAAGCTGAGAAAAAAGCAAGTGGTTTTAAAGAAGCCAATAGAGTAGCCTTTCTACTTTGTTGCAATGCATCAGGAGATCGAATGCTCAAACCTCTGCTTATTACTCGATCGCTAAGACCACGGGCCCTAAAGGGTAAAGATTTAAAAAATTTACCAGTGCATTGGATGGCGAACAAAAAGGCTTGGGTGACATCTGCGTTTTTCACCGAGTGGTTTAATAATTGTTTCATCCCGGAAGTAGAAGTTTATTTGAAGCAAAAGGGACTTGATTTTAAAGTTCTGTTGATTGTTGATAATGCTCCTTCGCATCCGAACTTAGAACATCCAAATGTGAATATGGT
Organism: Cordilura impudica; assembly: GCA_963682025.1. Classification (NCBI taxonomy): domain Eukaryota; kingdom Metazoa; phylum Arthropoda; class Insecta; order Diptera; family Scathophagidae; genus Cordilura; species Cordilura impudica. The sequence goes on from OY821518.1 coordinate 111,047,617, forward strand.
GTTTCTACAACCTAATACAACGAGCCTTATTCAGCCATTAGATCAAGGCATAATTGCTACTTTTAAAAAATATTATGTAAAACGAATTTTCCAATTTATTTTAAATCAACTTGATAATGAGCCAATTACACTTACAGACGTTTGGAAAAAGTTTTCGATTTTAGACTGTATCAATCATGCTACTTCTGCTATCGGTGAAATAAGACTACAAACTTTAAATGCGTGTTGGAAAACACTATGGCCTCGATGTATCACAAAACAGAAACAATATTAATCAAGGATCGACAGTTTCTGCTGAAATTATTACTTTAGCACATGAAATTGGTGGCGAAGGTTTTGATACATTTAACGAGAATGATGTCGATGAATTGCTTGTGGACAGGGCCTTAAGTGACGATGATGTTATCGAATTATTGGATCCGGTCCTAGATCCAGGATGTAATAGTGATGTAGAAGACAGTGAACCTGCCCCGCTCACTCCAAAAATAATTCGAGAAGGTCTTCGCCTTTCCAACTCATTAGGAAATCATTTTATTAGTAATGAACCGAATTCTGAGCGGGCATTTAAATTCCAGCGTGACCTGAAGAATTGCATTTCTGGGTATCAGGAACTTCTAAAACAATTTCAGAAATCGAAGCAAAACCACCAGTCGTTGAGATTGGCACTGGATGTAATGAAAGAAAATTAATTTCGTCACCGGAATTGTTAACTATCTATAGCAGCGATGATAGCGATTTCGCACCAGTTAATAAACGGTCGCGGGTATTGTCAACAGGTGAAGATAACGACTAGGTGTAATTATCATTTAATTTGCAAAAAAAAGTGAAATAAACAACTAATTTTGGAGTCGTGATTTCAATTTGTTTTAAATCTATAACCTTCCTTTTCTCAAACACATTTAGTTACCCACCATAATCCTCCACAAGAAGGGTAACATCGTCCTTGTATCGATTTTTTGGTTATATATTTGGTTTTATGCAGATTTCGAAAATTATGGATTTTATCTCTATTTATTCAATGTACCTAGTGTCGTTTTATGCGATTTTTTTATGCTTTTTTCTGAGGAACGTATCTATCGCATAAAAACAGAACTGAATGTGTACGGTAGTAATTCTTCTGGTTACACTGCACGTGACACATCAGCCTAAAAAAGTATTGTCACTTATTTTTCATCGTTATCACGGTGTAATAAAGAAAATCGCCAATATGAAAGAAAAAATATAATCCATAAAAAATATAAAAATATTTTCTAAAACAAGTACCTTTTTAAAAACAAGCATTTAAAAAAAAACCTTTTTTTATAACAAAGTATGTGCCCTTTTTTTAAAAAAATAAAATTTTTTTAAAAAGTACCCTTTTTTTAAAATATACCCTTTTCTAAAAAGTGCCGATTTTTTTAAAAGTACCATTTTTTTTAAACAAGTACCCTTTTTTAAAAAAGTTATTTTTTTTTTAAAAAGTACTCTTGTTTTAAAACTACACTTTTTAAGAAATTTTTAAAAAATTGGAGAAAAGTACCTTTTCGAAAAGTAAGCTTTTTGAAAAGTACCCTTGTTTTAAAAAGTACCTTTTTTAAAAGAAGTACCTTTTTTTAAACATTACCCTCTCTTTGGAAAATGTAGTCTTTTTGAAATAAGTACCCTTTTTAAAAAAAGTACCTGCTTTTAAAAGAATCTTTTTTTAAGTACCCTTTTACCAAGTATCCTTTCTTAAAAGTTCGCTTTTTAAAAAGGTACCCTTTTTTGAAAGCAACTCATGTTTAAAGCACCCTTTTTAAAAAAGTACCCTTCTTCAAAAAAAAACTAACTTCTTAAAAAAAGTACTTATTCTTCAAAAGTTCTAATTTCGAAGGTACCTTTGCTTAACCCATTTTCGGCCACGAAACATAAAAGTCGTTCGATTTGAATGAAACTTGGGTTCTTAGCTAATTAGAGGCTTCTGAATCCAAAACCTTTCTTAAAATTTACCTATCCCTCCTGAGAGCAGCACAACTTGCTATTCGCAAGAGCGAACAGTGGTCGTTATTCAGTATACCTATTCATTACTTTAAAATACTCTGCAATCATATTTTTTTATATTGCATAGCATTTTATTTGTTATGACAATATGTAACATTGCCATTAAAATAAATTGTAACTCAAATCTTGGTTGCAGTAAATATATTTCTTAGAGAAAATTTAGAAATTATACATTTTCTATTGAATAAACATCAATTATTGTGGATGGTACGCTTTAAAGCAATGAGGATGGAAATGAACATTGTTGACTTGTGGCAGCCTCTCAATTGACAACGTCTAGGCTTTCCTTCTGGCTGCATAATAGGAATGTGCTCAACGTCCAGCCTTGGCATGTTGCGAGGTAAAAATTCTGGAGATTTCTAGAGTTGTTTATCATCACACGAAAATTTTTTTGTGCCATAGGTCTTTCCTGATTTGCTTTCGCAACAAAACAATGTAGCTTCCAGACGTTGACTAGAGAGGAGCTCAAAACTGAAACAAACAATGGCCAAGCCATTTTTTAGATCTGATATTTATCCTATAATTTTGAATGGCGTTGTCATGCAAATCAACACCACCCATGCCTTGGTTATAATTATAGAACAAAGATAGTCCAAATCAGTACAAATTGTTACTTTCTTATTATCAGCTCGCTCAGTAAACACAATAAATAGTAGGACGTGAAAAAATTATCAATGTAAACTCTATGATGATTGGGGTTTTCGACCTTTTCCAATAGTCTGAGTACAAAATCCGCACCAAACCGAATTGACGATCATAATTATCACTGCAACTGCATACGGTATAAAGCTATACAAATACCCGGTTCGAAGCAAAGGCAGCACAGTTTGTAACCAAACCGAATTGGTTTGTTTCGTAAGTACATTTTACATGAGTGGCGCCCAAAATACGAACTATTTGTTCATCGATCGACTGATCATCACTCCATATGCCAAAATGAGGTATTTTTTGTTTGCGATGTTAATCAATGGTCTAATCTTAGAAATAAACTTAACATACATTAACCAATCAATCAGTATCTCGTAGTAAGTCCTGTTTTTTTTACCTTTATGAGCTTATCATTTTTGTCCAAATTATTATCTATAATATTAATTGGCTAGATCATTTCTTGTCAGCGATGTTTTGTGCTACCGTTTTATCCCGATTTTGACCAAACGTATACTATTTGAAAGATATTTCTTTTTAGCTGTTATCCAGATTTAAAGATTTTTAAATTTTATCCTTTATTTTGAGTAAATTGCTATTGCTATTAAATTTGCGAATGTGTTTGTTAATGCGTTTGTTATCTTCATTCACAATAATAATAAACCAAAAAAGTATCGGTTTGTGAATTGGCTAAGTAGAAAAATAAAGTTGCAAAGAAATTGCACTCGAATTTCGAGAGCTGGAATCTGCTAGTTACTAAATGTAAAACTATCTTTATGTCCGTGAACGTTTACGTGACATACTGTACTTTACTATTTTATTCCTTAGCCATGGATCACATGTTGAATAGCAGCCAATGTTCGCGCTTGCGAACAGCAATGTTTACTGTTATCTAGAATAACTACATTGGCGCTTTTGTTGTTTTTATACCCTATACCACTATGTGGTTTGGGTATAATGACTTTGTGCTGCTGTTTGTAACAACCAAAAATATTTGACCTAGACCCATCTTTAATTATACCGATCGAATCAGAATCACTTTCTGAGTTGATTTAACAATGTCCGTCCGTCCGTCCGTCCGTCCGTCCGTCCGTCCGTCTGTGTGTCCATGTAAACCTTGTAATCAAACTGCAGGTCGCAAATATGAATATATTTTGAGGAAATTTGGTATATAAGCTTTTATCGGCCATGGGATGAACGCTATTGAAATTGGTGAGAATCGGTCCATGTTCAGACCTAGCCCCCATACAAATTACCCCTATGATATCGACATAAATTCCCATAAGATCCAAATTGTCATATAAAACTTACTAAAATTGGGTTTGTATGCGTTCATTACATCCATTAATGAGTGGTCCAAAAATGATCCCTTTGGCCCCATGTAGAGCTGCTTCCCGATCTTCACTTAAATCTATTAAAAAACAAAAATATTGCACTGATTCTTCTCAAATTTTGTTTGTACATATTTTTGCAAAATACAAGAGACTTTACCAAACATGATCAGGTTCGGTCCATTTTTGGACCTAGTCCCCATATAGATATATCATCCGATATGAACTTTTTCATATCTGCAGCCAAAAAAATTAATAAAAATCCCACTCAAATTTGGTTTTTGCTTAATTTCTATGTCCAGTTAGTTGGGCCTAAGAGATAGGGTTTCTAACCGCATGGTATAGGGTATCGTATAGTCGGTCTAGACCGACTATAATTTTCTCACTTGTTTTTTTTATTTTACTTCTTTCATTAATTGCCGAAGAAATTACGTACTTACAATATTTATATTGGTACAATGTATAGATCTGAAGAGTAAAATAAAAAACCTCTAAAAGAGGTGGTATGCGAAAATCATGAATAACGTAAATATGGGATCATTAATAAACATTTTTTGTGTATATTATTCAAACTAAGAATATATACGATTACTTAGAAGTAGACATCTCCTTTAAACGGACAATTTTTAAATCTCTAGAACCGATTTCATAAACCTAAACAAAATACATTCCCCAAAACGGTCACGGACATGAGATCACTTTTTGGAAAAAAATTTAATAAGCGGACACTTGAAAAAAATATAAAATGTGTAAAGTTGAAAAACAGTAGTAACATTTTCAAACAATTGTAGAAAAAATTATTTTCAGTGTGATTTGCTATTTTTGTTGTGTCAGTTTTGTGATTTCCCTTCTAAGATTTCAAGATGAAGTTGTAGAAATGTACTCCTATGTATATATATTTATTCTGGATCATTATCTAGCTACAGATTTCCTGTTTGGGAAGGTAAGTGAGCAGTACCAGCTCGGAATTGCTCTCTTCCCTACGTTATATCTGAAAATCATTAATATAAGATTTTTTTAAGTTCTAAAAAAGTAATCAGATTGACACTATGGAGGGCGGAATTAAGGGAAAAAAATTCTGTACAGCCTACTCTATGTATTTGTATTTCTGTTAAGTACTTTTTATCTAGTGTTGTCTACATATGAGTCTTTTCTAAAGACACTATTAAGTATAAACTTTAAAATGACTGGTTTTGTAACCGCAACGACAAACACACTTATATTCCATACCAATACATACATATATGCAATTTACTGTCGAGTAGAGGATATTGCATACAGAATTAAATGCAAATTTCTTAAACATATATTTTGGCAACACAGATGCTAAATTGTTTATTAGGATGGAGTTATCTATAGCAAATACTATTAAATTTCAGATCACAAATCGGTCGAACTACCGCTGTATGTTTTATAGAGTAATACAAAATAGAATTTGAATCACAAAATCACTAGTTGATAACTGTATTTTGAATACTATTTACCATTTGCAAATTTCTTTTTACCGATTTTGCTCTAAATGTCCTTCACATATTAGAACTGCCCTAATATTTGTGCATATAACCGAAGTGATTATATGACCAAATATGTGAATTTCTATTGCGATTAACTGCTTCAGTATTAAACACATTGGAAACTGTTTCATGTATACATAAAGAGTAACTCAGTTGGAGTTAAATTTTCCAAATTTTATTTTTTTTTGTATTATAAATTTTGTAGCAAAACTTAATGAATTTCATTGAGAAATCCTCCATTGATTTATTTCTTTTAATTAATGAAAAATCTGTTGAATAATCAAGAAAGAGCTAAAAATATTTGCGTACAAATAAGAATATTTTCTCAATCCATCTTCTTGGCCTTTATTTCAAAAATAACTAACTCTGGTAAAACCACCCTATACTTTTAAAGGAAACTATGATTTGAAAAAAAGAAGATAATATTGACAGTGATAAATGGTTTGAATTTTAATATTAATAAATACTACTACTGGTGTTACCATTTTGTACATAAATTTGTCATAATTGAAAAATTGTTAAATATTTATAAAGAACAATTTTTAGAATCGTAAATATTCCAATTTTTTGTGATATAGAAAATTTGACATTATTATTCGCATAGAACAATACTTCATTCGTCATTTTTATACAACTTATTTTGTGTAGAACATTTAAGACACAAACAAAATTTGATTTGATTTGATTTTAATGGGAATTTTCGTTTCCCGAATGGCTCACAGTGAATCGAGCCCTACAAAATTAAACTTAAATTTAAGGAGACATTGCACAATTATGAAATTTGGTACATATATGATCTTGAATATGCTAATTTCAAATATGTAATTACATTTAGCATTTTTTTATATTTATACTTTATACTACTATGTGGTCTGGATATAATGGCCTTGTGCTGATGTTTGTAACTACCAACTTTATCACTTTAATTTTGGCTGCTCTTTAAATACAAAAAAAATAAATGACAGAAGACACTAAGGTATTAAGTGAGTACATGGAATTCAAATTATTAAGTAAAAATAATGACATTTAAGTGAGTCGATTTAGCGAAGTCGGTGTGTCCGTCCGTCTGTCTGTGTGTCCATGTAAACCTTGTAATCAAATTGCAGGTCGCAAAGCTTCTATCGGCCATAGCATGAAAGCTGTTGAAATTGATGAAATCCGGTGCACATTCAGACCTAGTCCCAATACAAAACACCCCTAAGAGATCGACTTAAATTGCCATAAGATCCAAACTATAAAATAGATTTCGGCCGAATTGGTTTTTTGTATGTTTATTACTTCCATTTATAAGTAGTCTAAAAATAAACCCTATCGGATAATTCTTAATCATTTCCCGCATATAAAGCTGATTCCCGACCTTCCCTAAAATCTATCAAAAACAGAAATATTGCACAGATTTTTCTCAAATTTGGTTTGTACATGTTTTTGGTTTGTACATGTTTTTTGAGCTAGTCACCATATAAATAAGGCATCCGGTATGAACAATGACAATCAAATTTGGTTTATGCTTATTTTCTATATCTAATTAGTTAGACCTAAGAGATACGCTGTCTAAACGCATGGTATAGGGTATAGGGCCTAGACCGACTATAATTTTCTTACTTGTTTTATAATATAATCTATATATATAAAATTCATTTTCTGTTTGTTTGTTTGTTTGTTTGTTTGTTTGACCGCTATACAAATTTTTATTTTTCAACGGATATTCCTGAAATTTTTTACACACGATCTCTATACCCCAGGAAAGGTCGCCATATACTTTTTACCGGCCACGTCTACTTTTACGCCCACTTTTTTTGTAAAATTCATTTTCTGCTTTTTGGTATATTTGTTTGCTATACAAACTTTTATTTTTCAACGGAATTCTCTGAAATTTGGCACACACGATCACTGTTCTCCAGGAAAGGTCGCCAAATGCTTCGTGCCGGCCACGCCTACTTTAACGCCCACTTGTTGCATACAATTCATTTTGTTTTTTGGTATTTTTGTTCGCTATACAAATTTTTATTTTTCAACCGATTTCTCTGAAATTTGGTACACACGATCTCTCTGCTCCAGGTAAGGTCGACATATTCTTCGCACCAGTCACGCCTACTGTTACGCCCACTTTTTGTATACAATTCATAATCTGTTTTTTGGTACAATTGTTCGCTACACTATTTTTTTTAACGGATTTCTCTGAAATTTGCTACACCCGATCTCTGTACTCCAGAAATGTCGCCATATGATTCATGCCGGCCACGCCTATTTCTACACCCACTTTTTATACAAAATTTTCTTATAAAATTCATATTTTGTTGTGTGGTATATTTCTTCCCTATAAAAATTTGTACTTTTCAACGGATTTCTCTGAAATTTGGTTTACACGGAAATAAATACACGGTGAACAAATTCCCCAAACTTAAAAAAAGGTACCCAAAAGAAATGAACAAATTCCCCATTTTTTTTTAATCGAAAGAAAAAATGAACTTACTCCCCAAATTCATTCTTAAATTTTTACATATTTTTATTTAATGAATTTTGTTAACTGTTTATTTTAGTAAACATTTGCATACTGCTCTCAATATACGTCCTACAATAAGTGCATTTAAAATGAGCATTCTTTTCAATAGCATCATTTCGTTGCGCGGAAGCTACGCGCACGGGGAATACAGCTTAGCTAGAATATCGGAATGATCTGGAAAATATATTTTGACAATTAAAATAAGTTGGCAACAGCTGCGCGGCAGCACAGGTGTGGTTGCCAAAAGCGCGGAAGTGGCGCGCGGCGCGCGACCGCGGACTCGGACGCAACGCGCTCTCGGAACACAGCTCAGCTAAAATATCGCAATGCTCTAAAAAATATGTTTTAGGAATTAAAATAAGTTAACGAGAACTAAGCGGCAGCACGGGTAGTAGCTGCGAGGAAGCGGAGCGAGGCGCGCGGACGCTGCCGCGATGGATGCGGACGCGACGCGATCGCGGAACACAGCTCAGGAAAAATATCGCAATGATCTGAAAAATATATTTTGGCGATTAAAATAAGTTGACAACAACTGCGCGGCAGCACGGGTCTGGCTGCCAAACGCGCGGAAGCGGACGCGACTCGCTCGCGGAACACCTTAGTGAAAAGTCGTAAGATAGATTTCATCTACGTATGTGAAATAATTACCTGTTGATCAAAATAGACCACACATATCCTATAAGCAGTTGCTTAAAGAAACCTTGCGACACAATATTAAACGTCGCATTAGTTTTTCATTTCTGAAACTTGAATTTGACGTCTCTGCTCAATGATGATCACTTATTGAATGAAGTAATTCAATTTTTAAAAGTTTTGATTCCTTTAATTTGCGAACCATTCCGTTATATTTGATGTTTATAAATAAACTGAAAAAAAAAAACTTAAAGCGGTTTCACAGCTTATTTTTGAAGCATTTTTGCTGCAGCGTCTTATAAAAAACTTCTAAACTAAAAAACCAACAACTTTTTAATTGAAATAAAAAATAAATTTACTGCCCATACAAATTTTTGGGGAGAAAGTTCATTTTATTGGGGAATTTGTTAATTGGGGACTAAGTACTCAGCGCCTGATAAGCATAGTGAACCATTTTTCAAGTCAAAGGCCTTTTTATCCCGGGCAAGACCGGGTAAAAACAGCTAGTTTTATATATAAATACTAGCAGTAACCCGATGCGCTACGGTACACCCATCGTAAAGAAATAAAAAAAACTGGGAATAAATTTTGTAGAAAACCATTTTATTTATTTTTAGCGATTTTTGATTTTGTCGATTTTTATTTTAGCGATTTTCGGTTTTGACAATTTTTGATTTTTGCGATTTTTGTTATTCGCGATTCTCGGGTTTGGCGACTTTTGACTTCGGCGATTTTTTTTTTGTTTTTTTATTTTGGCGTTTTTTAATTTAAGCGATTTTTTAATTTTATCGATTTTTGGCTTTAGCTCTTTTGTTTTCTGTAATTTTTGATCTTGGCGATTTTTTCCATTCGCGATTTTCGGTTATGGTGACTTTTGATTTCGGCGATTCCGCCTATATTTTCCACTACAACTCACATTGGTAATTAATGTATTTGTCAAGAGTTTCAAGATTGTCATTTTCGTAGTACTTCATATCTTTTTGTATAGGAGGTGCCACGCCTATTGGTCCGATCCTGAACATTCTTTGTCTGACTACTCACACTAAGAACTCATAAATTCAGATAAAGTTCCAAGGCTTTATCTATTGTAGTACTCCAGTTATATGACATAAATATTTACTGTGTATGGAGGTGCTACTCACATTAATAACTCATGAACTCGGACAAAGTTCCAATGTTTTCAAAATAGATATATGACATTATGTATTTACTCTGTATGAACTCCCAAGGCCTTCACTATAATACTACTCCAGTTATATGATATTAAATATTTACTTTACAAATTAATTAAAACTAAAAATTGACGTGCTCGTAAGTTTAACCTTCCATTGAGGTTCAAACATGTATACATCGGTATACATTTATATATATTTGTAGCCTATATATTTATATTTATTTCATTAGTATATACATATCTACATAATTCTAGTTACATATTTACGAAATTGTTTCCTAAAAGGTAAGTCTAGAACATTTTGTCTTTTTATACCCTCCACTCCAGTGTGCAGAGGGTATATATAAGTTTGTCATTCCGTTTGTAATAATTAGAAAAAAATTTTGGACCCCATAAAATATATATATTTGTGATCCTTATAACAACCGGAGTTGATATAGCGATGTCCGTCTGTCCGTCTGTGGAAATCACGCTGACGGCATCAATCGGGCAGTTAGGATGCTCGTTGACATAAAAAATGATTCATTAACATCCTGAGAAGTTTGCTATTTGAAATCGTCGAAATCGGTTAATTAGAGCCCGAGATTTGAATAAAGAACTAAAAAAAAGTCTTGAAAAAATATAATTTTCTATGTTGTTCTTGTCACGATCTCGCCCTCAATAGGATAGCTAAGGTGATCATTTTTAGTGAGAATGATTCAACAAATTCATGGAAAGATTTCTATTTCAAAAATCAAAAAAATTAAAAATATGATGTATATATATATTGTTCTTGTTGTTATTCTGAATGTTATATTGTGTCATAGCTGGACTTGTTGTTTTTGTGGTCGCTGTGGTAATACTATAATAAAAACTAACCCTCTGTACATTTTTTTATCAACTCTGGTAGAAAAATTTAAAGTTTCCATTGTTTTGGCATCACTAAAAAAATTTACAAGATTATTTCTGTCATTGCCACGAGCCTGCCTGCAAAGTTTCAAATCGATTGGGTCACGGGAAAGGGGCGAAAATCGATCCAAAATTTTTTCGACAAGCAGACACTACGTGTTAATATAAAGGGAGTAAAAATTCACCAGCATCTAAAGCAAATAATGCTAAAATACCTAAAGAGAAAAACTCAAAAATAACGTTTGATGTTGTATTTTTTGTGTGTAATATTTACATATACATACATACACATATTAAATAATACAAATAATATACATACGTATATTCTATATATGTATATCCATAATAACTGCATGTTAGAAATATATCGGTATATTATTTTATTTACATAAATTTCTGCAATATTTTGTTGTGGGGAAAATACATTTCTTTTGCATTAACAGAGTGTCACTTCATTTTGCTCAGCGTGACTATGCCACAGTAGATGGCGCCACAATTTTTGTTCTAATTAACTTTGCAATAGTTATTTCTATTTTAACATGAATGTCAATATTTTCAACTAGATATCATACAGAACAATGTTAAGAGTATACACGGACTGGTCTTTTATTTCATACGTTTTTTCATTATTCTTTTACAAATATGAACATAAGTTTGGCATATTAACTTTTTGTTGTCCTTACAAAATAGAGTTACCGAGTTCATCAATGAGTTTTTTGCTTTCAAAACAGTTCTACATAGTTATATAGAATTATTATTCTGCTTTACCTACAAAATATCTGATAGCGATTACATCTAATTTTTAAAAATTGTTTATAATTACTAAAGCATTATTATTCACATAAATACAAAATTGCACTTTTTAAATTTTCCATTCAAATTTTAGAAAATATCAATTCTGAAAGCTGGAATTAAAATTTCCAATTATAAATTAGAAAATATTAACTGAATTTCAGAAAATCATATCAAAACGTCGAAAATAATAGTTTTAAATTTAGAAGACATCAATTGCATCAAATTTAAAAAAAAAACACAAAATATGTTTACATTTAAAAAATGTTTACATTAAAAAAAATATTGGCATTCAGGAGAAATTAATAGCTTTTCAGTAACTTATTTTAACGATAGTCGAATCGTTAAAAAAAGAAAATAGCAAAATTAACAGTAAAATTTTTAAACGATATGCGCTATTGTTAAAGTCAGCTATTGTTGTTATCTAAACGACAACCATTTTTGTGTTGTTTATTCAATCGATAAAAACTTAAAATTTAGGAAAATCATATAATAGTGAAAATATTTTGCTTTAATTAAAAAACTTTTTTATATAAATAAAAAAATTAAATAACATATTCAAATAAATTTTCAAATAAATAAACAGAAATATTTTTTTTATGTAATAATAGTTAGGTTGGCGCTAGCTCCAGCTAGTCATAATGCCAGGTTATACGACATATGGATCCCTACACAACTTATGCCTTTGCAAGTGAGGTTTGGGAGAGCCATTTGATTTCAATCCTTAAAACTATCAAAGCGAACGGTTATGTAACATAACCAGAAAGCATGCATTTCGGTACATAACCTACATGCATGCTGATCAGCAACCGCTCGGATCAACAAACAACCACCGGAACGTGTTATCCCTCAACGGGAAATAAAAGAAACGACGAAGACGACATTTATTCGATGAAACATGAATTACTGGAAAAAGCATGAACTTAGGTACATAACCCAACTTCATGCCAAGCAGCAACCATGAGGCTTACAAAACAAAAAACCGGAAACGTTTTTCCCTTTACGCGGAGCAAATTACTAAATGAGACAGAAATATTAGTAAAAAAAAAATAGGGATATTAAACATAAATATAAAATCACCCTGTCAAACACGAAGTAATTTGTTTTTTCTATTCTTCTTTGTGTTTCGCTATTGACAGAGATGCCACTCGTTTATAATTTAAATAAATATAAAAATAGAGATGTCGACTGTCGTTAAGATGTCTGTACTTAGTGAATCACTTAATCCTTAGTGCAAACAACGACAGCTGTCTATATATTTTGCGATTGTCGGATCGTTGAAATTTACAGAATCGCACTACAGAAAACATTGATTTAAATTCAATGAATTTTAGAAAAACTCAAATGATATTTAAGAATTGCGAACACAAAAATTGTTACAAAAATAAACTCAATTTGATGAGAATGTTATTTATATATTATTTTTCACAATTTTTTTTGGATGAAAATTTTAAGTTTTGCAGAAAATAAAGATAACATATTATTTTATTTAAAATGTTTGGGACATTTGGTTTTTTGCGTTTGGCATCCCTAATTTGATTATTTATTATTATTATAAATTTATTCTCTATGTTTCCAAATATGGCAATATTTTAATAAAAAAGTTGAGAGAGCTAATTTTTTGGTTATTATTTTGTTACTCTATCCGACCTATATGGCCATCTACAATTAGCACGATTTAATGCATGTAGCCACCCTACACAACCATTACCTTTCCAATGGAGGTTAGGGCGAGAAGTTATGTCATATAACCGGAAACGCATGCATATAGTTATATAACGTAAATGCATGCCGATCAGCAACCACAATGACCAAAAAGCAAACACCGCAATAAATCCGGAATAACAGAAAAGACGAAAACCAACCCAAAGAATTTGCTGAAATAATTTGGTATTAAGTTTAACAAATTGTTTACTTTTTCCAATATTTTGTTTACATTTATTATCATTACTCAAACCGAGGTGGAGGGTATCAAAGATTCGGCACAGCCGAATTTAACACTCTTACTTGTTAGTCTTTGTATTTCTTCACTATCATCCAATAAGCAAATTGCTAATAAGTTAGAGTGTTTACTAAGCCTTTCAATATATTTTGAGCTGAATCTACTGATTTTTCTTTAACATTTGGTATGGTGAAGTCTTTTTGTATATTGTCATTAGTCAAATACCATGGGGCGTCAGTAACCATTCTAAGAGTTTTAGATTGACAACGTTGGAGAATTTCAATATTGGAGTTGCTTGCAGTACTCCAAAGTTGTATTCCGTAGGTCCACACGAGTTTTATAATAGCTTTATATAGTAGAACTTTATTTTCAATGCTTAACTCCGATTTTCTGCCTAGTAACCAATACATACGTTTAGTCTTAATATTTAAATAATCTCTCTTGGCTTTTATATGCATTTTCCAAGTCAGCCTTCTATCTATGTGCATTCGAAGGTTCTGGACACTGTCGGGTTTGGGGATCTCCCCTCCATTTAAAAAAATCACCTTTTCTTACTGCGAATGTGACATGCACCGATTTTTCAGCATTCACGCAAATGTTCTATGTTTTTAATAAATTGTTTAATATTAATTAACAATAAAAAAATATATATAATATATAGCTTTATTTTTAACAATACATTTTTGCAAATTCACATATTAATTCAGCTGTTTACATTTAGAGGTTATGTCATACAGAAATAATATGCACTTGTGATAGCAAAAATTATGAATCGTATGTAAAATGATAATTTTGGCAGACATACGGAATTACATATGGATAAAAAAAAGTGGCAGTACATATGTAAAAAACACACGTGTGATATCACCTTAAGCTTTAGGAGTAAGATTTTGCGATAAATCATCAGATTCTGCCAGATTTTGAAGATCTTTTTCATCACGTATAATTAAGTATTGAAAGGGTGTGTTTTAGAGTTACAGAACTTTAAATTGAAACAAAGCAAAGAAAGAAGTTTTTAATATCAATTTAACTGGTTTTATTTGATAGATAATTATGCCATTAATGCAGAAATATGATTTTGACCATGTTGCTGCAACGGCTGGAGCAATCATGCCGCCATCTTGGACTCCAATTTTCATACACTTTCCGGACGTATTTCGCCAATAACTTGTCGAATGTTAATTTCAAGGTGTTAAATTTTCTCTGATATAATGGTGAGTGACCTTACATAACCAAAAAGGAAATAAATCACACCAATTAACAGGACCATTATCTTAAATTATTCGTTCATCAAAAGTTTCTTTGAGTAAATTATTTGCACTATGTGTCATGTGGCTTCGTCCTGTTGGAACCACATGTAAGCAAGATTAATGCCAGCTAATTGAGGTACGAAAAAACTTATAACAACTTCTCTATACCGGTCACCGTCGATAGTAACATTCTGCCCATCATAATTTTTGACAACATATTGACCAATCACTCCGCCGCCCCATAAAGCGAACCAGTTAGTAATTTTCTGTGTATGTAAGGGTGTGTGGACAAACGCCTGTGAATTATCGAAATGCGATAATTTTGCTTATCTACGTATCCATTTAACCAAAAATGAGCTTCACCGAAGAACAAAATTTTGTATGTTAAATCAAAATCCATATCAATTAGTATTCAACCAATTGGCCGAATTGGCGGCGCATACGATGGTGGTTTGGCTTAAATTCTTGCACAAGTTGAATCTTAAAAGTTAGTAAATCATGATCCTTTGTAAAATTTGGTAAAATTTTAAAACTTTTTTTCACTTTTTTGCAAGTAAATCGGAGCAAAACTAACGAAGATACAGCGTTTCAAACATTTTAAATTGATTTTCTCACAAACAACATTTTTGAAGTCCGTGAACATCATAAAAGCTACTTGACCGATCTTTTTGAAATTTTAAACTCTATTTTTACATACAAATCACCAGGTAATCAGGAAGGGTTTTTTTTTACCATTTTTCAATTTTTCACTTCAAAATGCTGCCAATAATAAAAATAAACAAGTATATCATGCGTTTAGAGACCCTATCTCTTAGGCCCAACTAATTCGATATAGAAAATAAGCATAAACCAAATTTGAGTGGGATTTTTATTATTTTTTTGGCTGCAGATATGAAAAAGTTCATATCGGATGCTATATCTATATGGGGACTAGGCCTAAAAATGGACCGATCCTGACCATGTTTGGTAAAGTCTCATGTATTTTGCAAAAATATATACAAACAAAATCTGAGAAGAATCAGTGCAATATTTTTGTTTTTTGATAGATTTAAGTGAAGATCGGGAAGCAGCTCTATATGGGGCCTATGACTAAGAGTTGTCCCATAGGGATCATTTTTGGACTACTCATTAATGGATGTAATAAACGCATACAAACCCCAATTTGAGTAAGATCTATGTGACAATTTGGATCTAATGGCAATTTATGTCGATTTCATAGGGGTCATTTGTATGGGGGCTAGGTCTGAACATGGACCGATTCTCACCAATTTCAGCGTTCATCCTATGACTGACAAAAGCTTATATACCCAATTTCGTCAAAAATATATTCATATTTGCGACCTGCTGTTTGAGTACAAGGTTTACATGGACACACAGACGGACGGACGGACGGACGGACATCGTTAAACCTAATCAGATAGTGATTCTTATTCGATCGGTATAATAAAAGATGAGTCTAGGTCAAATATTTTTGGTAGTTACAAACAGCGGCACAAAGGGATTATACCCAAACCACATAATGGTATAGGGTATAAAAAACTCTTCCTGATTACCTCAGGAAATATTTCACCTTTTAAACGCAATAATAAACTTACGCAAACCCAATTTGATCGAGATCTATATGATAATTTGGATCTTATGGCAATTTAAGTCGGGTCATTTGTATGGAGACTAGTTTTGAACATGCAACAATTTTCATCAATTTCAAAAGCGTTCGTCCTACGGCCGATAGAAGCTTTTATAACAAATTTCATATTTGTAGTTCGATTACAAGATTTAAATAGACGGCCAGACGGACAGACGGACGGACGGGCATCGTTAAATCGTCTCAGAAAGTGATCCTGAATCGCTCGGTATAATAAAACAAGGGTCTAGGTGAAATATTTTTTATAGTTACCATTAGCTCAAACTCATTATACCCTTACCACATGGTGATTCGGGATGTAAAAATATTCAAATTCATTACTGAAATATTCTAACAAGTTTTTTAGATTTTATATAATATTCTTGGCATACACATACTCCATTAAATGCATAAAATAAATATTAATAGGTTATAAAACTTTCACTAACTTCTTGTATATCCTTTTATTATCTTTCTCCTAAAAATAAAATATACTACTATATTTACAAGTTTTAAAAGCTTTTGTTGTTCTTGTGTTCTTATAGTTGTGAAAATTCATTTATTTTATTAAATTTATTGTTGGCCAAATATTAAAATACATTGTAAATTTTTCTAAATATTTATCATTTGAGACAAAGTTTTTCTTTTGTGCCAAACGAATGTCTTGCCTTCTGTGTAACTTAGTTAGTTTAGTCTTTCTTCTCGACAAACACTCGCAACAGCAGCCATTGCAAACGAAAAAGTTAAACAGCAATTCATTTCCGTTACCCTGACACTTGTTGTGGTGTTAGATTGTACTTTTTAATACTCTTGTCATTGTATTGCGAATAAATATAGTTCATTCAACAAAGCATTAGCAATGCTTAATGTATGAAAAGGACAACCGGGGCAAAATTTGTACACCAAAAGAAATTAGCATTGAGATCATGACTGAGTGAATGGTGGAAACTTTTAGTGAAAATGTATTTGGAGTAAAAAGTGTTTATCACCGAGGAAAAAATATATTATTAAGTTATTTATTTTACCAAGTTTATTTAAAAAAAAAATAAGAAAATTGTAGTCGGTCTAGACCGACTATACGATAGGTCCAACTATTTGGATATCAAAAATTAACATAAAACAAATTTGAGTGCAGGTATATATACATTTGATATTTGATATATATTTGATAGAAATCTGTGCTATATTTTAATTTTTTTTTTTTTTTTTATATAAATTGAAAAGTGAAGATCCTGATGGAGCGTTATATGGGGGCTATGACTAAAAATTTTCCGACAACTGATTATTTTTGGACAACTGATTAATTGGTGTAATAGATAACATAGGCCTCCATTTTTATGTGGACTAGGTCTGAACATGCACCGATTTTCACCAATATCTATAGCGTGCAGCCTATAGCCGATGAAAGCATATATATCAAATTTCATTAAAATATATATATATTTCGACAAAGTTTACATGGATACAGAGACGGACAAGCGGACGGATGGACAGCGCTAAATCGTCTCTGAAAGTGATTCTGATAAAAGATGGATCTAGTTCAAATATTTATTTCTTTATATATTTATTGTTCGTTTAACTTGTAATTATAAATTATAAGAAAACGTAGTTGAGAGCAATAGCATCGTAGGCCTTCAGCTCTTTACATTAAAATAAAATATTATAATTTATTTAATAATTTAAAGTTAATACGTATATACATATTTACATGTTTTATATTTCATTGTAAAGATTTGATATTTTGAGAAATTTAGTGAACAGGGCAATATTATCTATAGAAGTATGGAACAGTGGGTCGGAAATTGGAAATATTGCTTTACGGGAGTTATTAGTTTTCGGGCAGTCACAAAGGAAATGTGATGGATTTGTGGGATATGGGATGTTACAGTTACAGAAAGTTGTGGTATTGTTATTAAATAGATGTCCATGTGTGACTCTAGTATGACCTAGGCGTAATCGCTCGTAAATATTTAGTAAAATCTAGTCTACTAACATTCTTCATATTGTCGTTCATGTAGCTGTAAATGGTTTTCATATTTCGATTAGTATTCCCATAACAGGTAGATATTGCGTCAAAAATTAGGTCTTGTTCATTTTCTAAGTATTTTCTGCCAATTAATAATAGCAAGTCTTTTGATTGAAGTTTTGAGTTGAATGTAAAGGATGTTTCGCAGCAGTCTTGGCTGCACGATCCGCAAATTCATTTCCCTTTATTTGGGTGTATCCAGGGACCCAAATCAGTATAATTTTAGGAAATTTTGCAGTTAGAGTGCTTCTAATGCTGGAAATGTAATACACATTATTTGACACATTCTATATTGCTTGTATCGATGATAGAGAGTCTGAGCATATAGCAAATTTTTCTTGCTTATTCTTCACATATGATACAGCTTCATAAATTGCTATCAATTCGGCCGAAAATATGGAGCTGTGGGTTGGTAATTTTGAAATTTTAATAATAGTATTTTCTGTTGTAATGCTAAATGTTACTGAATAATCAGTTTTGGATCCGTCGGTATATAAAAATTTAAAATCCTTTAGATTATCCTTGATCGCGCTAAACATTGTATTGAATTGGGATATATCAGTAGTGGATTTTGATAGTTCATGCCGGGATATATCGATGGTCGTAAGGTCTGACGACCAAGGGGGAGCTGTTTCATCTTATTCTTAGGAATATGTAAAGGTATGTCTAATTGATTACAATTTTGTATTGTCCTGTAAATAGCTGATGGTACTTTGGGTATTTTTTTGTTTTTGAAATTTTAACTTTTTTCGCTATCCGATTTAGCGGAGTATTGGTATTATATAACAATATACGAACGAATTTTGTAGTTTCAATTTCTCGTTGTGTATTTAATGGTTTAATGTAAGCTTCAAACAACATATTGTTTATTGGTGTAGAACGGAAAGCCCCGAGAGAAGTTCTAACAGCTGAGTTAATTATTGAATCCATTTTTCTAAGTTGGGATCTAGGAGCTGATCCATAGATTGGAATACCATAATTTATTTTTGAGATTATAAGAGCTTTGATAACTGAAATGAGACAGATTGTATTGCAGTTAAAACTTGTGCTAGAAAGACATTTTATGTAGAGGGAAAGAGTTTGAGTAACAATTTTTGATTCGTAATATTTGGACCGACTTTCCATTCTATTAACTGATCCAATATTGAATGAATTCCTACTTTATCAAATGGTCGTTCAAAGTCAAGTGATAATATGGTCGCATGTTTACGTGATGAGAGGCAACTAGCGATTTGGTAGTCTAGATAATGTAGACTATCAATTGTCGAACTCCCCTTTCTGAAACCAAACTGTCGGTTATTAAGTAGCCACCATAACCTTATGGCAATGATTTTGTCCAAAACTTTGGATAAGCAAGTGTTCAAGGAAATGGGTTGATATGACTTAATCATAGTTTTGTCGTATACGGGCTTAGGAATAACTATAACTACGCTATTTTTGAACTGTTGAGGAATGTAATTGAATGTTTAAAATTCTTACTTTTAGTTGATATGGTAACATTTTCAACATTGGATACGAGATCCTGTCCATTTCCGGGGTTTTCCCTTTTAATTTACATAAGGTGGGAACTTAGCTCGACGATATTTATATTGCCTTCTATTCTTAGTGCCTCAGCGCAAGGTATAGTTGTTGGAAGATTTGAAACCAGATTTTGTTTGTTGGCTCTAAAATTATTTGAAAAAGTTAAATCAGATCAGTTGTCAGACCAGAACCTTCCAAATTCCTGCGCCATTTCCATGTTATCAGTAACCTTAACGTTAGGGTTATCCACTAAATTTAGGCAGTGTATGTTTTGTGGTTTTGTAGCCGATAAAATTTCGATTATTTGTTCATATTTTGTCAGTAGGTGTATTTGGATTGATTGTAGAAGTGAGAGAGAGAGAGAGAGAGATAGAATCTTTTTTGGTTAATTTAATTTTTCGTTTATATAAAGAATTTGACTTTTTATAGTTTAACAGATTTGTTTGGTTAATGTTCCATTTGAATGCGAAAGCCTATTCCTTTCTGCTTTTAGCTTTTCTAGTTCACTATTCCACCATTGGACTTTTTAGGATTGTTTCGGGTTTGGGGGATAGATACATTGGCTGCTTGTATTATTGATTAGGAAATATTAGCGGCTGCTTTATTTATATTTGTAGAGACGGGTCTACTAAGGTTGAAGTTATAACAGGTTTTACAGCTGTTTCGGGAAGAGTCACCAACACTCATCATTAATCAAAAGCAGTAGATAGTTTGTTTGGTAAAAAGTTAAATTCATATATATTTGCTGAAAACAACCAAATGAGAATTCAAGCAAAAGTTATAACCTGTCATGCAAAATATAGATCAATTTTTTTAAACAAATGTGCCAATGTTTTTGCTTTATTTAAAGTAAAAACATTTCATCTTGAGCCTGAATAATTTCAAACTCAATCATTAAAATGATAAAGATCGAAAATAAGATTTTTTATTTTTATAAAGAATAATATAATTTTCGAAAATATTTCGATTTTATTTAAATTTTTCATTTAAAAAAATCAAAGAACAAAATAATGGGAGTATTCTCTCTCTCTCTCTCTCTCTCTCTCTCTCTCTCTCTCTCACTCCCTCTCTCTCGAAAAATCAATGAGTTTCTTTTTTCTTTTTGCACGATTATTTTACAGATTTTTTTACCTCCAATATCTCCGATTACACAGTGCGACAAATACTTTTTTGGAAAATACGCAGATTTTACAGTATAAGTTCGATTCTACTACCAAGGAGTAGGAAAACTCTATACTCGGTTTGGCGAGTTTTCGCGTTATAAAAGATTCTGAAAATCAGTTGTCCCCTCGAAAAAACGTGTCATCAGAGTTTGTCCAACAGATAATTCAGACTTGGTGATAGCGATTATCTATATTCGGCAATAATGTAGCTAAGAATCCGTTGAATAAATTTTATTAAAAATTTTTTTTATGTGAAAAAAGTAATTTTTTCTTGTACTTTTTTTTTGAAAGAATCACATTTTTCACTAACAATATTGTAGCCAAGGGAAAGCTGCTCTTTGCAATCTGAGTGTGTCTAGTTACCTTAAATAGCTCTTACAGACCACTTTGTAACTTAAAAATGGTCGTTTTTACTTTTTTTTTTAAGCTAAAATCATAGAGATTTTTTGGAAGATATCATAATCAGTGCACACTTCTTTATTATTTTGTTTTGTACTATTTCATTTCCACACAAAAATCACTAGACATATTTCTGTGGTTTTCTAGAATAACCGCGTATGTCATAAAATCAAAATGTTCAGGGGAGCCAAAAAAAACGTTATATTTGAAATTATGAGATTTTAGAGCTTTTTATTTAACAGTCCTGTAGATATGGGCAATAAATACTTTATATAAAATTTTGATTCAAAAATCTTCAGAGGCATAGATCCTAGAGAAGGGCGAAAAAACAATGTGTAATTACACTTAAAGTGTGTGCAGATAAAACAACTTATTTCGACAAACGTCTTTGTCTTTGAAAAGGAAACAACCAATGCAACCACCCATGTAAGTTGTTGTTGCTTGAAAAATGGATTTTTTTGTTCGTGAACAAAAAGTTAACGGGACTTGGAATGAGAATATAACAACGTATCAAGAATAATAGCGAGAAAATATAACAGAAATAAACACACAAGTTTTTACAAGTGGACTGAAAATTTATCCAAAATTATTTTGCATTTTTTTCATTAATAACAACTTATGTCGCTATGTGTCATTTTCTGAGAAAATAATTTGTCAGCGATCAAACGTAGGTTGACGTACGTCGTTAGTGCTGCAAAGTAATTTAATAAACATTTAAGTTACGTAGTTATTTAAAGAAAAAACTCAGAAATTCAATATTTTTTTTTTTAAATTTAACACATGTAAAGAGCGTTAAAAATTAATATTTATTTGGCATCGTTAACTCAAAACTAACAAAAATGGACATACGCGGTTATTCCAGAAAACCACAGATTTATCATCATTATCTGCATTCTCGAAATCCTCCAATAATGACAGTATATCATGGTCTGGAGCTTCGCCATCACTTCCATCTGAGTTGTCATTTTTTCCGAAATCTACGTCTTCAAATATATTTTTTGAGCGCAATTAAATTTTTGCCATTAAGCCATCCGGAGACCCCTTTCATCTATATCTGAAGAAGAGCATGTCAGAAATTGTAAAATTGTATTTTATTACTTTCATTATATGCTCCATTATTTCATGTTTCCTTTGTATCGGTGCTACAGGGTATTGGAGCACAATATGTAAAAGCACAGCCTTTTATATAATCTGGCATATACTACATGGAGTGAAAACTCCGTGGCCTAATAATACAAATCGCTTTTGGTTATGAAATCAATGTTCTTCTTCAACGTAATTTCCGTTAAGTGAAATGCACTTCCTCCAAAGATCGTCTAATATCGTGATACCCTTGAAAAATACGATTTGCCTGATACGACTTCTTCATTTGTGGAAAATAACTTTCCCTGAAGCCGTCTTTTCAAGTTTCGGAACAGATAATACTCACTGGGGGCCAGATCTGGAGAATACGGGGGATTGGGAAGCAGCTCGTTATGTAAAGACTTAAATTTTTCTGAAACCAAATCAGACGAATCCGCCGAAGCATGATGCTACAAGATTTTTTTCTTAAATAAATGGGGCCGTTTTTTCTTAATTTCTTCATAACTTAATTTCTTCCAATAACTGACAGTTATTACTTTTCCTTTTTCCGAGTTTTCAATAAATAGTATACCACGTACATCAAAAAAAAAAACACTAGATATTACATTTCCAGCCGATTTTTGAGTCTTTGGCCGCTTTGATCGGCTTTCGCACACCTCTAGCCACTCCGCAGACTGTATATTAGACTCCGGTGTATACTAATGAATCCACACGTCATCCATTGTCATAAATCGACGCAAAAATTCAGTTGGGTTTACTTCAAACATCTCCAAAGCATACTTTGAATCATGAACACGTTTCAGATTTTGTTCAGCTGTTAAAACGTGTCAAACTCGCTTACACATTTTTATCTTTCGCTCATCGAATACAACCTGATGCACTTTTCTTACGTTTTCTTCGGTAACTGCATTATTTGGATGACCAGGACGATCTGCATCATTTGTGCTCGTAGGATCACGTTTAAATTCGGTATTTCGAATTTTTTTAACCTTTTAACCATTGAATATGATGGCGAAGAATCTCCGTAATGTTTATCAATCCATGCTTTGGGTTGGCCAGTATTTTTTCCCAACAAAAAACAATGTTTAATCTTTATAATCCTTTTTTTCTCAAACTTTAAAAGCAGCATCATTTTTATAACGGTAATATTTTTTCTAAATTACTAATGAAATGTCATGAAATTTTTAAACACTTTTTCTCACAGTTGGCCCTACTGATTACACAGAAAAAAATTGTGCATATTTTACGTCATCACTATGTTAGGCCACGGAGTTTTCACCCCATGTAGTATTGTTAGTGAAATATTAGGAATCCCTGTAAAAAAAAGTGGAAAAAATTTGTTCCCATATTGAAAAAAGAAAAAGTACTGGAAACAATGATTTTTTCACATAAAATGTTAACAAAATTTATTTAGCAGACTCGTAACTATATTATTGCCAAATATAGTTAAGCGGTATCGCAAAGTCTGAATTTTCTGTTGAACAAAAACTGATGACACCTAAACTGGTTACCAAACTCCCCAGGTCAGGTCCGTGTATTTTTTCCACAAATGCACAGTGTTTTGTGAAGGGTGCTCCAATGACTAGAGAGCATATTTCTTATTCTACTTTTTCGCAGTATAAGAACAAGAATTAATTCGAATAAAATTTTTTTTCTTAGTTTCCCCTATTTGTAATTATTTGATAGTCAATATGAAATAATTTTGATTCCCGAGTCATCCTTTCTTGCCATTATCAGTGCGATTACTCTGACTGTCCTTTTTAGCCATGACTAATTATAAACAATATGAACCAATATGAACCCGTAAGCGAAGGTCAATTCATCAGGAGGAATTGTCTTGATTTGGTAAAATCAATACCCGAATTTAAAGAAAAGACGAGAGAAAAACTTACCTGGAGGGAAGCAACTGATTTTACCATGGAGTCCTATTCAGAATGTAATGAGAATTATTATATAGCGACAGTTATTTTTAGGAAAAAGATAACGCCAAGCTTTCATCACTTAATATGGTCATGAACTTCAAGGCTATTATATCCCGACTGGGCCAAGTTTAGGCATGCAAGATGTCACTAAAATCACTGAAGAACGAAATAAGCATCCTTAGGCAGGGAACTCAGTCTATACTTCAATTTTACGATAAGGTGGACCAACACTTAATAGTCATTATAAATAAAATTAAAATGAGCTACGTAAGTATTCAACATTATGGAATTCCTTAACGAATCCGCTAGGCAAAACGCGCTTCGTATTTTCATATCCGGCTTGTGTCACCCAATATATAGCTTTTTCGATATAATTTTTTCGACAACATTCCGCCAGGAATTAGAAAATCTCTCAGATATTTTTTAAGGTCTTTTTGTTTTATTTTAATTTATTAATTTATTTTACAAAACTGACATAGAAATTTAAAAATTCGGTTGGGTTTATTATACCCTATACCACTATGTGCTGATGTTTCTAACTACCAAAAATATTTGACCTAGATCCATCTTTTATTACACCGATCGACTCAGAATCACTTTCTGAGTCGATTCAGCGATGTCCGTCCATCCGTCTGTGTGTCCATGTAAACCTTGTAATGAAACTACAGGTCGCAAATATGAATACATTTTAATAAAATTTAGTATATAAGCTTCTATCTACCATAGGATGAACGCTATTGAAATTGGTAAGAAATTGGTTCACGTTCAGACCTAGTCCCCATACAGGTGACCCCTATGAGATCGACTAACATTGCCATAATATCCAAATTATCATATAGATCTCGCTCAAATTGGACAATCTTAGTCGTAGCCCCCTAATGAAGCTGATTCCCGATCTTCATTTAAATATATCAAAAAACAAAAATATTGAACAGATTTTTCTTAAATTTGGTTTATAAAGGGTTTTTCAATAAGAGCGCTACAAAAGTTTTTTTAAGTAAAACAAAAACGGTTTTGGATATCAATGAAATTCTTTATTCCTGTGAAAGTACGTTCGATGCCATTATGTATGGAAATCGACCTCTTTTGCATGGCCACCACGGGCACGCTTGCAGAAGTCCAGACGCTGAACCCAATTTTCGACGGTTTTCAAGCATAAATCGGCCGATACTGCTGCAATTTCACGTTCGATATTCGTACGAAGTTCATCAATCGCCGCTGGCTTGCTGGCATAGACCATAGACTTGACGTAGCCCCACAGGAAATAGTCCAACGGCGTCAAATCGCACGACCGAGGCGGCCAATCGACTGGACCATTTCGTGAAATAACACGTTCTCCAAACTTGGTTTCCAATAAATTGATTGTGACATTCGCTGTGTGGCTTGTGGCGCCGTCCTGTTGGAACCACATGTCATCCAAGTCCATATCATCCAATTGGGGCCAAAAATATTCGGTTATCGTTGAACGGTAGCGATTCCCATTCACAGTAACGTGCCGGTCTTTCTTGATCATCACGGAAGAAGTACAGCCCAACGACGCCGCCGGCCCATAAACCGCACCAAACCTTAATTTTTTCGGAATGCAATGATGACTCATGGAGTACGTGTGGATTGCTGTCTGACCAATAAAGCATATTTTGTTTATTGACGAAGCCATTCAGCCAGAAATGAGCCTCATCGCTGAAGATGATTTTTCGATGAAAATCCGAATCATTTTCAAGTTGTTGCTCAGCCCAATTCACGAACATACGACGCTTCTGGTGGTCAAGCGGCTTCAGTTCTTGCGTTAATTTGATCTTGTAAGGATGTAGGCCAAGATCTTTTCGCAAAATTCGCCACAACGATGTCACAGAGATGCCCAACGCTTGAGAACGACGTGTGAGAGACACATTTGGGCTTTCTTCAACTGAAGCCTCAGCGGCAGCAATATTCTCGACACTATGGGCACTTCTTTGTCTCACTGGCACGGGAACATTTTTACTGTGCCTGTGGATTCAAGTTTTTCCACTAGACGCTCAATTGTTGATCTGCTAGGACGATTATGACGACCATAAATTGGACGTAGCGCTCTTAACATTGAGGCCACTGATGTTAAGAGCGGTAGTATATTTTAATAATTTCGACTCGCTGTTGGCTCGTATATCTTTCCATCATGAAATGGCAAACCTTACTGAAGAGAAATGTCAAAAGAGCGGCAAGAAATATGGCGTCGTTTGTTGTCCCCGTCTTTCTACTTTTGTAGCGTCCCTGTTGAAAAACCCTTTATATGTTTTTATAAAAAAGTGACCTTACCAAATATGGTGAGGATCGGTCGATTTTTTCACCTTGTCTGCATATAAATGTAGTATCAGGTATGAACTTTTTGAACTTCTAAATATACGAGGGCGGATCAATAAGTCCGTGACTTTTAGAATGAATCACGGTTTTTTTTTGCAAAAAAAAAATTATTTTTCAACATAATCTCCTTTTAGCTCAATACACTTAGTCCAACGTTTCTCCAATTTTTTTATCCCTTCCAAAAAATAGGATTTCAAGGTCCATAAAATGATCAATAATTTCATCGTTGGAGCTAAATCTCTTTCTACCTAGCCATTTCTTTAGGTTTGGAAATAGGAAATAGTCACTGGGGGCTAAATGCGGAGAATATGGCAGATGAGGTACCAATTCGTAGCCCAATTCATGGAATTTTGCCATTGAGACTGCACTCGTGTGCACCTGTGCATTATCTTGCTGAAAAATAACTTTTTTATTGGCCATATGGGGTCATTTTTTTTTAATCCTCGTTAAATCGGTCCAGTAAGTTGGCATAATATTCGCCGTTTATTGTTTTTCCCTTTTGAAAATAATCGATGTGGATTCTCCCGCTTGCATCTCAAAAAACTGCTGCCATTACCTTATTGGCCGACAAACTTACCTTGGCCTTCTTCGGAGCCGGTTGACCCGGAGAAACCCATTGTTTAGACTGCGGAGTGTTGTAATGGATCCATGGTTCCTCCACAGTTACAAAACGCCGCAAAAAATCATTCGAGTTGCGGTTAAACAACTCCAAACAATCCTTTGAAGTTGTCACACGATTATGGTCAATTGAGAGCAAACGCGGCACTCATCTTGCAGACAGACAGCTGCTATATGAAATGCCTATGGCATCAACAATCTCATGCACTTTTACTCTTCGATCGGCCAACACCATATCGTGGATTTTTTCGACATTTTCGGGTGTATCGACCTTAATTGGCCGTCCAGAACGTTCAATTTGTATTTGTGCGACCACAACGCAACTCAGTAAACCACTTTTCTATCATTGAAAGCGATGGAGCAGAGTCCCCAAAGAATTTATCAAGCTTCTCCTTGGTTTGATTGACGGTTTTTTTTCGCAAAAAATAATGTTTAGTGAGCACTCGAAATTCACTTTTTTCCATTAAAAAGAAATCACGAAGTTGTATGATTTGAACAGCTGTTAAACGCAAAGTAAATGACGGAACTTGCTCAAAATTTTACAGTAGTCTATCAACAGGTGGTACTTGATGGGAGCAGTATCGCGTTTCATATAACTACGAGGGAAGTTCGAAAAGTCGCGGACTTAATGATTCGCCCTAGTAATTCTAATAAACAATAGAAAAAAAGTTACACATACTAATCAATGTCTTTATACAAATTACACTAGTCAACAGTCAAAATGTACTCGGGATGCGATAATTTTTTCTGTGTAGATAACCTTGACATGAGCTCGAAAAACGCAATAAAAAATTTTTTTTTCGTTTGGTTTTTTTTTTTTTTTTTTTTTTTTAAATTTTAAAAATTTTTTTTTGGTTAATTTGTTTCGTCCGGCATAACTCGGGAACCACTAGCCCGATTTAATTGAATTAAATTGTAAAAAATTTAAAATTACAATTCCCTTAATCTGTTTATATATTGTTTTCCTATACAAGCAACAGTTTCCAAGTTAAAAATGAATATATAAAGGAAAAAACTTATTTTTGCCTAAAAATTTAAATTTTTTTTTTTTAAAAATCCATAAAAAATCCCAAATGAAAAAAAATTTCAAATCTTATTACTTTTACGTAAAGATACATAACCTATGAGCAAAATAAGAGAAAGATCATGAAAATCGATGCACGCGTTTCGCTTTTATTCGCAATTGAGTAAAGGTATGAATTTAAAAAATTTGCTCGACATATGCACAACTTTGTCTATGGTAAGGTTTTTTCTTTTTTTTTATGATTCTCAGAATTAACAAAACGGAATAAACAAAGGGTTATTTAATTTTTATGATTGCGTAAGCAAAGTAATAAACGGTAATAAATGTGCGTGAACAATTAAAAGGAAAAAAGGAAAGGGGACTTTTTTACTTATTTGGGTTTTCCGGTGACTACCTGTATGATTTTTTTACATAAATGCAACCCACATTTATTCGGAAAATTTAAGACTCACACATGGTGAAACAGGTATGTAGCCACCGTAAAAAAATATACACCCATTTATAAGTACCTGTCAGTAAAATACTAAACAATACACAGTACAAATAGGTCTTCATTGATCGATTTTACTCATTCAACAAGTGTCGACGAACGCGATAGTTAAAATGAGCAAACGTTCGCGAGTATTTGAATGCAATACCAATCCAAGTAATTTTTGTTACATGTGCGGAGAATACGTTTGTGGAAAAAACAAGCGTTATTTTTCACCTAAATTGAGAGATTCATTTGAAGAGAGCTTCAATTTAAAGGTCTCAAACATAGATGAGCGGTGGACACCAAGTGCTCTATGTCCAAGGTGCTACGTACAGCTAAGTGACTCAAGGTAAGTGTAGATTACGAAATTCAAGAACATATATAACTTATTATTGCAATTCTTTCAGACGACAGCCGAGAATCATCATGCCAATGCTTTGGAGAGCTCCGCTTTGCCATGCAACAGATTGCTACTTCTGTCTTAGCAAAAAAACAGGCGTGGGAAAAAATATACGATGGACTTACGCTGCTGTTTCAACAGTGAATTTTCCAGTGCCATTTTCCAAAGAACCAGTGGACCCGCAACCGCCCGTTTCAAGATGGGCATCTAATAATGAGGCGATACATCCATCATCAGATCCGGAGACAGTAGGAACCACATCAGAATGCGAGTCAACATATACATTGCATGGAGGTCAACGCTTATGTTCCCAAGCAGAACTGAACGATTGGGTTAGAGAATTGAAACTCTCCAAGGAAGATGCAGAGTTGCATGCATCGCGCATGAAACAGTTCGGTTTCTTGGCTCCTGGTGTGGTGACAACAATCTACAGGAAGCGTCATGAACCATACGCAAGGTACTACACAAAAAAAGACAACATCTGTTTTTGTAAGGACATTCCCGGATTATTTGGTGAACTCGGGTACTCTTACGATCCAGGAGAGTGGCGTCTTTTCATCGACAGCAACAAGCAGAGCCTTAAAGCAATTTTACTGCACAACGGCAACAAGAAACCTTCGATTCCAATTGCTCATGCCGTTGACACCAAGGAAACATACGAAGTCATGGACAATCTACTAAAGTGCCTTAACTATGAGAAACACGATTGGAAAGTTTGTGCCGACCTTAAGGTTATCGGTATCCTTTGTGGATTACAAGGTGGATTCACAAAGTACTGTTGTTTTCTCTGCCTTTGGGACAGCCGCGATCGTCAACATCATTACACCAGGAGGAGTTGGACAGAAAGAGTTAACTTCATCCCCGGCAGCGACAACGTGAAATATACACCACTCATAAAAAAGGAAAATGTTTTTCTCCCACCTCTTCACATAAAGCTCGGACTCATAAAAAACTTCGTGAAAGCTATCAACAAAGATGGCGAAGCGTTCGCCTATTTAAAAACCATTTTTCCTCACCTTTCATCGGCAAAGATTAAGGAAGGCGTTTTCGACGGTCCGCAAATTAAAAAGTTGTTGCAAGACCAACAGTTTGAACACATTTTATCACCAAATGAAGCTGCAGCTTGGAACTCATTTCGGCAAATTGTTTCCGGATTTCTTGGAAACAACAAAAGCTCAAATTACAGAGAGATCGTCGAACAACTACTCCAAAATTATAAAAAAATTGGAGCAAATATGTCGCTTAAGATACATTTTCTACACTCGCACTTGGACTTCTTTCCGGACAACCTGGGCGATGTGAGTGACGAGCATGGTGAGCGTTTTCATCAGCAAATGAAAGAAATTGAGCACCGATACCAAGGATTTTGGAACGAAGCTATGATGGGGGACTATATCTGGTTCCTAATAAGAGAAACAGACCCACAACAATATAAAAGAAAGACAAAAGCACATAATTATTTTTAATTTGAAGGTTTTTATTTTTGTGTTTAGATATTTTTTTTTAAAACTTTTTTATAATTAATTAATGTTGATATCCTTAGGATAATTTCTTGTACATATATCGAATTGTTTTTTAATTTAAAGTCATATATTTTTGTCACCCAACAAATTTTAATTTTGTTTGTAATAAAAAAGAAAAAACCTTACCATAGACAAAGTTGTGCATATGTCGAGCAAATTTTTTAAATTCATACCTTTACTCAATTGCGAATAAAAGCGAAACGCGTGCATCGATTTTCATGATCTTTCTCTTATTTTGCTCATAGGTTATGTATCTTTACGTAAAAGTAATAAGATTTGACATTTTTTTTCATTTGGGATTTTTTATGGATTTAAAAAAAAAAATTTAAATCTTTAGGCAAAAATAAGTTTTTTCCTTTATATATTCATTTTTAACTTGGAAACTGTTGCTTGTATAGGAAAACAATATATAAACAGATTAAGGGAATTGTAATTTTAAATTTTTTACAATTTAATTCAATTAAATCGGGCTAGTGGTTCCCGAGTTATGCTGGACGAAACAAATTAACCAAAAAAAAATTTTTTAAATTTAAAAAAAAAAAAAAAACCAAACGAAAAAAAAATTTTTTATTGCGTTTTTCGAGCTCATGTCAAGGTTATCTACACAGAAAAAATTATCGCATCCGGAGTACATGAAATTTTTTTCATTTTGTTGAGTAGTGTTATTAAACTAATTCAATTAATGCAACTAAATTGAAGTAAGTATAACATGCTTCATAGACGAATTTATTGCCCATCGAATTGTGATCAAGTTAATGAACAACTTTCGGTTTCATTCGCAATAATAATTCTGTTGTCTTAACAGTAAATATTTTATCAGAATGGAAAACTGTTAGCTGCTATTAAATATCTGTTGATACAATCGAATATAACGTTGTTAAACTTTGGAACAATTTGGTTGGTTATTTTTTTTTTACTGTGTTTAATTATTGCTGATTACAATTACAGATTCTATTATAACATAATATTTTAATCCGTACATGTGTTCAGAGTAATTGTTAGTTAATACGATATAAATAAATGTATATTTAGATTTATTTATCGGTTATTACAAAGAAAAACAAAATATTAATCACTTTGATACTTAGAACCGAATTAAAATTATATTCTATTATCAATACCAAAAAAAGTAATGAAAATATAATTTCAAAATTAAATCTGTAATTAAACCAAAACTAATTTTATAATAAACAGCAATCAAGAGAAATTAAAACTAATAGCTTTTAAAATTTAATTTATGGTTAATGGTCGTACATAAAGCGCATTAAAGGAGATTATTAAAGTATTATGTTTTTTGCAACATATGATATATTTGATATATTTTAAGCAAATTTTCTTTAAAATGTGAATGGACTAAGCTTCCATATATCTTGTTGCAGTCACTTTGTTATAGTGAAGAAATAATATTTTAAAGAAATGTTGTTGCTAAAATAAACAAATTCAAAACCAACAATAATGGTCATAGCTTTTTTTAATTAATGTGATTTTAAAATATTTATTTTTTATAGAAAATTCGTGAAAATTGCTGCGGACATACTGTTATTTTATACGAGATGTTGGGAACCTTTTCCATACAAAGAGCCAAATCAGAAAAAAAAAATATAGAAATCTTCAATAAAGAGCCACAAACATATTCAGATACGATTTTTTAACATTATATAAATAAAGATCACTTCTACATAATTATTTTCAACTTTACAATTTTTTTATAATAATATTAATGAAAATACAACAGATTTTTTTGCAGGTAATACAAAATGAACCTTTTTTCATTTCGTCAAATATAAATAATTAGTTAGTATCGTCTCGGTCAACTTATTTAAATTTGCAATAATTGTAGCAAAGTTTTTTAGTGATAAACAATTAGCCTGCTTCTGTACTTTTTTTAATATAATTGATTATTAATAGACCAAAAGCAAGCCATCTGCTATTTGAATAAGTAGCTATTTATTAACAAATATCTTACAAAATGTAACCTTTAAATTTAGCCTTAAAAATATTATCAAAAGACACCTCTAGTTTTTTTTCAAAAGTAAGAACTTCTTCTCATAACTGTAGGCCTGCATTTCCTGTTCTTAGCAATCTCCAATTCAAATTAGTAAAATGTTCGGTCATATCAAGTAAAAAATAGAAGCTCTGACGCCCTTCAGATTAGTGGAAAGTGTTAACTACTCCGTGTCAAAATTTGTAGGTTCCAAAAAAAAATTATTTCATCCAAACAATCAGAGAACCGTCTTAGCACTTTGCAACCAACGCACAGTGGACCATATTTTGAGAAGGCGGCCAAAAATCATTTTTTCTTTGTTACCGATTTTAAAGTTATGTTATTCATTTCAAAGTAAATACTAGTAAACCTCGGGAGCCAAAAAATTGCGACTCTATCTCAACTGTATCATAGCGAACAGGGTCTTCGAAAATGGGCTTTCTCAGTATTTTGCTAAAATTAAAAATTTCTTTGTAAATTTTTATTTTTGAATGACTGTTACTTTTTTGCTTTAAAAGATTTTGAAGTGAAATAAATTTTGTATAATTTTGTGGCTTCCATACTATTAATGTTAAAAATGTAAAATCACTGAGTCATTCCGAAATTTAAAAAAAAAAAATTTTAACAAATTTTCCGAAAATCTCCTACTTAATAGAGCATAACTCCTGCCAGTCAAAGGCAGTCAGAAATAATCTTGCACTCTTCTATAGTCCGAACCCTCCCCTATACTCCTATACCCCATTATACACCCGCCAGTTTCCGCCCGTGTGCACCAGAACAATTTTTCTGACCCAAGGTTAGATATTTTCTGCAAAATTTATGGATACAAAAGTTGTCTACTATTGGACCTTTGTCCATCTTTTATGATACAGCTCGACTCAAAAACACTTTCTGAGTCGATTAAACGATGTCCGTCCGTCCGTCTGAGTGTTATGAATACAAAAGTTTGTCGTACCGGTGCACCGCGGTGTATTTTTTTGCGTGTCGGTAGAGTTGTCATGAGTTGTTATATACTTATAAAAAAGGGTTGAGATATAATGCGCTTAATTGTTACAGGTACATTTACATAGGTATCTTTCGAAAACATTAATAGTCTGAATTATAGAGTTATATAGTTTAAATACCTGACAAAATGGGAAACAACTTAAATAACATGTAAATGGTAAAAAAAAAAAAAAAAAAAAACTATTGCGACGTAGCCCTTTAAGACATGAGCTGTGTGGGTTTTTAATGCTTCTAAAAGTGGTAATAAAAGATAAAAATTTGTATATGGTAAAAAAAAACTATTGCGACATAGCCCTTTAAGATATGTGCAGGTATGCTTCACCTTTTAAAAGGGGTTAGGGTGTGGGTTTTTTTATGCTTCTAAAAGTGGTAATAAAAGATAAAAATTTGTATATGGTAAAAAAAAAACTATTGCGACATAGCCCTTTAAGATATGTGCAGGTATGCTTCACCTTTTAAAAGGGGTTAGGGTGTGGGTTTTTTATGCTTCTAAAAGTGGTAATAAAAGATAAAAATTTGTATATGGTAAACAAAAAACTATTGCGACATAGCCCTTTAAGATATGAGCAGGTATGCTTCACCTTTTAAAAGGGGTTAGGGTGTGGGTTTTTTATGCTTCTAAAAGTGGTAATAAAAAATAAAAATTTTTATTTTACATAATAGCAAGAAAGAGTATTTATAATGTTCCACAATTATTATTCATTACAATTTGTGCAATGGCTAAGTACTGTTACAGAGATCTGGCAGATATTTATTTTCAACGAAATGATGTAGACGATGTAATTTTGCACATAGTGAGCAACGACTTCTTTAAGAATTGTAACCTAGAAAACATTGAAATGCACAAAGGAAAAATTACTAATTTTGCATCGAATTTGAAAATACGATACATTGAATGCTCTCATAGCAAGGCAAAGATGTACAAACGTTACCAATCTAAAGAAGAGCAAGAAAAAAGGAACAAAAACTACAGATTCTTTCGCGAGCACAACACAAGGAAAATGCCCAGATGTTGTACTAATGAAGACCTTATCACTATTTTGTTGTGTACTTCAGATCCATATAGGTCCAACTTCGACAAAAATGGAAAACTACCTCTATTGAATTAGACGAAGAAGCTAAACAACTTCTAGAAGATGAAAATCAAGGCTATTTAGAAGAAATTTTTACTAAAATTGGTTGATTTAAAGTACTTTTTCATTACACTAACAATAAGTTACACTTTTTTTTATATAGTTAAAAAATGTTCTTGATTTAAAAATTTATATATTTTGTAAATTTACAATAAAAATTGTTATATTTCATAAATTTACCATAAAAATTGATATAGAAATATTTAAAAAGACAATAAAAAAAAATTTTAACTAAAGCAAAAACATACGAGTTTTTCATTGAAACTTCTCTAACTTGAACCAATATAAGGTAACTTTTACGTTCACTGCTTAATAAATTATATTTTAACTCGGGATGTTTCAAAAAAAAAAACAACCTTTGGCCCTTGTGCACATTAGTACTAAAAAGTTTACGGGGGCCAAAGTTTGGCATTTTCTGGAAAAATTAACTTAAAAAATTGTTAAAAAGTATTAGTTGTAAAATTAACTGAAAAAATAATACATTGTATTAAAAAAAACCTTTTTTTACCTTTTAACACTTCACTTTTGTACTAAAATTCAACTACAAATGAAAATGTATTTTAAACCCTCCGTAACTTTTTTCATTTTCGGTCGAGAATTACGTTTTATAGCAAAACTTAAAGGCTAAAGTCTCACATACCAAAAAAAACCGCATATCAAAATTCCAATCCAATCAAAAGTTATAGATTTTTGACCGCCTTCTCGTCAAATGGTCCACTGTGCAACGTACAGATGGAAAGTTACTAATTCTATATTTGTAGTATCCAGCAAATATTCTATGGTTCAACGTTCTAGAATTGATGTAATTTACTACTGATACAACAACATCCATTACTTTTTCAGATTATTATACGCAATGATTTAGTAACTAAAACAGGGGTGTCCAAAACTTTCTTATGGAAGTGCAAACACCAATACATGTAAAAAAAATTTTGTTCATAGTTTTATTCCATGCATGTACACTAGGGTGGCCCTTAATAAAAAAGTGTTCAAGCTATCCGTCCCACCCCCTAGAAATATGCGAATAGCAAAAAAACTGAGATATACAAAGTTTTGGATCAATCAAAAAAAATTTATATGGCCCTCAACGCGACTGAAAATTTCAACTGTGTTTTAAAATATGACTCTTTTTCAGATTTAAAAAAAATTTTGTTCTACAGTTTATTTTTTCGACAAGTTGTTATATGAATCGATATCATTACTAAACTATCTTTCCCAAAAGCTATATAACTTCAAAATCGAATAAAACCTCTCCAAGAAATAACAAATGCTCCAGACCACATTTGTGCCAAAAAAAAAAAGCTGTAGATCATGATATGTGATGAACATTTTTCAACTTTAACAAATTGATTAAAGCCATATTTTTATCAGTCTCTATACCTATATATACTCAGATATTAAATATTGGTTTATTACCGCGTTTTTAAGCTATTGCGAAATTAGACCAAAGTTGGAAAATTTTTTTTGATAAAATTTTGAAAACTCATTTTTTAAGTTTTAAAAAATTTTCTTAAACAAAATTTCCAAAAATGAATCTGGCAGCTTAATGTTTTGTTCAATATATGTTACAGATTAACTGCGTGGATATTTAATTAAATTCCTTTACCAAAATTTCTTTTACAAAGAATTTTTTTTTGCGGATTTCGAGAAAAATTTGTTTTTTGTGAAATGTTCAGTAAATGTACTCTTTCTAAATACTTTGTATCAAAAATTTATCAGTTTTCTACTTTTAAATGTTATATTTTATCTTAATAGCCTAGGGTTTCTGAAAAAAAAAAATATGACTCCATTAACCCTTTTGGACTTGGGGTCGACCCCAAGCTAATGAAAGACAATTTATTTTAAAAAATGAACTCTTTTGTAAGTGCTGCTGAATTTTTTGACCTGACGCTCAAAATATAATAACTAAGTGTGCAGGTGTTCCATGCTAAAAATTTTGAATAAATCGAGGCCAAACTTAGAATTTTGGCATATTAAATAAATTATTTGTTCTAGTAGACTAGATCAAACCCTTACTATGGGTGGGAAATAAAATTGTACTATATTTTACCAATTTTTATGATTTGATGATTATGATGATTTTATAATTTGATGTCGTAAGGCCATTTGGACTTGGCGCCGCAAATGACTTCAAGCGAGTATAGGACGACTAAGTCAAAAAATCAAAATATTTTGCAAGAACTTCTGAATTTTGGATCATTTTAACCCTAGGAGCACATAAGGGTAAGTTTTCGTAAAATATAGCACTATTTTATTTCCCAACCCATAGTAAGGGTTTGATTTAGTTTACTAGAACAATTAATATTTTTATGCCAAAATTCATAGTTTGGCCTCGGCAAGGAATGGGTTAATGTTGTTCGATTTATTCAAATTTTTAAGCATGGAAAACTTGCACAATTGGTTATTATATTTTATGCGTCATATCTAAAAATTCAACAGCACTTACAAAATATTTTAATTTTTAAAATAAATTGTCTTCCATTAGCTTGGGGTCAAATGCGACCCCAAGTCCAAATGGGTTAATGGGGTCATATTATTTTTTACAGAAACCCTAGGCTATTAAGATCAAATATTATATTTAAAAGTAGAAAACTGATAAATGTTTGATACAAAGTATTTAGAAAGAGTACATTTACTGAATATTTCACAAAAAACTAATTTTTGTCGAAATCCGCAAAAAAAATTCTGGTGGAAGAATTTACCTAAAAATTAACACAGTTAATCTCTATCATATACTTAACAAAACATTAAAGCGCCAGATCCATTTTTTAAAATTTTCTTTAAGAAAATTTTTTAAAACTTAAAAAAGGAGTTTTCAAAATTTTATCAAAAAAATTTTCCATTTTTGGTCTCATTTCGCAATAGGTTGACAACGTGGTAATAAACCAATACTTCATATCTGAGTACTTACGTGTATAGAGACCAAAAAAAAAAGATATTATTTACAGAATTATTTTATTTATTTAAAAATAAACTGATAAATAAAATAACAATAATATTTGTCGAAAACCCATTTGTACAATTAAAATTCTCCAAAAATACATACAGAAAGTTCACTGCACTGGCTAATCCTTCGCACAAATTAAATTAATGTTCTTTATTGTGAAAATAACATATATCATTTTCATTATGGAAATTACTTTCATTGTTTGGTTGGCTTGGTTCCATCTGCTGCGGATTTAAATTTTTTTTTTTTGAGGACATTAGTTTTTCGGCTTCTTTTTTTAGCAAATCTTTAAAATTCTTTGCCTGAAATTACGTCTTTTGTTCAAATTTTTTGTTTTTCCCTTTTCACATTTTACTTTTAAATTTATTCACTTTCCACTTTTAAATTTTTTCACTTGTATAATTTGTTATTTAAATAGCGGAACTTCACACCACGATTCGATTGATATTAATGGACAAAAATTCATAATAACAGAACAAAATTATACAAACAACAGCATAACTAGCAGTTTTTCAAGTACGACTCTTTAATTGCTAGTAAGTCAAGGAGTTCCTCTTGAACACCAGAATATGTTACATATTTATCCATCCAATTTTAAGGATATCAGATGGAATGAAGTAATTTTTGCATCGTTTTAGAAAACCAAGATACTTGAATGTTCTTTCGTTCCAATGGACATCGCATTAAATTCTTATGCCCAGAACACCAAGAGTATCAGATTCCCCAATACCTATACCACCCATATATACAGATGGCATTGTTGAATCCAAGTCTTTTGCGCATTAAAATCAACTCTACTCTCTTTACCCCAATCGAAGATTGTTAATAGCTCTTGGTTAAGTGTTGCATTCATTATCAGCCTTTTGCCACCAACCTCAGAATGGTTTGGCCTACAATTGAAGGAAATGAATGACAAATGCTGGTGTCATCTGCGAAAAAGAATATAGGATTGACCAAGACGGTCATTCGGAAAGATAAAGAAATGAGAAGGATAAGGAACAGAACTGGGAAAACTCGAGAGAAGTCAATACCGACCCCAAATGCATAAAGCTTTGATATATCTTAGAAATATCTACCACAACCGCTTTACTTTCACCAAAATTGTGTATGAGTCGACTCCAGCGCACAGAAAGAAAAGCTAACAGCTCTCCCGTGGAACGATTTCCATGGAAGCCATACTGTCGATCATTAAGAAC
Source organism: Cordilura impudica (assembly GCA_963682025.1). Classification (NCBI taxonomy): domain Eukaryota; kingdom Metazoa; phylum Arthropoda; class Insecta; order Diptera; family Scathophagidae; genus Cordilura; species Cordilura impudica. Next base: position 111,086,685 of record OY821518.1, read on the forward strand.
TGAGTTGGCCTCTATATAATTGACAAGGTGGAAATTGATCATGCTCTCCATCACCTTTGAGAGCGCAGAGTAGATTGGGGTTATTACCGTCACCTTTCTTAGGGATTGGTTGGACATTGGCAACCTTTCAGCAAGAGGGAAAGCCTCCGGCGTGGTACGAAAAGCTGAAAAGGTTGGCTATTGGACTAGTTAGCGTCGAAGAGCACTGTTTCAGCACCTGTGCTGGTCTACCATCCGGCTCCGAAGACTTATTTCCGATGAGATCTGAAATAATCTATATATTAATACGTGAAGGTAAATTTTAGTTCCCTTTTTAAGCAACATGCGGGAGGAGTTTGAAAATTTGCACAGTTACAGTTCATATGGAGGAGAAGCTAGGAATGGTAAAATTTATGTTTAATCAGTCTTAGGAAAATAAAATAAAATAAAATAAAATATTTCTAATAATTCGTTAGACCTGTTAATGAGAATGATTTTAATTGTAAATGACACGCCCTGTGTTGAATTGTGAATAGCTTAAATTGATTAGCATACCTTTAGGCTCATTTAAATATTCATAAATTTTTTAATTGAATGAAAAAATAATATTTGCTAGAACTTTCACTCGAATTTCGAGTGCTGGGCTATACTAGTTTTTTTAATAGCACAAGCTCGGCAAAAACGAAATTTTTGCAAAAAAATTTAGCTAAAAGGTTAGCCTTATCAACTGGGTCAATGAATATTTGGTGATTCATTATAAGATTTGGGATAACAGAACAAGTATAACTCTTTACTCTTTTAACAAATAACCAAAAGCTCTTGCTGCCCCGAGCAGCAGAAAGAACTTTAGTACGAAGGCGTTGTTTGTCACATTCGGTTCTCGCCTGTTTGCGTGGCAGGTCATTGACGGAATTTTTATCTTCACACAAATATCTGAAGGCTTCCTTCCTGGATCTGACTGTATTTCGCAAGTCTGATTTTCGCTTAGGTTTAGCCGAAAGCATTATTATTATGCAAAACATTTATTATTTTTATCCAGGAAACAATGTTTCCAGTTGAAATACTTTAAGAAATCAATGAGCTCAGCCCATAAATAAATAACTGAACATTTCATAGCTGGTGTTGAAGCAATTTGAAGTATATAGTACGAAAAAGATGCGGAATTTGTACAGTGATCCCAATTACCAAGATATTTCACTTTATACTTGTCAGGGTGTGAAGTGAGAAAAAGTCGGTAGTATTTTGTCTTTGCTCTTCAATGCACGGAATGTTGGTTCACTCACTTGTCGCGCTAAGTGGTTATGTGCGCGAAAAGCTTAACGTAACAGCCTTCGGTAGTTGTTTGACTCGAATGGTGAAGCCAAGAATAGTTGTGAATATTAAAATTGCCGGCAACCACAATTTCAATATTCGGCCAACTATCTAGGATTCTAGATATGGATGCAAAAAGGACGTCGCACAGTGGCGCCCGTAGAGCAACGAGGTTGCAAAAATCAAAATTTTCATGTGCGCCGACGAAGTTTTGAATAAACTTTTCAACGATTTCAAATATGCTACTCTTAATAATATCACATTTTTAGTTTAGAAGATATAACCGTTCAAAGTTGACCGACTTTCGGTTTTCAAAAAAACACACAATTTTTAGTCAATTTGTTGCGATTTCAGGTGTAATATCACGAAAAATAGGTAACGAATCGCCTTCTTTTTTGTCTGTATTGATTGATGTGTTTATTAAATGTATAATGATAAAATAAAAATTAACTGTTTGCTTTGTGTTTCTCCTGGTAAATCACTATTTAAAAACTATCCGTTTTTTCACTATTTTTCAACTTTGACGGAAAATAAAAAAATCTATATTTTTCTACATTTGCCATATTTGCAAAACATGTTCTTTGATTATTTCTTTACATAATTCAAAAGGTTTTATCTTCCCGTACGTGCCGGTTTGGCTTCTAGAGGTAAAAAAGGTTACCAAAGTCTACTCCCAATATTCTGTTACAGACACAGGATGCACAAAAAACTATGCATTGAAATTCGCAGGTACGCACCTCAGTTAAAAATTACTTTGGAGTACAAATGGTCAAGAACAATATTGATTTGTGGTCCCTACAGGTAGGCACAAATCTTATTTAGACACGAGCATAATATCAAAATTGCATAATTCAGCCTAAATCCATATGTATGCAGGGAACAGGTAAATTTTTTGGCATGGTAGCATAAGCCTATATATTGCAAAATAAGCATAATGCCTGGATTAGTCTACGACTGAAAGTTGGTGCAACAAGTACTGAAACCATGGCGTTAAACAACTTAAGTACTGAAAAATGGCGTTGAACAATTTAAAATTATTTGAACTGGTTAGGAGGTCAACCACACCAAAGTTTTTCACGGAAGCTGCTTTAGAAGAATTTGATAGCTTATACGGAAATATTGAGAGAAGCGAAATTATAAAAAATAATTTTTATCTGATATATGCAAATATTAAGGCAAAATAGGTGAAATCTAATCGAACCATTCAGAACTTCAACTCCAAATACGAGGACTGGCTTAATGAAGACACCATCCTGGATATATTGGCAGTAGATAAACCCACCACACCAACCAGAGGAGCAAAAGGAAGGCCAAAAAAAAGTATTGAGGAGTGTTCAATTTTCACAAGAAAGAGGAAACTTGCCGATGCCACCAATGACTTGACCACGAAGCATTTATCGGACGCGCTGTCTATTAAATATACAAAGGATAGTGAAAGAGTTAGGTCGCAGATTACAAAATCTGTTGCTGAAGCAAGTCCACTGCGATTAAAAAGGATTAAGGAAAGCATTCCCACGCCCACAAACGCACACATTAAAAAGTATGGTTCCGAAGAAGCCTTGGCCTTGTTTATGGACGACACGGGGCTGACGTTTTACCAGGATACAAGCATATTACGCAAGCCAAAATAAATTCACGACCACTGCATACGGAGTTTACGGAAGTCTCTGTGAAAGCCAATCTGCAGGATCTCATGGGCCATACAGCAAAACGGTTGTTGTCAAGTCTTCCCGAAAATGAGGTGAAAATTCTTCCTGAGAAACTGACATTGATCAGCAAATGGGGCTGCGATGGATCATCCGGACAACGCGTTTATAAGCAAAGGATATCTTCCGATGACGCTACAATATCGGACGGAAATATGTTTATGGCATCTGTTGTTCCTTTGCGGCTAAAATCTGATGCTTCCCTACACTGGAAAAATCCACGTCCGTCATCAGTGCATTATTGCCGACCAATAATGTTTCAGTTTGCAAGGGAATCGGCAGAACTCATAAGGACCACGGTGAAGGACATTGAAGAACAAATAAGCAAGATTAAGCCTACAAAGCTGCAAATTGGAGAAGGAAAATATATTGAATGCAATTACGAGTTCCAGCTGACCATGGTTGACGGAAAAGTCGTAAACGAACTGACAGGAACAACCTCAACATTGTCAAGCCCGATTTGCAAAAAGAGTTAGAAAAACTTTGGTAATTTAAACGATTCTACAAACGAGGAGAATTACGGATATGGAATGTCACCATTGCACGCAAGGATAAGGTGTATGGAGTTCTTGCTAAAACTGGCGTATACCCTACCACAAGAGGAGGAAAACTTCGATGAAAATACATCAATAAAGGATAAGGAAAAGATCAGAAAGAAGCAAATACAGGATGCTTTTTTTAAACAAGTTGGACTAAAAGTAGACTGTCCCAAGCACGGATACGGTAACTCAAACGATGGAAACACTTCTAGGAGATTTTTTGAAAATGATGAGGCAGTAACTAGAATCACTGGAATTGACAATCAAATCGTGAAAAGATTGGGAACGATCTTGAATGTTTTAAACTGCAAAGAAAATGTCAATTCTACAAAATATGGAGAATAAGCATCGAAAACTGCATCTCTTTTAGCAGAAATGTATCCACAGAAGAAGTTGACCCCGACCGTCCATAAAATATTGGCGCATGGCAAAGATATAATTGAGTACCAGTCTTTGCCAATTTTAAATTTTATAAAAAATATAGATTGCAGAACACATTCAAAGCATCAAGGGTAAGGCAAAATGAGACCTCTTCAACATGTTGGCAGCATCTTCCGATCCACTTGTTTCTTCCCTGCGGCATGTGAAGTCACGTATAGAGTTAGAAAATAATTATAGTTTAGAAATGATTAGTCTTTTTTACCTTCTCTTACGAATTGTGATGAATATTTTACACAAAATTGAAAAAATAAATTTAAAAAAGAAGTAATTTTTTTTTAATTTGTTGGGTAATAATTTGAAACATAAAACCCTAAAGAAAAAAAATAAAAACAATCTAAAAATGTAAAAATAATTTTTTTTAGTTACCATAAAATTGATTTTTCTACAAATTTTAACTTTGATAAACCATAAGTAGGCCCCTACAAAGCGTATCACCCCTTCCAAACAGTTATCTATCATATGCTGTTTAAACTGTTCAATTATGTTATTCGGTTCAAAAGCTATGATTTTTGCAACAAAAAAACTCAAATGGCACCACTGTGCGTCGGAGCTTTTTTAGGTATGCTCCCTTTCTGTGCCTGGGCTTCTACACGGGAACCCGAAGTGCAAAATGTGCCAGAAGCCATTTCTTAATACATTACGCTGTTCTAAGCTACAAAAAGTGAAACTCCATTTAACAAAGAAAATCTTTTGCCAACGGATAAACACGGTGGAGGTGGCATATAAAACAAACGGCACAACAACTGGACTTTAGAGAAAATGTTTGGTTCCAACAGAATAATGATCCCAAACATATGGCGCACAATGTCAAGCTGTAATTGGTATGGAAATCACAACCCCAATCACCCTATCTTAATCCTATAGATCATTTATGGTATTTAAGGGAGCCCAGAATCCGTCAGCGTAAAAAAAGCTGAAATGGAATCTTAAAAAGCGTCAGTTTGGATGACTGGCGCAAAAAAAGTAAAAAAAAAGAAGTCCTAACAGGCAAGGACATGCCACAAGTCATTAACTTTAGCATTATTTAATGTAAATTTCTTTTTATTAATATTTCTTTTTTTACAATTTTTACTTGCATAAAACTTGCTAAAGGCAATACCCCTTAAATAAATTTAAAAAAAACTTATAAATAGCTTAATAACTTTTCTTATTTTTTTCTTATGTTATACTCTTAATTTTAGGTGTACGGATACAATTTTTAGAAAATGTATGGCACTTCATACAATCAAAGTTATTTTAAAAATCAGTTGCCATAATACGAAAAGTTGGAAAATATAATTCAGTACTCAGAATAGTAATCGATGGTACATTGGTTTGGTCACAAATTTGGTTACCATAACGAATCCGTTCTCTGTGTGTAAAATATTAACCTTATTTAAGTATATTTAATATAGTGCCAAAAATCAACAAATTAAATTTCTTCAGATAAATGTTATTTGAGTTAGTTTTATATCTCTGTGTACTGAAGTTCCGTTACACAAACTTTAATTCTGTCATTTTCATTCCCTACTTTTGTAGAGTTGTGCTCTACTGTTTATGACTTTTAAACTTTTATTACTATTTGTGGATGATGTTTGAGGCAATAAAAAAAAGACGAAAGAAGAAACAGCTTTTTTTTTTGTCAATGTTAAACTTTAGTCGGTTTTTTGGTTAAATATATTACTTGTCCTGTGTGTTATATGATTATAAGGGCTTTGACTCATATTTAGTTGATGTGGTCATAAAACTTTAAAATATTCAAAAAGAGAAAAGATTTGGAATAGACAGCCTAGAGAAAATTGTTGTCTATTGTAAACATATTTTCATGTGGTAATGTAAATTTAATTTAAAGATTTACACAGGTTTTTTATAAATACCTTCCAACTATTTAATAACTACACACATAAAAGGGATCGGTTGGAATTCGTTTACCACTAGCACAATTTGATTAGGTAATACAAGTTTTTATAGTAATTTTTTTAATAGCTAAGAATGCAAAGTCTTTATTTTAACCTTATTCTATTAAAACGAAAGTATCGACATAAGGCAAATTAAGATCAAATCAAAGTATTTATACAAATTATTAAACTAATTCAATTAAAGTATTAATTGTTGCAATCATAAATATTGGGGTTGCAACAATTAATTAGTGTATAACTATATATTTTAAACATAAAATATATAAAAATTAATCTTCTAGAATGAATTGACATTTTCCTGAAAAAGAAAAGCGAAAAACATAAAATAAGAACATCAAAAAAGTAAAAAATTATTGTAGTGCTTGGTGGTAAACGACAATGTACAGAGGGTATATACATATAACTTTGTCATTCCATTTGTAATAATTAGAAGGAAAAAACTCATGTGAGTCCGATCACAGGGGAGATGTGTAAACATCTGGTAATAAATAAAATGCAGAAAACAGAGACAAAAAGGTTATTACATATCATAATTTTTTCACCAAACAATCATGTCACACCGATTTGTCTTAATGCTTACAAGCTACGCGTAAGATCTTACGCTCACATATTACGCTGTTTTTGTGATGGTATTGTGAATTAGAAATTTACCCCCCTGCGCGTATAGATGTTTACATATTAAAAATTCTAGACCCCAAAAAATATATATTTTTTGTGATCCTTAGAACAAGCGGAGTTGATATAGCGATGTCCGTCTGTCCGTCTGTGGAAATCACGATGACAACTTCAATCGGGCAGCTAGGATGCTCGTTGGCATCAAAAATGATTCACAAACACTCTGAGAAGTTCGCTATTTAAAATAGCCCAAATCGGTTGATTAGGGCCCGAGATTTGAACGAATAACTAAAATAGTCTTTAAAAAATATGATTTCCTATGTAGTTCTTGTCATGATCATGCCGTCAATAGGATAGCTAGGGTGATTTTTTTTAGTGAGAATGATTCACCAAGATCATGGCAAGATTTCTGTTTCAAAAATCATTAAAATCGGTGGAATAGGTCCAGGGAAATCTTTGAAAAAGTAAAAAAAAAATTAAAAATATGATGTCTCTATATTGCTCTTGTTGTTATTCTAAATGTTGTATTGTTGTCATAGCTGGACTTGTTGTTTTTGTGATCGTTGTGATAATAATATAATAAAAACTAACCCTTTGTACATTTTTTTATCAACTCAGGTAAAAAAAATTAAAAGTTTCCATTGTTTTGGCATCACTAAAAAAATTTGTTAGATCATTTTTTCCATCGCCACGAGCCTGCCTGCAAAGTTTCAGATCAATTGGGTTACGGGAAAGGGATTAAAAATTGATCCAAAATTTTGTCGACAAGCAGAGAATAATATAAAGGGAGTAAAATTCCACCAATATCTAAAGCGAATAATACTAAACTACCTAGTTGTTAATAAAAAAAAAACAATGTAAATTTACAAAAAAAAAAAAAAAATAATAAAAATTATGTATTTATATATTTAAAGAAAAACACAACAGTAACTTTTGATGTTGTATTTTTTGGGTGTAATATTTACATATACATACATACATATATTAAATAAAAAATATATATAATATATATAATAAATATCAATATTCTGGGATTTTTATAACACGGTGTCTCGACTAGCTGTAATTCATGGCAATGTTCATGTTCAAGTCAGAGAAATATAATAACGTCATATAACCGTTATATCATATAACCGGAAACGCATGCATATAGGTATATAACCTAAATGCATGCCGATCAGCAACCACGATGACCAAAAAGCAAACACCGAAACGAATTTTCTTTTATCCGAAATAATAGAAAAGACGAAAACGATCTTTCCTCGTTGGAGCGCGAATTACTAATGTGAGAAAGCTTTATAGACCAACTCTTGAAATAAACAAAAATCATCTGTTAAGCGGATCAACCCAAAGAATTTGCTGAAATAATTTGGTAATATGTTTAAAAAATTGTTTACTTTTTCAAATATATTGTTTACATTTATTATCAATACTCAAACCGAGGTGGAGGGTATCAAAGGTTCGGCACAGCCGAATTTAACACTCTTACTTGTTAGTAAAAAATCCATCCGGTCAAAAATCCATAACTTTTGATTGGATTGGAATTTTGATATGCGGTTTTTTTTTTTTTGTTCGGTAGGTGAGACTTTAGCCTTTAAGTTTTGCTATAAAAAAAGTTACGGAGGGTTTAAAATACATTTTCATTTGTAGTTGAATTTTAGTACAAAAGTGAAGTGTTAAAAGGTAAAAAAAAGGTAAAGGTTTTTTTTAATATGTCTTATTTTTTCAGCTAATTTTACAACTAATACTTTTTAACAATTTTTTAAGTTAATTTTTTCAGAAAATGCCAAACTTTGGCCCCCGTAAACTTTTTAGTACTACTGTGCACAAGGGCCAAAAGTTGTTTTTTTTTTTAAAAGATCCCGAGTTAAAATATAATTAATTAAGCAGCGAACATAAAAGTTACCTTATATTGGTTCAAGATAGAGAAGTTTCAATGAAAAACTCGTATGTTTTTGCTTTAGTTAAAATTTTTTTTTTATTGTCTTTTTAAATATTTCTATATCAATTTTTATGGTAAATTTATGAAATATAACAATTGTTATTGTAAATTTACAAAATATATAAATTTTTAAATCAAGAAAAATTTTTAACTATATAAAAAAAAAGTGTAACTTATTGTTAGTGTAATGAAAAAGTACTTTAAATCAACCAATTTTAGTAAAAATTTCTTCTAAATAGCCTTGATTTTCATCTTTTAGATGTTGTTTAGCTTCTTTGTCTAATTCAATAGAGGTAGTTTTGCATTTTTTACGAATGTTGGACATATATGGATCTGAAGTGCACAACAAAATTGTGATAAGGTCTTCATTAGTACAACATCTGGACATTTTCCTTGTGTTGTGCTCGCGAAAGAATCTGTAGTCTTTGTTCCTTTTTTCTTGCGCTTCTTCAGATTGATCTCCTATTGGTAGCATATTGTTTTGAATTATTTGTTCCCCATGGTACAAAATTTTATGAACTGTGGATGGCATATATCTCCAAGAGTATTTTTCATTATAAAGTATAGCTGTTTTATTGGCGTACTCTCCAATTTTTTTTGCATTTATCTTTCTGCTGCATGCTAGAACTTGTAATATGATTTTGAATCGTCTTATTAATTCATGAACTACACGTGTGATAGATGCTGCAGTTTCCGGATCGGAAAAAAATCTCCTTACAGTATTTCCATCATTTGTGTTTCCTTCCCTTTGTTTTGGTTGGTCGATTACGAGTCCTGGCTGTAGATATTTTTGTTGAATTTGTTTTTTTTTGCTTTCTTTTTTCTTCATTTTCTTTGTTTTTTCTCACTGTTTCGACTAACGGACCAAATTCCAAATCATAACCCAATATGCTCCATGAAACGTATTCTAGCATGAAGAGGGGATATTCCAAATTCGTAGGCTTCCTTAAAACTATCGTCCCACACCCTAACCCCTTTTAAAAGGTGAAGCATACCTGCTCATATCTAAAAGGGCTATGTCGCAATAGTTTTTTTTTACCATTTACCTGTTATTTAAAATGTTTCCCATTTTGTCAGGTAGTTAAACTATATAACTCTAATTCAGACTATTAATGTTTTTGAAAGATACCTATGTAAATGTACCTGTAACAATTAAGCGCATTATATCTCAACCCTTTTTTATAAGTATACTAGATGTAACCCGGTGTGCTTCGCTACACCCTCCCTCTCCCCCCCCCCCCCCACCCTTCCGAATCGTTATGAAATTGCTCACGCAAAGTCCCAAGGCTCTCACTAATACAGTAATTTAGATATATCACATTTAATATTAAGTTTGTGTGGAGGTACCACGCACTTTTGTCTAATCCCGCCCATTTTTTTGTCTGACTACTCACGTTAATAATAGATGACCTGAGACAAATTTGCAAAGCTTTCTCTATCGGAGTACTTAATATATATGATATTAAAAATTACTTTGTATTGGAGGTGCCACACCCACTAAAAATATTTGAAAAAAATTAAAGCCTGTAGCACTTCCATATCCGCAGTAAGACTATCTGAAAATTTCAGGCAGATCAGATGAGTAGTTACGGAGATTACCTCCTACAAACAAACAAATATTACCTCTTTCTTATGTTAGTATAGATTATTAATATAGATTTTTTTTATTTCAATGCTTGCTGATGCTGATATACAAGGTTTTTTGTTTTTTCATTCGGTACAACAATTATCAGATTTTTCTGCGTTCCTACCCTGGAGCAAGGTACATGTAGCTGCTCATGAGAAGAAGATGGATTATCCATATTAGATCTGGCAACACATAACTATTGGGCTTGAACGTAGAATATCATTTGGCAATTTTTCTTTTTAGCGATTTTTGATTTTGGCCATTTTTGATTTTGAAGATTTTTGTTTTTTTGGCGAATTTTGGCGATTTTTGATTTTGGCGATATATTTTCCACGACAAATCACATTGATAACTAATGAACTTGTCAAAATGCTGTCGCCTTCGTAGTGCCTCATACTTTTTACACTAATCCCATCCCGCTCAATTTTTATTGGACTGCTCACATTAATATCTGATGGATTCATGCAAAATGTCGAGTCTTTCCCTTTTATAGTACACCAGTTATATGATATTGGATATCTACTTTGCATGGGCGGTGCTACGCCCACTGCTCCGATCACGCCCATTTTTTTGTTCGAGACTCTCAATTTTACAGTACTTCAGATATATGGCAGTTTATATTTCCTTTGTATGGCAGGTGCCACGCCTATTGGTCCGACACTGCCCATTTTGCATCCGCCTACTCTCATTAATAATAAGTGACATCAGAAAAATTTGAAAAGCTCTCTCAATCACATTACTCGAGATATATAATATTGAACTATTACTTGTATGGGAGGCACCACGCCCACTTATCCGATCCCGCCCATTTCGGGCGTAGCTACTAATATTAACAATAGGTGACCTCACACAAATTTGCAAAGCTCTCGCTATCATAGTACTCAATATATGTATATGATAATAAAAATATACTTTGTGTGGGAGGTGCCACGCCCACCAAAAATATTTAAAAAATTATAGCCTATAGCACTTCCGATATCAGCAGTAAGACTCTGTGAAAATTTCAGGAAGATCAGATGGGTAGTTACGGAGATAACCTCCTACAAACAAACAAACAAACAAACTAACACACATTACCTCTTTATTATATTAGTACAGATAACAACTCCTGACAACTCTACCGACACGCAAAAAAATACACCGCGGTGCACCGGTACGACCATCTTTTGTATTCATAACACTCAGACGGACGGACGGACATCGTTTAATCGGCTCAGAAACTGTTTTTGAGTCGATCCGTATAATAAAAGATGGATAAAGGTCCAATATTTTTGGCAGTTACAAATATCACCTCAAACTTAATATATCCTAACCACATAGTGGACAACTTTTCTGGTGCACACGGGCGGAAACTGGCGGATGCATAATGGGGTATAGGAGTATAGGGGAGGGTTCGGACTATAGAAGAGTGCAAGATTTTTTCTGACTGCTTTTGACTGGCAGAAGTTATGCTCTATTATTATTATTATTATTCTTTCTTTATTAGTATTCATAATACTTTAAAATTTCTCATTAAAAATTAATAATTAAAATACATAGATATTTAAATAATTTCATTGTTTCTAACAAAAATTACACATTTTCTTTTAAATACATTTTTATTTCTTTCTGTCTTTGTATCATCTTCTAGATTATTAAACAATTTCAGTCCCTTATAAAAAAGAGATCTTTGCATTGTAGATGTGGTCGTCTTCTTTAGCCTGAAGTTTTCTGCATTTCTCAGTCCATAAGGTTGTACATCTCTGACATATTTGAGTTGGTCACATAGGTATTCAGGAGCGTTGCCGTATTTTATTTTATGTATAAAAGTTAAGGTATTTAATGCTAGTCTTTGTTTTATATTTAGCCATTTTAGTGTGTCAAGCATTGCACGTATATTTGTATATCTATTACATTTTAAAATAGTCCTCATCGCCTTGTTTTGTAACTTTTGCAGTCTTTCTAATTGAGATTCATTGCAGCATGTGTATATTATTGTAGATCCGAATTCGAAATGAGGTTTTATTATTGTATTATATATATTAATTGCCGTTATAACAGATATTTTGTTTCGTATTCTTTTAAAGAAGCCAATTTTCTTACTAATTTTTTTACATATGTACTCTATATGATCTTTAAGTTTAATCTCTTTGTCTATTACTAAACCGAGGTATTTAATTTTTTTTACTTTTTCTATAGTCCTGTTATTTATTTTTATTATTATTTCACTAGTCGTATTTATTTCCATAAGTTTTGTTTTATTTTCATTAAGTTTAAGCTTATTCATTTTTAGCCATATGTTAACATTATTAATATCATGCATCATACTGTCGCGGCATTCTTCGCATGTACCTCCTTCTGTGTATATAAGGGTATCATCAGCATATAATACTATTTCACATTTGTTAATTACGTTTGGCATGTCATTTATATATATAATAAATAGTAAATTTGGACCATTTTTAAAAAATTTTTTTTTTAAATTTCAGAATGACTCAGTGATTTTACATTTTTAACATTAATAGTATGGAAGCCACAAAATTATACAAAATTTATTTGACTTCAAAATCTTTTAAATCAAAAAAGTTACAGTCAATTAAAAAATAAAAATTTACAAAGAAATTTTTAATTTTAGCAAAATACTGAGAAAGCCCATTTTCGAAGACCCTGTTCGCTGTGATATAGTTGAGATAGAGTCGCAATTTTTTGGCTCCCTAGGTTTTCTAGTATTTACTTTCAAATGAATAACATAACTTTAAAATCGGTAACAAAAAAAATAATGACTTTTGGCCGCCTTCTCAAAATATGGTCCACTGTGCACCGCACAAAAAGACACCGTAGTTTTATTATCACAAGTAGCTAATTGTTTTCCAATAAGTCCCCGAATATTCTATAGGTCCCGAAGTGCAACCATCTAAAGTCAATAATAAATGACGAAGGGGTAACTCATTGGCATGGAGCATACAAACACACCATTGTAGCGGTATCTTCAAATAATCCTCCAAATATCGAATAACGCCACCCTTCCAACCGGTATTAGTTGCAGTTCCGTCACATCCAATTCAAATCACATCATCTAAATTCCAACCTTCATTTCCACGACTTGGCGTTGTGTGACCCAAATAAATTGATTCAGGTTCTGCTAAAATTGAAATGTGTTCTTCAAAAATTTCTTTGCGATGGTAACGATCCCCTATTTTCTCACGTATCAGAGTCTTGTCTTTTCGTCCACCAAAGTAAATGCTTTTAATAACAAAAACTCCAATGTCTTTTGAAGTTTCTTTCCGGACTTTAGCTACAGCTCTGTGTATTTGGTTATTATTGATTACCAGAGTTAATTTTTGATAGAAATTAAGCCGAAGTCAGTCAAAACCGCAGAATTTATTCCGATTCGTCGTTGAAGTCGAAGGTGTATCTGTTGAAAGTGTGTTAGTGGGAGATGCCTCCGTTATCGGATACGTTTCTAGGGAAGATTCACACACTGAAACTTCATCACAATTTTATTTCAATCGAGCTGCTTCTTTTTATCAACTCCACAAATAAACATTTTTCTGTAATTTCTTTGATCCAACAAAAAACTTATTTCAGTGGTTGGAACTTTCTTAGGTATTAAACAAAATACAAAAATCGCAAAAAACAAAAATCCCCAAAATCAAAAATCACAGAAACAAAAAAAAACGCTAAAGCCAAAAATCGCTGATATCAAAAATCACCAATATCTAAAATCACAAAAACAAAAATCGCCAAAAAAAAATATATAAAATGGTTTTCTACAAAATGTATTCCCAGTTTTTTTATTTCGGTTAGGATGGGTGCAGCGAAGCGCATCGACTTGCTGCTAGTACATTATAAAAAATTAAAAATTTCTTTGATTTCAAATTTTGCGCAAATACAATTAAAATGTAAAGCTGTGTTCAGAAATAAAGGAAACAATTCGGAATAGTTATCTATATATGATGATTTTTCTAAGTTCCTTCTTGATGTAAGACCATCCACTTCAAGCAACATTCGTGGCAGACCAACAAAATATTTTACTGAGGGTTATTTCTGATTTCAGGAGCGTAGAGCAAAAAATCTCGTTGAAAAAACAGAAACGTCTCATTTGAGTATGGCCATTGAATGAAATTCCGTAGCCAAAGAAAAAGAGATTTTGACAAGGTTATTGTTGAACTTTTTCAGGCTTCCCCTTCCAGATGCACTTCAATAAATCGAACTGGATCATCTACTGAAAATCCAAAGAAAATATTCTCAGGCCAATAGCATGCAGCTATGATAGATGGACGGCTTTCATCGCATCAATACCAGGACATAAGAGATCATTTCAAAGGTCATTCAGATTTGAACTTTTTTTTAAGTTAGAAATAAGTATTAATTTAAAAAAAATGTTCCTTAAATATATAAAATAGGCCTATGAGTTTGGCTAACTACTTTGTGTTCAAAACTTATTATTAAATTAATAAATAAACTAGCAGATTCCAGCCCTCGAAATTCGAGTGTAAATTCTAGAAAATTTTATTTTTTCATTAAATAAAGATCTTGAAGGTATGCAAATCAAATATAGCCAATTCACAAATCAACACAAAAAACAAACTCATTTTTATTACAAATACATTAACAAATTTAATAAACACACATAGCATTGTATAATTTTATATATGTGTTAGTAGCAACTTTATATGCAATTTACTCAAAATAAAGGAAAAAATTTAAAAATATGTAAATCTGCAACACGGCTAAAAAGAAATACCTTTCAATAATATACGTTTAGTCAAAATCGGGATAAACCGGTAGAACAAAACATCGGTCACAAGAAATCGCCAGCCTATTAATATTTTAAATTTGAAAAATAATATTTATTCATATCATTAGTTTTGAATTCAAACTCTGTTTCATAAAAATAGAGAATTATTTTTCGAAGTAGACGTGGCAATGAAATCAATACAATAAAAATTATATAATTCTATTAAGGTGGGCGTGGCAGTTTTCTGACCGCCCCCTTTTGGAACAAATTTTAAGTGATTATCATGATTAACGTTATTTTCGCAGTCAAAAAGAACATGAATACCGAATTTCCAATCAATACAAATAAAATTGGGTTTTTTGTCATCCTACATTGGTGAAATATAGCACTCTGCGCCTGTCGAAATGTTTATGGAGTCATCATACTTCAGGTCATATATATTGACATACTAGTTGTTAGTACCCGGTTGCTCGAGGAGATTATGTGTATTGCAGTCCAATTTTCGTCATAGTAACAAATTTGATTTCTGTGCACTTTCTATACACTTAAATGATTTTAGCTACTTTGGTTTAAAGTGGCCATATCCCAATCATGGCTTTGGTTATTGTATAGTTCTCATTAGTTCAACTATAACTTTTTATGTATATTGTTTGGCAAATCTTGAATCTTGTTTCTAGATTTTGAGAGTATAAGTTATATAAAATAATGGATTCCAATATTACTCATACGCCAAGTAAAACCAAATTGTATTTATTAGAACATGATGTAATGTAATGTGCGTATGAGTTTTATTAAATTATGTAAAGATTCGTTATAAATGGGAAATATATAATTTTTTTCATTTTACACATGCATTTTACACCACTTAAATAATAAAATTTATACATATTTATAATTTTCAAAAAATATGTAATAAACCATTTAACAATTGTCGTCTTCCTTGTGTTTCGAAGACAAAAGAAACATGAAAAATTACATAGAATATAGCGATTTAAACTACTTGGCTATAAACGTTTCCGTTAAAAGCATGGCTTCACTTCCGTTAACTGCCAAAAAGAACACAATTAGATTTAGCAACTGTTTGTAGTTTAAGAAAAACCTAACATTTCCTGTTGTCATTTCCTCCAGATATTGAATTTTCTTTTCGTCTTTTAGGACTACCTAAAGGACATTTCTTACAAATGTGCTGACTGCTTTTAGTCACATAAATAGAGGATAAGGTAATACTAGAATATATCAACTGTATGTATGTATGTATTTCTGATTGCTAATAAAGTATGATTTAAAAATTACTCAAAATTATTATTTCATGCTTAAAAGTAAGACAAAAAATTACGATTTGTTTTTAATAGGCAGCAGTATATAATTTCTAAAAAAAAAATTACACTTCGATGGGCAAAATGCAGAGAAAACGAAGAATTTTATGTGGATGATTTATTTGGAATTATAAGAAAAAACTATGTTTCAAATACTCTTAATATTTCAAATTCAGTTAATCGACAAATCCAATTTACAATGGAAGAAGAAAATGAAGGATAATTATCTTATCTTGACACGATAATATTAAAGACACACAATATGGTTTACAAACTTTTTAGCAGAACAAAATCTAGGTTAAACTAATATGAAAAATCAAATTTAGTATACAATAGTAGTTGTAATGGGGACACCTCCAGCGTATGCCAGAAGATATATGTTGTTATGACGAGGACAGAATTAAAAAACAGATCACACAAATCAGATATAAGATTAAAATAAAAACCATTAGAGTAAAAAACAAATATTAAGATAAGAGAGTAACTAAAAAGAGACTAAATTATAAGACCGACACTGAGAAATGTGCTCAAATATATCGACACACAATACGACAACATAGAAAGTTAAAGTAAACATTAGTCTGACAAAAATCAACACTACGACGATACTGCGTAATTATTTTTAATTATTTTTATTCTTAATGTTGTTTA
Organism: Cordilura impudica; assembly: GCA_963682025.1. Lineage (NCBI taxonomy): Eukaryota > Metazoa > Arthropoda > Insecta > Diptera > Scathophagidae > Cordilura > Cordilura impudica. The sequence goes on from OY821518.1 coordinate 111,103,430, forward strand.
ATTTTGCTTACTATTTTTGTGCGTTTGTGTTATTTTTATTGCTTTTTGTGTTATAGATTTTCCTGAGGGTGACCAATATAGTTGGTCGAGATATTGGAAAATAAAATATTAAAAATATATAACCTTTCAATAAAAAACTAATCAGTGCGAAGTTTGGGGACAATCGGATAAAACATATTCTCGCGCCGGAAATCGATTGAAAATTTCAAGTGTGTATATATAGGGAAAATGTGACTTTTTGAGATTTTACGAAAATTTCGTTCTATAGTTTAATTTTTCCGACAAGTGTTTGTAAGAATCGGCATCAGCATTAAATTATCTTTTCAAAAAGCTACAAAAATTCAAAACCGAATAAAAATTCGCCAAGAAATAGCAAATGTCCCAGACCACTTTTGTGCCAAAAAAATGAGGTCATGAAATTTGATGGCATTTTTTTCAACTTTGAGAAATTTATTAAAGCCATAATTTTGTTTTTGTCTCTATACATATCAGTAATCAGCTATAAAGTATTGTTTTATTACCACGTTGTTAACCTATTGCGCATTGAGATCCCTAAGCTAGAATTTTTTTGGCAAGAATTTTATTTTTGCGGATTTCGAGAAAAATGGGATTTTTGTAAAATATTCTGTAAATGTACTATTTCTAAATACTTTGTAACATAAATCCATCACTTGTCTAGGGTTTCGGAAAAGATTATATGACCCCATTAACCCTTTTGGAATTGGGGTCACATATGACCCCAAGCCGATATAAGACAAGTTATTCAAAAAATTTAAATATTTTTTAAGTGCTGTTGAATTTTTAGATGCGATGCCTAAAAATATAATAACCAAATGTGTAGAACTTTCGTTCCTAAAATTTGGGATGAATCCGAGAACGCTAACCCATTATTTGCCAAGGCCATCTTTGGATTTTAAGATATTTTTAAATAAAGATTACCGAAAACGAGTTTTTCTATTAAACTCGATGAAACCACTATTTAGAATTTAAGAAAAATATTTCGGTTAATTGTTATTTATTTAACCCTTCAGTGCTCCTGGGATTAAAATAATCCATTGTGATATATCTTTGGTGCAATTATCTGCTTATTGTTCACGGATATAAATTAAACAACTTTTAAACAATTTTGTTATAAAATTATTTTATGTATAAAAACTATCTATATGTTTCTAAATAAAATAAGAAGATCCACAAATGACCCAGAGCTAATAAAAGACAATTTGTTCAAAAGAATATAATATATAAATTTAATTCTATTTATTTTGGTGTATTTAGGATGATTTAGTGTGCAATTCAAATTGTTTTCTTTAATCACTTACGACTTGCAATAAGTATTGCTTTTCTTTAATTTTATATTGTTATATTAATTTTATATTTCATATTCTTTTGAATAAATTGCCTTTTACAAAATACTTGAATAAATTGCCTTTTATTAGTTTAGGGTCATATGTGACCCCAATTTCAAAAGGGTTAATGGGGTCATAATATTTTTTTCCGAAACCCTAGGCCATTGAGATAAAATATAACAATTAAAAGTAGAAAAGTTATCAATTTTTGATACAAGGTATTTAGAAATAGTACATTTACAGAATATTTTACTAAAATCCCATTTTTCTCGAAATTCGCAAAAATAAAATACTTGTCAAAAAATTCTGGCACAGAGATTTACCTAAAAATTCACACAGTTAATCTGTAACATAAATTTAACAAAACCATAAAGTGCCAGATTCATTTTTTTAAATTTTGTTTAAGAAAATTTTTTAAAACTTGAAAAAGGAGTTTTCACAATTTTATCAAAAAAATTTCTTATTTTCGGTCTCAATGCGCAATAGTTTAACAACGTGGTAATAAAACAATACTTTATATCTGATTACCTATAAGTATAGAAACAAAAACAAAATTATGGCTTTAATCAATTTCTCAAAGTTGAAAAAAAGCTATCAAATTGCATGACCTAGTTATTTGTGGCATAAAGTGGTCTGGGACATTTGCTATTTCTTGGCGAATTTTTATTCGACTTTGAATTTTTATAGCTTTTTGAAAAGATAATTTAATACTGGCGCCGATTCTTATAACAACTTGTCGGAAAAATAAAACCATAGAAAAATTTTCGTAAAATCTCAAAAAAAAGGTCATATTTTGCCATATAAACACACTTGAAATTTTTAATCGATTTACGGCGCGACTTTTCTTTATCCGATTGTCCACAAACTTCACATTTATTAGTTTTATATTGAAAGGTAATAAACGGAGCCCGCCTATCCCCAAAATCGCATTTTCATTTTTAAGGATCACTCTAGTGTTCACGCCAGAAACGGTTAATAAATTCTACAAATTGAAGGTGAGAGTGATAGCTGAAATGAAGGGCATTTCAAAAAGTGCTATACATTGCTTATTGATCTAAAATTTGGAGCGAGAGACCTGTACTTAAGAAGGGTGCCGCATTTGATCATAATAATACGAAAACAGCGTCTTGAAGATATTTCAATACTGTGTTTGGCGATATGTTATCGCTATAAAGCAGAGTTTTCGCGTCGATTCGTAACCATGGATGAGTCATAGGTCCACCACTTCACACCTGAGATAAAGTAACGGTCACAACAGTGGACGGAAGTGGGACAATTGTGTACAAAGAAGGCGAAAACAGTTTCATCTGCAGGCAAAGTCATGGCGTCTTTTTTTTTGGGATGCCCCTGCGCTAAATTATATTGATTATCTTCAAAAAAAAAAAAAAAAAAGAAACTCAATTTTATTGTAGCGTTTAAGAGATGAAAGAACCAGCTCAGTTTTTTTATTATTCCTTTTATTTGCAATCTATCTTACAACAACAAGCAAATCTGAAAATAATTAAATTAATTTAAATTCATTTCTTTATTAACATAATATTTGCATGTTAGTTTCCTTGACAATTTTAATAAAGAGTATAGTATTTTTATCCTTTTCTACTTAAACATTATAGCGATATTTTATAATAGGTTTGGCTTTAATAAGGCAAAAAAATAAGGCAAAAATTTTCAAAAAACCTTTATGTACATTTCTAAATTTAAGATAAAACAATAAAGTTAAGTTAGGGGTAAAATTACGATAAGCCAAACTTATTGATATAATCATGCTCAGATCTAACACATCTGGTATTGAAGTTTAATGTTAGTCTTTGTATTTTATCATTTTCAAGTTCAACGTTTGCTAGAGTGTGAAGTCGTCGAGTGGAATAATGCCAAAGCAAATTGTAGATCGTTTTTAAAAGTTTGTTTTGCGCAATCTGCAAAATTTTTTTTTATAACATTGTGCTGAAATGTGCCAGACAGGTGCAGCGTCGAACATTATGGCATAAAAAACAGATTTCAGTATGAGGCTTTTGTTACCAGTATCGAGCTTGGAATTTCGATTTATCAATGGATATAACAATCTTGTTATCTTATTAATTTTGCCAATAATAAAAGGAATATTGTCTTTGAACTTAAGTTTAGGATCCAGCAACATTCCTAAATATTTGAACTTTTCCTCCCATGTTATGGAGCTTTGTTCAAACTTATAGGTTCTTGAGGTAGGAAACATGGTTTACGTCTTCGGGAAAAGTGTATGGCTTGTTTCTTTTGTGAGTTAACTACTATTTTTCATTTTTTAAAATAGGTATGAGCTGCAGATTCGAGGTTGTTTATTACTTCAGCTGCAAGTATAGCTGAGCTAAGCCATGCTGTGTCATCAGCAAAAATCGACGTTACGCAGTCAAGTATTGGAAAGTCTGCTGTGTAAATATTATAAAACACAGTACAACATTTTTCAGCCCATTGATTTGGGACTCAATTTTGAGAAGTGCAACTGAAAGTAGCCCGACAAATAAGAACTTCTACATCATTAGTTTTGTCGAGTTGGCTCCCATTATAATTTAATGGCCATACGAATTTTTTTGCTCAAAGTGGATTTTTATCACTTTTTGTATATTTTAACATGGTTATGACTCGGTAACCGTACGGAATATCTCTTTTGTGTCTGAAACACTGTTGTAGATATTGAATAGGAGAAAAAAAAGCGGAACAAAGCTGCCCGAAAAAAGTGCACCCAGTGCCTTAAAAATCGCAAAAATGCCCATTTTCTCCCCATTTTCCCCATTTTCACCTTTTTTGCTAAATAACTGGAATATAGCAAAAAAGAAAAAAGGTGAAAATGGACAGGAACCTTGAGGGCAACCAGCCAGTATTTCTTTATGTATCGAGTAGTTCGTTCCAATATTAAAAAACTGTTTATTATTTTTATAAGCTCAATTGGAAAATTTAATGCAATCATTTTGTAAATAAGACTATTATGCCAAATGCTGCTGTAATATCTTTTAAGATCATACCAGTGGATTTTCTGACATTAAAGTTTGAAGTTACTATGTTTCGTATTCTTACTAATGGTTGAACTGTATTACGTTCCTTTCTAAAACCAAACCAATAAAATCTATAATTTTTTCTTTAATTACTTTTTCAACAGTTTTGCTTAAGGATGATAGGAGACTTATGGGTCCGTAAGAAAGTGGACATTCAGGTGTATTGGTACCAATTTCGAGTGTTTCCATACTTTAGGAAAATATTGTAATTTTAAACAATTGTTAATAATTATTGCTGGATATTTAATTCTCTTTTTTAGCAAAGCTTTTATACATATGTTTGCTATACCGTCTGTACCAGGAGATTTTCTAGGTTTAAGAATCTTCATAATTTCTGATATTTTGTTTGTAGAAATACATAAATCGCTCTGATGAATATTAACGCTGGAGTACAGCTTACTCAGAGCACTGCTTACATCTGCTATAGTTGACGGATCACTAAGAATAGCTGAAATTGTGTGATTAAATTAAATGTTTGAGCTAGTTTTTCACATTTCTCTTGCTGTGTGCTGTAGCTAACATTATTATATTTTAATATTGGAATGTTGGTAAACTTTTTCTTTAAAATTTTTGATATGTTCCAAAAAGGAGCTGAGCCTTTACCTACTGTTGACAGTTTTATATTCCAATTATTATTTTTAAATTTTTTTATCTCTTCAGAAATGCGAGAATTTAACTTTTTTGTTTGAATATGATCATGTACGTCTTTGAACCGTTTCCAGTTTCTCCTATAGATATTTCTTAATTGAATTAAATGCTTTATAGAACGTGGTAATGGTTGATTGTTGACTGCACAAATTCTTCTTGGAACGCTATGGTTAACAGCATTTGATATTGTACTGCTTAGTGTTTCTATCATTGAATCAACATTTTCGTTATCAATTTGAAGATTTTCATTAGGCACTGTCCTATATCGTGTTCAATTTGCTTTTTTGAAAACATGAAAAGATTTTTCAACAGGGGTGTATTCACTATTTAGAGTAATTTTAATAGAAAGATGGTCGGAGCAGGGATCGTTATTGTCTTCTTAAATCTGAGGGAATATATGTGTGATCACTTGTATATAATATTTAAAAATTTTCCTAGATTGTAAACTTTTGTTATACAATTCGATTATAAAGCCAATATGGTCCTATGGAAGACAACTATGGGGAGAAATTTTCAAAGAAAGCAGAATATTTTAAGAATAATAACTGTCGTACCATGGTATGTGAGAAATTCCAATATACACTCCGACTTGAATGTAAACTTTGTCAAAGATGAAATCGCAAAGCATGCTCAAAGCTATTTAAGAAAACTGGAAGAACATCCCAATAATTTGGCGTGTAACCAGCTAGAAAATTGCGGCCATCAGCGATTTAGAAGGAGAGCCACGGCGGACCATTAACTAAAACTATGAAATGATTATTATTTTTTATTATATATGGGGGATTTCATGTCAAGTGCACCAACTTTTGAAACCGATGTCTTCCGATCGGGATGAAATTTGCACCAAGGTTAGTCCTATTGGATGCTAGATTAGGCACAATTTTTCAACATTTTTGCCAAACAGGTGTTCTTCTCATCCATGTAACTTATTACCTATTGTTCTTAGAAAATTTTCTCCCAAAGAGTTTAGATAGCTATTTCTTCAGTATTTCGGAAAAAAATACTTAAAAAAAAAAAAAAAAAATTGTAGACTTTTTTTTTTTGCTAAATTAAAGCATTTTTTGCCTTTTTTTCAAAAAGGGCATTTTTTTTTATTTTTTCATAAGAAAGCTTAGGATTTTTCCTTTAAGAGCCTTTTGGTCGCTTAGTGGGATGGGAGTGGGATATCTATCAAAATAAATGTTTTGTAACTCAAGACAACGGTTTTTCAATTTTTCACAAATGCACTATTTTGAATTTTTTCCGATTTGTGTCTAAAACCTTACAAATAAAACTTATACTGAGAAACTAGACAATCTAAACCTTTCCGAAGGTATGTAACATACCTTCATAACATAACAGAAGAGAATGGTTATCTGTAACCTGAAACAGTTATTTGCAACATTTCAATCTGAACACGAGGATTTAAAATTGGCTTCACGAAATTAACCCAAATGAGGCCAAAACATTGCGTTTTGGCAGAAAGCAGCGGAACTCACACAGTAAGCGTTTGCATTTACCATGAAAATGTTAAACTGATGTTGAAGGAAATCAACTTAAAGTATTTAACAGATGATTCGGCAGAAGATTTACACGATTACCGCGATTGCCTTAAATTGACTATGTGTCCTAATGCAACAACTTCTTGTCACTTAGGTGAATGTACCAATTGCCCGAAAATCACATTCATCAAAGAAAATTTAATCAACTCTTTAGATCGAGAATATATAGAGGAGGTCACATTTGATTCTTGGATTCAGACTGACAGATACACATTGAAAACAATCATTTTAAATGTGGATGGTTTTGTGGAAGAAATGTGTACAGGATTGCTAAACTTGAGAAACCATGACTTTTTAGTCAAAGAGCAATGGTCATTCTTCAAGGATTTGAAGATACATTTGAAGTCTGGTGAATTCGTTATTTCATATGATTTCGCAAAAAACTATAAATATGTTCTTCAGGATGCCATACAAGCATTCCACTTCAATAACGACCAAGCAACTATATTTCTTACTACATGAAAGATGAAAAACTGGAACACAAAAGTATGGCAATCATATCCGACGATTTAGAACATGATACCGTTGCAGTTTATGAGTACCAGAAGAGAATACTAAAATTTCTAAAATCTAAATTTACAGTAAAGAAGGTATACTACGTTTCGGACGGAGCTCTCAACATTTTAAAAACAAAAGAAGCTTGGCAAATCTTATGGCCCATGAAAAAGATTTTGGAATGCCAGCTAAGTGGCATTTTCATCCTACTGCTCATGGTAAAGGAGCATGTGATGGTATTGGAGCAAACCTTAAAAGAAATGCAGCGATGTATAGCCTCCAGTGCTCTCATCAAGATCGCATCTTAGATGCGACTGCTTTATTCCATTGGGCAAAGAGTTATTGTAAAAAAACAAAAATAGTTTTTAGTAGCAAAGAGGATCATCAGGAAACATTGAAAACACTGAAGAGCAGATTCGATGCTGCGGTAACAATCGATGGCACCGCTCAATACCATGCTTTTATACCGCTCGTCGATGGAAGACTCAAGTTGAAAAAGTTTTCTGCCTCTATTCAATGCGATTTCTTTCCAAAGACAACAAATAAACCAGCAGCGAAATCAACAGCTGAACCTAGTAACGCCAAGGAAGGATTGACAAAAAAAAAAAACGCAGTAAATAAAGGCGACAAAAAAGCTGGATGAAAGACTGGGTATTTAAAAATTTACAAGACTTAAATACTTCATCAGCTACAATAAATTAAGTATAAAAATTGTTATGATATAAATGGATCTAATGCAATTAAGATTAAATTTTAATAAATTATTTATCTTTTTATTTTTAATATTATTATTATACATTAATTTAATATTATTAAAAATAAATAAAAAATAATTTTTCAACATTTCTATAGAAAAAAAGCGATTTTTTTCCTGAGGTTAACATATTCTGGGTATTACAGTATCGAGGGTATAAAATTTTAATTAGGTATGTTATATACCTTCGGAAAGTTTAGTTTTTCTAGTTTCTCAGTATAAGTTTTAATTGTAATTTTTTAGACATAAATAGGAAAAAATTCAAAATAGTGCATTTGTGAAAAATTGAAAAACCGTTCTCTTGAGTTACAAAACATTTATTTTGATAGATATCCCACTCCCATCCCACTAAGCGACCAAAAAGCTCTTAAAGGAAAAATCCTAAGCTTTCTTATGAAAAAAAAATGCCCTTTTTGAAAAAAAAGGCAAAATATGCTTTAATTTAGCAAAAAAAAAGTCTACAAATTTTTTTTTTTACGTATCTTTTTCCGAAATATTGAAGAACTGGTAATAAGTTACATGGATGAGAAAAAACACCTGTTTGGCCAAAATGTCAAATTTTGATCCCCCTCTAACTCAGAGAGATCTGGACCGATCTTGTTGAAAAATTGTGTCTGAACTACTATTCAATAGGAATAACCTTGGTGCAAATTTCATCCCGATCGGAAGACATCGGTTTCAAAAGTTGGTGCACTTGACATGAAATCTTCCATATATTTTTATACCCTATACCACTATGTGGTTTGGGTATAATGACTTTGTGCTGCTGTTTGTAACAACCAAAAATATTTGACCTAGACCCATCTTTAATTATACCGATCGAATCAGAATCACTTTCTGAGTTGATTTAACAATGTCCGTCCGTCCGTCCGTCCGTCTGTGGGTCCATGTAAAGCTTGTAATCAAACTGCAGGTCGCAAATATGAATATATTTTGATGAAATTTGGTATATAAGCTTTAATCGGCCATGGGATGAACGCTATTGAAATTGGTGAGAATCGGTCCATGTTCAGACCTAGCCCCCATACAAATTACCCATATGAAATCGACATAAATTGCCATAAGATCCAAATTGTCATATAGATCTTACTCAAATTGGGTTTGTATGCGTTCATTACATCCATTAATGAGTAGTCCAAAAATGATCCCTTTGACCCCATATAGAGCTGCTTCCCGATCTTCACTTAAATCTATTAAAAAACAAAAATATTGCACTGATTCTTCTCAAATTTTGTTTGTATATATTTTTGCAAAATACAAGAGACTTTACCAAACATGATCAGGATCGCTCCATTTTTGGACCTAGTCCCTATATAGATATAGCATCCGATATGAACTTTTTCATATCTGCAGCCAAAAAAATTAATAAAAATGCCACTCAAATTCGGTTTTTGCTTATTTTTTATGTCCAGTTAGTTGGGCCTATGAGATAGGGTTTCTAAACGCATGGTATAGGGTATCGTATAGTCGGTCTAGACCGACTATAATTTTCTTACTTGTTTTTTTTATATATGTACTTATGAACAAATGAAATTTTTGTTTGGCACTGGCTAGACTTTATTCTTAATTTTAGTTTTAAAATTTGAACACTTATTGTTAGTTCACATTATATAAGTGAAGATTTAATAAATAAAATACGAGAATAAAAAAAAATTATAATTGGAGTGTGATCGGAAAAAAGGCCATCATCATCTCTTATATCTAACATATTTCTGGCTATGCCATTATAAACTGTAAAATCTAAAAGATCTGGTATTTTCCTCGGATCAGTAGGCCAATAAGTTAGGCCTCCACCAGAAATAGTTGAGTAATTATGCTTGCAGATACATTTGTATAAGTGCCGTCCTCTAGGGTTGGCTGTTCTGGATCCCCACCATTGGTGTTTTCCATTGAAATCACCAGAACAGAACATTTAGTTAAGTTATTGTGCAAAATGAGCTAAACCAAAAAGTGCTTACTTTTTCTTATCCAGCACTAAATGTAGCTTTTGTTTCAATATGTGTATGGTTTTGAACTTAAATTATTATTTAGGGTTTATAACTTAAACACACATCTAACTATAACTTTAAATGCGGAAGTGAATTTCCTTGTCCTGAAAATAAGAAGCTTAACATAAATATTAAAAAAACATTTCATGTGTCCTTAATTTGTTTCACCACCAAATCCCCACCATACATATTTTTTTTTTGTTTTTGGTCAGCTTGCTGTAAAATCTTTTCATGTTTTAATGAACCACTTATTTGGTTTGACATCGTGCATTGAAGTTAAAATAGTTTATTACCATTCAGCCACCCATAATATGTTGTAGTTATCGGCAGGATTAGGACGCACTTTGCTGCTGACACATTAACATTAAAAGCCGATTATAAAATGACAGACTGACATACGCATATACAATATAATATTGATCGAGTAGGTACAGCTGTGAATATATATTGTAGTTGTAGTTGTAAAGTTGTGGTCAATACTTAAACCCATATAAGTAAATCTCAGATTTATATTACCCACTTACTCCTACTTAACACTTCAATACGCTGAAACACACCCATACATATTAAAGAGTAAGTATTAAATTATGTTTAATATTTATGGTAGAAAAACAAAAACAAAAGAAACTTTTAATGTTTAGTTCGCAACAAATTTGCTAAAACTAGAAGATTGTGGTTGTAATTATTTTTAGAAAATTTTACCAAAAACAGATGACAAATGTTCGTTGCATACAAAAATCACTTAAAGTTAGTAAGGTAATCAGTCAACCCATTAAATTTTACACAAGTATGTACATACACACATTGTTATTTGTTTTTGTCTTGATGTGTTTGTGTGGGTGTGAATAAAAGTTTTGCAAAATGTTTTGTATAATATATAAAATAAATTTGAATATGTTTGTTGTAATAAATTTTCACAGCTGTATTTGGGAAAATATTCCGTTGCTTTAGACATGCTACCGCTATCGAAGTGGCAGCATACATGACTAAGGACCGAGTTCACTATGTTATAAAATTAAAAATTTTTATTTATTTTTCCTAATCAATTTCATCTTCTTAAAAGAAATCCTCCTCCGCTACAATTTGCTTATGCCAAAAAGTAAGTCCAAATATTGGCAAAAAATTTTTGTGTCTGCAAATCACTGCTTTTTGATTCTGAAATTTAATTCATATTTTCTGAAATACAGTTGATATTTTCAGAAAAACTTTTGTTTAATTCTGAAATAAATTTGATGCTTTCTGAAACATATTTGATAATTTCTATACATTTCATATTTTTTGAAAAATATTTGGTAATTTCTGAAAACAACTGACTATTTCTGAAAATTAAATGATATTCTGAAATACAATTGGAAAAATTGTTTTACATGAATTTAAGTAACAATAATTCCGCAATGACATTAATATTATTAGGAGTATATATGGGTGATATTATATAAGGTCCATTTCTGGCTCACACATGAACTTGATCCAAATTTAGAAGAAGGTTTTATAGTAAATATTCCCAAAAAGGGTGACATAACAAACTGTAAGAACTGGCGAGGCATCACGATACTTAGTGCAGTGAATAAGATCATAGCGCAAATCATTAATCGGAGAATATCAGATACCGTACTAAGGGAGCTAAGGCCCGAACAAGCTGGCTTCCGGCCCCAAAAATCCCGTGTATACCACATCAATAGTCTGCGAATAATCATAGAGCAATCTACAGAACTTCGCTCTCCGTTTACCTGTTGTTTATCTTCTTTGAAAAAGCATTTGATACTCTGAACCAAAACGCAATATGGAGCGCTCTTGCTTGCAAAGGGAGATCCTCGAGTATGCATATGATATCTGCCTCCTCTCTCACAGCTATAAAGATGTGACATCTAAACTTAAATGCAGCGAAACAGAGGCCATAAAAGCTGGTTTAAAAATAAACGTAAATAAGAGTAAAGTAATGCGCTGCAATACAGTAAACACCACCAAGTTTCGCATAGAGAACATTGAACTAGAAGAAGTCTCGTCATCTTACTACCTAGGAAGCATCTTAACAAACACAGGTGGATTGGTCACACGCTGCGTAGGTCTTCAGATGACACAGCTAAAATTGCCATTGACTGGAACCCACAGGGTAGGACAGGAAGAGTAGGCAGACCGTTATACACTTGGCGTCGGCAACTGAAGTCAAACTAATATCATCAAACCAAACCGAATGGAACAGATTCGTTGTGGCTCTTTGTCCCCATTAGGAACCACAGGACATAATATATATATTTCAGAATTATAAGGTCACTCAATGTTTTACTATATCTCCAAGAAGACGGTCTCTATGGTAAAAATACTTTCTAGACAAACTGAGTAGTAAGTGAAGAATACTGACAGCAAGAGACAGAACAATAACAAAACTGCGAGAGTTTCGCAATTACTAATATCCTAGTTGGCAATGTCGTCAGTATCTTCTAGGTATTTTAATGTGAACAAGGACAAATTATGGCTTTATGCTATCGCGGAGTGTCAATAAGGTAAATCGGAAGGCAAATTTCTTTGAATTTTAAAATTTTTTGAAAAATTCCAAAAATATAGAGTACAAACACCAGCCTGTTTGGGGGGCAGCTAAATTGGTACCACGGGTAAGCCATACGAGGAGGATTCACGGAATTGTCCATATCAGAAGCAGAACGAACAAGTTCATTCAAGTATCAAAACCTACCAGAGAATTGGCTGTCACATCCCATAATTGCGCGGTGACCCAAGGTGTCTATGGAGTCCAAGATGTCAATAATGTAACATGAGCTGAAAACCGAAGTTTGGGGTGTCGTCGATATCAGCCCCAGTCCTGATATTCGTCGGCAGAAAGAATGGATGAAGTGGACGGGAGTGTTGTAAGTTGGAAAACTAAGCCCGATGGTTTTTGTGTCAGCTGCTATACTGACAAGATTAATGCCGATTAGCTGAAGATATAGTAGATGGAATATGAGGGGAAAACGAGGCCGGGAATGGACGAGTCACCTACAACTGAAAATATATCATATAAGTTAACACATCGCATATTCCCAATACCTTTTTTAAAAACAACATTCTGTCGTCGACTCAGCAAATACCATGGACAGCGCGTGTTGCTGTTAACACCCCGCGCACTACCATTCTGTCTACGACATATCACGATGGCACGAGTGTAACATGACACCTGCATTCTTTATATTGGGAAATCATGGGAACAAAACGAAGTTATTGTTCTCATTAATTTAAGCTAGGCTAAGCAAATATTTGCACACGCAAATTATTGGGCAATCACAGTATGTTGTGGTTCCCATTAGTTTAAGCTATAGTAAGCAAAATTGTAATTTTATTTTTATTTAAATTAACCTGCAAATGCAGGTAATGGGTTAGTTCAATTCTAGACGGCGTACAGAACGCAAAAATAAAACAAATTATTAAAAAACTAAAAGTGCGGTTTTTAATTGAAAAGGTGAGTTGGGCCCCATGGGTGGCCCAACTGAAGTATTTTTTTTTACGTGCGCGCAAGGACGCGCTTAACTGGCGCCCGAGCAGGGACCGGCCAGTCGCGAGACAAAAAGGATGTGCCGGATCCTTAAGTGCTTGGCTCATGACTTGAAAAAAAAAAAAAAAAAAATTTTTTTTTTTTGAATAAAATGTTAAGAATAAAAGTTAAAAAATAAAAAGTGTCCTTTTAGAATTAAAAAAATTTTTTTTTTTTTATTAAGAATGAAAATGTGAAAAATTAAAAAGGAAAAAATTAAAGTGTCCTTTCATGCCAAAATAATAAAAATAGAAACTAAATTAATTTAAAAAAATTTTTTTTTATAAAAGGTTTCCTTTGAAATTTTTTTTTCTGAGAAATTAAGCTGATTGAAAAAGCATTAAACCAAATGAAAAGAAAATGAGAAATATTTTGTTTAAGATAATATAAAAGTGAAATTTTCTTTTGAATTTTTTTTTGAGAAATTAAGAATTTGAAAAAATTAGTTAATTATTTGGAAAATTGAGAAAGCATTAAACCAAATAAAAAAGAAAATGAAAAATATTTTGTTTAAGATAATTTAAAAATGAAAGTTGAAAAAATACGAAATCGAATTGTTATTTGCAATGGAAAATTGCTACAAAAAGTGAATTTATGGAAATTTTAAAATTATCCCGTTATAAGATAAAGTATCCTTCGGATTTCCCCTCGGAGATGGGTAAGTGTACATTCTTGCTATATAATAATAAAAAAGTGACCAATATGGGACTTGAATAAGTCCCAGCGTGCTGCGATCCTGAACTCCAGGCCCTCCAGTGCGTAAAAAATTTTTATGTCACTACAATAATAAAAATAAAAACTAATTCCTTATGAAAAACGCGAAACTTTGCTTCAGAACGCTCCTTCGCCAAACGGCGATATTACAAAAGGCTAAAGGGGGCCCGAATTATGAACTCACAAGTTGTAGTAAACTTAAGAACCTACACTACTCAGTGGGTACGAATGCTTCCTTTTCGCCTGGTAATTATGAGCTTAAGCTGGAAAGTTCGCAGGGTGAGACAAATCGTGCCTCAGTACGTCAGTATTTACTGCTCGAAACCGGACCACACGATCCTCCATCTAAAAGGATATAAATTAATAAACCCAATGAATTAATAATGAGCGCAATTGCATGGGCAAGTGTATGTACACAGGGAAACGTAAGGATGACCTTTGTATGCGTATTTATCTAATCTACATTTTAGAGAAAAAGGAAGAAAATATTTTTTGAATAAGGAATATGTTCAATAAAAAAAAAAAAATTTTTTTGTCGAATAATAAGAAATTGTGAAAATATAAATGCTTTTTTTTAAATAAAAATTATAGGAAAATACGAAATTGTGAAAATGGAAAGGCATTTTTATCATAAATCAAATAAAAAATTGTCAGAGAAAATTCTGACAAAACATAAAAATCATTTTTTACAAACGCAATTAAAATGGAAGAATTGTTAGGGAAAACAAAAATAAATAAGAAATTGTGTTGTGAAAAACAGGAAGGAAAAATCATGAGCCAAGACACTAATAAAGACTTTAAAAATAAGTCGTAACATAAAAATAACGAAAATCAATAAAAATCTAAATTTTTTTCCGTTTTAGATTCATTTACCCACCGATATCACATGTACTTCGCGAATTAGTACGTAAATTTAAAATTACTAAAAATAATATTGAAAACAAAAACGTTGCCTAGAATTGAATTAAAGCTTCAAGGGTAAGTGCAAGGAATTCTTTCTATAATTTCTTTTTTTGTGACACGGTATATTGTGAAACAGTGAGTAACCCTTTGATAAAATAAAGGAAGAAAATATATGTAAAAAACTGGTCTCTAGGCTTGGTTAGATTTGTTACTCCCGCTAGACTATTAATTCTAAACTGACAGACATAGAGAACCTTTTACTCATAATCCCTTTTTTGGATCCCTATTTTTTCGGTTTGATACTATTTGTGCGAAATGTATTTTCGGGAGCTCGAGGAAGAATTAGAGACAATAGTAAATCTGTATACTGTAGAAGAAGAAGACAGGGAAAGGTTGCGAAAAATGATAACTCTAATAACGAGGATAAAACGCCTCGCGCGGAAGAAATACTTACGGAATAAAAAGAAGCGGGGACCAATTAGGGTATAGTAAGGAGAAACATGAAAGAGATAATATTTTATTTATTATTTTGCAGTATGGGGCTAATTATAGGGAGAATTATAAAATCATTAATAAATAATAACTTAGCAACTAATTTAAAATTTTTTATAATATAGGGTACTGATGACAATTTAGATTAACTACAGATTTTCTTTATAAGAAACACGGGGAACAATTAAAATTAATGCGAGAGAAAAACCATCATTGGGTAAATAACTCGGCGGATGCGTACGATTATAGGATATTGGCAATTTTGGCATCTGATTGTATAAATTGGTTACGTGGGAGATCTTATGTGTTAGGGAAAAATTCACTAACGGACAACCCTCGAATTTGTACGATTTGCTGAACTTCGGATATGTCTACGTGGGCAACGGCTCTAATTTTTATAACAACTGTAATTTGGATAGATTGCGTTTGGGATTTTTGACATGAATAGCATACGAAACGTTCATTTTAGCAATTATCAGAAGAGAAAATTCTGACAACTAAATTTGCTTTTGGTTTAACAAGAATTGTTAAATCAGGCAAGGGTGTTGAACCGTGTTGGGAAAATATAAGAATTGAACTTGCTTTTTGTCTACAGGAAGGTGTTGATTGACCAGTTAGAGAACGGAATACGAGCAGACCCAAGTGGGGTTGAGGCGATTCAGAACTTGGCTCCACCCGCGACGCTAAAGGACTTAAAGAGTTTTCTCGGCATGACTTCGTATTATAGGAAATTTATCAAAGATTACGCGAAAGTCGCTAAACCTTTAACGAACCTTACCAGGGGCGAAAACGCACAGATCAAGGCAAATATGTCTAGGAAGGTATCCATTACCCTGACGGAAGAGGCATTACAAGCTTTCAACGAGCTTAAAAGCCTGTTAATGTCATCCGAAGTCCTGGCATTCCCTGATTTCGATCAACCATTCAACTTGACTACCGACGCATCTAATTATGCTATCGGGGCTGTATTATCTCAAGATTGTTTGGGGGCAGATAGGCCGATTGCGTATATCTCACGTTCTCTTAGTAAAACGGAGGAAAATTACGCTACGAACGAAAAGGAAATGCTGGCTATCGTGTGGGCCCTGGAAAATTTGCGTTCCTACCTATATGGCGCGAAGAAGGTTAGAATTTTCACAGATCACCAACCATTGACTTACGCGTTAGGGAATCAGAACCATAATGCTAAGTTGAAGAGGTGGAAGGCCAGGATAGAGGAATATAACTTCGAACTCATATACAAACCAGGAAAGTCGAATGTAGTGGCTGATGCACTTTCACGATTGGGTTCCAACTTAAACCAAATGAGTGCATCAGGTGATGATGATACAATGACAGCTTCCGAGATTGGATCCGGAACCATGACTGCTGATGAGGCCCTGGAAAGAGAAATGATTTTGTCAGATGCTACAATGCATAGCGCCGAACAGGATGCTAGCGACTTAATTCCTCATGTAGAAGTCCCCTTGAATGTGTTCCGGAACCAGATTATAATAAGAGAGGGAAAAGAATTGTACAGTAGTTTTCAACCACATCCTGGATTTAACAGATACCATGCGGACATCGATCGAATAACTTCGCAGTCCCTTACGGAAGTACTGAAAAAGTGTTTGAACCCAGGGGTCATAAATGGTATTAAAATCCCTGAATGTTTCATCCAATTACTGAACGAAATTTATTTAAGCCACTTCGTCTCATTTAAAATCAGAATTACCCAACGATTAGTAGAGGACGTTGCTAACCCCGAGCGAGTTTGTCGGATAATCGAAGATGAGCACAAGCGAGCCCATCGAAATCCAAGGGAGAATAGTCAACAAATTTTGGAAAGATTTTATTTTCCTCGCATGGGAAATTTAGTACGACAGTACACAAAGAACTGTGAGATCTGTAAACTGAATAAATACGACAGACACCCTACTAGACCGAAGCTCCAGCCAACACCTATTCCAAAATATCCGTGTGAAATTTTACACATCGATATATTTGAAATCCAGGGACTAAAGTTTATCAGCTGCATTGACAAATTTTCAAAGTTCGCTAAACTTTTCCACATAAGAAATCGTTCTGCGATTCACCTGAGACATAAGTTGGCCAAAGTTCTGCATTACTTTACTGTACCCCGTATGATTATATCAGACAATGAAAGAGGATTCTTGACGCCCACTATATTGAATTTCGTGAGATCATTAGGGGTGGAAATGTACTTTACGCCGGTACAGAAAAGCGAGGTAAATGGGCAAGTGGAAAGATTCCACTCCACCTTAATTGAAATATATAGATGCTTATTAAGAGAATTAGGGAATGGCTCCCCAAAGGACATGATCAA
Organism: Cordilura impudica; assembly: GCA_963682025.1. Lineage (NCBI taxonomy): Eukaryota > Metazoa > Arthropoda > Insecta > Diptera > Scathophagidae > Cordilura > Cordilura impudica. The sequence goes on from OY821518.1 coordinate 111,121,186, forward strand.
CATCGCGGTTGATCGTTATAACAATACCATCCACTCAGTGATTAAGAGGAAGCCTTCCGATATTTTTTTTAATAGGACTGAACGATTTAACTATGAGCAATTGGTTAATTTTCGCGACAAGGTTAATGAGGATATTCGGGGTCTCATTGAACACAATCAGAAGGCGACCAACGACCGCCTGAATAGAACTAGGTCGGACCCAATCGACTTTGCAGGTAGTCAGGACATCTTGGTGAGGGATAAACAGATAAAACCAAAGCATAGGCCACTTTATAAGAAGCATAAAGTTTTGGAAAATAATAAGGTTACCCTGCGGACAACAGCAGGAAAGAAATACCACAAATCACACGTGAAAGACACCTAACAAACCTTGCAGTTACCCCTGATTATTCACATATAAAAATATTTTTTTTTTTATAACCCAAAAAAAGGGGATAAAAGTTAATATGTTGGAAAGAACAAAATTGTAAAAGAAATTCCTCTTTATAAAAATAATTTTCGAGAAAGATAGAAATAAATGTTTGCTTTTATAAAATAAAGGAATGATAGAACAGAAAATGGAATTGAGTCTATTCTTTTTAGAATGAATAGAAAATTTTTTTTTTAATTATAATTCAATTTTACAAAAAAAAAAAAACAAAAAAATAGAAATAAGTCCATTCCTTTAAGATAATTGAGAAAATCTTTTTTAATTGTAAAATAAATTCAATTTTATTATATAAAAAAAAACAAAAAATAGAAATAAGTCCATTCCTTTAAGATAATTGAGAAAATCTTTTTTAATTGTAAAATAAATTCAATTTTATTATATAAAAAAAAAGAAAAAAAAAAAAGAAGAAAAAAAAACAAAAAATAGAAATAAGCCCATTCTTTTAAGATGAATTGAAATTTTTTTTTAAATTAATTTTATAAAAAAGGGAAATGGAACAGAAAATAGAAATAAGTTTATTCTGTATAAAATCATTTAACAAAAATTATAAAATAATTTCCCATATAGAAGAACACTGTAAGATAATTATGTTTTTTTTTACACACGTACCAGAATTGGGAAGAATTACATAAAAAAATAGGTCTTTATATCTAACGTTGTATCTGTAATAACTTCTTCCCGAAAATCATTATAAGTTTGCAAATATTTTTTTTTTTGTTCGTTCATTATTACCAATTCAATCTAGCGCACCGTGACTGTATTGTAACATGCACGTACTAATAAATGACACTAACCTTTACCCTTTAAGTTTTGTATTATTCGTCACTTGTGTGGGTGCCTTCCACGTATTCGAATACCATTCACCCATTGTGACCATCAAAGATGGTGAGGGATGGATTATAAATGGACATCTCAGCGTTGTACATGTGATCAACCTGGACGAATTCGAGAGGATGCTGCGAACAACTGCTGACGTATTTACTGCTCTCGTTAAAGAAGAAAAGGACAGAAAAGTGTTCAAGTACCAACTCCAACGGGCGTATGACAGAATGGCAACAATAAAAGGTGTTTCGAGGGGCAAAAGATCTATAGACTGGATTGGCTCAGCCTGGAAATGGATTGCTGGAAATCCAGATGCAACAGATTGGAATAAAGTGCTGGAAAGCCAACAGAGGCTCATCAGTAATAATGAACAGCAATACATCGTCAATAAGAATTTATTTGGGACGACGAGCGAGTTAGTGGAAAAAATGAATGACCTAATCGACAGATTTAATAACAAGATCGTTGTGTCGGAAACGAACGAGATCATACACGATGCGCTGAACCAGATTTTGGCTATTAAAGAGGACATTGAAGAAATCGTGAGAGCTTGTCAGCTGGCTAAAGGTGGCATTGTAAACACAAACCTACTAGATGTAGAGGAAATTCATCAGATAATCTCAGAAGTCGAGTCACTGCCATACAGTAGTGAGATTGAAGCTATCGAGTATGGGAAGCCGAGTATATTTTCGAATGGAACATCATTATTATACGTACTGTCAATACCGAAGGTGATGCCTAAGAAGTACAATAGAATCATACTTAGAGCAGCTATATCACAGAATCGACAACTTTATCTGGAACATAACACCGCCCTCGTAAGTCAGGAAAACATATATGGAATCAAAGGCGGTTGCTCATCACTTAATAACGTCACAATCTGTAAATTGGAAGAATTAAAAGCACTCTCGGATGAAGATTGCTTATCGCAAATATTGAGGGGTACAAATGCAAACTGCACCTTCATGTCAAACGGTGGAAGTATAATAGAGCAGATCGAAGATGATCTCGTGTACATTTCAAATTATAAGGGAAATGTTTCATCAGCAACGAACACAGTCAAATTAAATGGAACGTACCTAATACGAATTTTCAATGAAACAATTTCGATCGGAGAAAGGACCTTTGCGAGTGAGAAGGTCACGAACGTTCAAGCCCTTCCCCCATTATTGACGAGCGTATATGAGAAGGCACACAGGGTCGATATCAATTTCCTACACGAACTCCATGGAAAAAATATTGAGCACATTCAGAATTTGAGGAGTCAATTAAATCTGTCTCTCGGGTCAAATGTAACGTATTTCTTTTGTATTGTGGCGATGTCAATCCTCCTGACTCTACTGTGGAGGAAAATGTTCGGTCACATCACCATACCAGCCCTTACGCCCCCGGGAAACCTGGAACCAAGTAGAAATTGATCAGCGGGACGCTGATTTTTAAGGAGGGGGGAGTTAACACATCGCATATTCCCAATACCTTTTTTAAAACAACATTCTGTCGTCGACTCAGCAAATACCATGGACAGCGCGTGTTGCTGTTAACACCCCGCGCACTACCATTCTGTCTACGACATATCACGATGGCACGAGTGTAACATGACACCTGCATTCTTTATATTGGGAAATCATGGGAACAAAACGAAGTTATTGTTCTCATTAATTTAAGCTAGGCTAAGCAAATATTTGCACACGCAAATTATTGGGCAATCACAGTATGTTGTGGTTCCCATTAGTTTAAGCTATAGTAAGCAAAATTGTAATTTTATTTTTATTTAAATTAACCTGCAAATGCAGGTAATGGGTTAGTTCAATTCTAGACGGCGTACAGAACGCAAAAATAAAACAAATTATTAAAAAACTAAAAGTGCGGTTTTTAATTGAAAAGGTGAGTTGGGCCCCATGGGTGGCCCAACTGAAGTATTTTTTTTTACGTGCGCGCAAGGACGCGCTTAACTTATATATATAAGAGTGTTAGGGTGAAGACGAGTCAAAGGCGCGTGGGGTAGCGCATGATGTCTATACAGCATACCTATTAGGCGATTCAAAGTTAATTGAAGTGACTTCGGTTCGAAATCAGGAGAAAACTTAGGGTTTGTAATAATATGAGTCAAATTTGAGCGGTATTGTTCTAAACATGTGACCTGCCGATACGAAAAAGTCCATACCGATCAGGAACATGTTTGGTATCACTTAGTTTTCGTAAAGAAAATATATAAACGAAATTTAAGAAAATTATTTGCAATATATTTTTTTTTTAATTTAAGTGAACATCGGGAAGCAGCTCTATAAAGGAACTCACAGGAGTAATTTTTATATTTGCGACCCGCAGTTTGATTACAAGGTTTACATGGACACACACACGCAGTTAGACAGACGGACAGATGGACGGACATCGTTAAATCGACTTAGAATATGATTCTGAGTTTATTGGAATAGTAACAGGGGGCCTTGATCAAAAATTTTTGGTAGTTACAAACAGCAGCACAAACTCATTAAAACCTGACCATTATATCATGACCTCGATTTTTTTTAACGGTTTTGGCGTGATCTTTATGGGCCTGCTTCACTTTTTTCACGATATTCATATGATGGCTCAGCTGTTTTGTGGTCGTGGGGCTAAATTCAAGTCTCATCACCTATAATGATGGTTTCCGTATCATGTTAGTTATCAGAAACCATTGTTTCAGATATATTGTTGCGAAGCTCTTTTTCAAACAAATTGCATGTTTTTTTGGCACCAATTGATATATTTGACGCGTTTGAAGCACAAACTATCTTTCAGAATGGCGTTGACTGGTCCTATTGAAATGTCAACAGTATCGGCAACATCTTTAGTTGTCAATCAATGATCTTTCAGTGCCAAATATTTGATATTCACGGCCGGAGAGCTCTTTGTCATCAATGCTTTCTTTACCTTCTTGTAAATGTTTATAAATATTTTTTCGATATAACTTGGTCAACGAAGGCAATAACCTAAATGTTTCTGCAGCAGAAAATCATTCATAGCTAAAATCGCCTATTTCACTTTTAGTTGTTTACAAAAACGAACCATTGTCGTGATATTTAGCACAGGTGTTTAAAGCCTTTAGCATTGTATTATATTTCCAACATTTTCCAACACATTAACCTGTGCGGAATTTTCGTTGGTCCATAACAAATCAAGGGTTTTGTCCAACAGGCAGTGCCTGTCATTATAGTTGCACATACTTATAAGAATTATAAGAGGCAATTTTTTAACAGTTTCCTATCTGACCGTACTTATAAGTACTACGATGTTTAGCACTTAATATATAGACTTTAGAAATGTGTGAGCCGTCGGTCGGTCTGAAAACTTTTTTTCTAATGACGGCGCTTATTTTGACAGACAGCGAACATTCGTCAATCAACAAAGTAGTTCATTTAGTCTCACATTTCCATGGCATTGAAGAAGCCGCCATTTTACGAATGTATAAGAATGGATCCATGTCGTCTATTAGTTGTCACACGTCTGTGAAAGATTATAAACTTTTATGGGAGGTGTTGATATTGCTGACCGGCTGAGGGAGCTCTATTGTGTTGATCTTGATATTGAATTTGTAAATCCTATATTATACATGGATTAATCTTTGAAAACAATACAGTTAACGATTTTAGAAAATCGGTTGCCTAAGGGTTGATGACAATGAAGGAGTTTGATAAGAAAAAAGGAACATCCAGACAAAATTTTTCAATCTCTTCTTCTAACAAAAGGCGTAAAGCTAATTTCTCCACAGTAAGAGATGTAAGGCTTGGAAACAGAGGAGCGCATTTGCCAACATTTATAGAAAAAAGGGGAAGATGCGAAGTTTGCAGCATGCAAAATACACAGTCTAAGCCTCACTTCAAATGCTCTCACTACAATTTTTTTATGCGTAAATGAGAAAAAAATCGTTTTGTTGAATACCATGAAGCAAATAAATAACGTTTACTCTAACACACTGATGATACTTTTGAGTCTAGGTTATAAAAGTTATTCTAAGAGTTAAAAGAAAAATCTAAAATATAATTTATTTTGTTTAATTGATGATACATTTATAAAATAAAAAAGAAGAATGAATAATTTTTTATTATTTCTGATAGCCGGTAGGAAAGGGTTAAGCACATCTTTCTGATAATTCTAATTCTAATCTTCTTACCGAATCCTCGTTCAGGGAGCTAATGGAATCGCTAGGTCTCACGCCCCTTAATACTACATTACCTTCTCATTTCACGAAATACAATAGCACGGTCATGGCTCTTTTTATTTATTATTAATATTTATGAATTCCGTTGTAGTTGGTTGTACCAGCCCAAGTGACGCCAAGTGACGTTCAGGTCGCCCAAAAGAGGTCGTCACATCGTCACATCAGAAATCGTCGATATTGGACGATCGGAGAATGAAAGTGCGAAGGGTGTCTGTAGCTGTATGCATTTCAACAGGGTGGAAGCAACATTTAACATGTATATTTTAACAAGAGAAAACTATGCGCTCAATTGGTGCTGCGATTGTTCACACTCGACTGTACGGGCAACCGTGTGACTGCTTCAAAGAAGTGTTTGGCGACGTTCAACCATAATCCAAAGGAGGTTCTTTGCCGTTGCGTAACCACTAGAGACCAAGGAAGAGTCAGAGCAGCGGACTTCACCAGGTGAACGTGAACAACACTAGGTCATGGCGACAGTTTTTTTTTTTTTTTTTTGATACATGCAATGTAATTCACATATGTTACCTTGAAAAGTCTATAACGTTCACTAGCATATATTATTCACAGCTCTTGGACAGGTTCGATATTTATTTGAAGCAAAAAATACCGCATTTAGAAAAAAACTGCTCTTTCACCATGACTATTCATCGGCACAGGCATAAATTGTACAACGAACTGCTACACAGTCCAGCATATTCTACTGATTTACCCCCTAAGAGTACCTCCTGTTTCCAAACCTAAAGAAATAGATTCGCAGTAAGTGATTTGGATCGAATAAATGGACATCACTGAGGCAGGAATAAAAAAATTGTAAAAACGCTGGCCTAATCGTATCAAGCTAAAAAGAGGCCATGTTGAGAAATAAAATTGATTTTTGCCGAAAATATTTTATAACTTTAACTTGAAAAAAAAATGAGGTGAACAAAATATTTTAATGTCCTTTCGGTGAAAAAATGATCTAATATTATTTTTATTTAACCAGCCGCTTCTAAAGAACAGAAAACAGAGTTGTTTTTTCTTTACTTTGTTATTTTTATACCCTATACCACAATATGGTCATGGTATAATGAATTTGCGCTGATGTTTATAAAAACCAAAAATATTTGACCTAAACCCATCTTTTATTATACTGATCGACTCAGAATCACTTTCTGAGTCGATTTAGCGATGTCAGTCCGTCCGCCTGCCTGTTGTCCATATAAACTTTGTAATCAAACTAGAGGTCGCAAATATGAATATATTTTGATGAAATTTGGTATGCATGACCCATATAATGAACGCTACTGGAATTGGTGAAAATCGGCGCATGTTTAGACCTAGTCCCCATACAAATGATCTCCTAGTAAATCGATTTAAAATGTCATAAAATTCAAACTATATTGGTCAAATTGGGTTTGTGTATGTTTATTACTCCCATTAATCAGTAGTCCAAAAACAAACCCTATAGGACAATTCTCAGTCATAGTCCCCGTATTAAGCTGGCTCTTCCCGATCTTTACTTAAATCTACCAAAAAACAAAAGTTTTTCTCGAATTTGGTATTTATATATTTTTGCAAAAAATAAGCGACCTTAACAAAAATTGTCAGGATCGGTCCATTTTGCGACCCAGTCCTCATATAAATATAGCATTCGATATAAATTTTATTCAAAGGCAACAAAATTAACTAACAATGCCACTCAAATTTGGTTTATGGTTATTTTCTAAATATCCAATTAGTTGGGCCTTAGAGATAGGGTCTCTAGACGCATGGTATAGGGTATCGTATAGTCGGTCTGGACCGACTATAATGTTCCTACTTGTTTTTATTGAATCATAATTTACATAGGATAGGGTTATGCAGGAAACAACACATCGATCAAATGGCCTCCACGATTTAGCTGGCATATACGCACTCTTTTGTTGAAATTGTCATTGGACATTTTATTGTTGGCATAGGCCTTTGACTTGAAAGAATACGCGATCAGGAAATGTCTCATGCAGTAATTGAATAGTTTCACGGGCTGTATGGCATGTCTTGTTGAACCCAAATGCCGTCTACATCAATATCATCTAATTTAGGTAGAAAGAACTGTGTCATCACGTCGCGATATTGAGCACCAGAAACAGTCATTGCCTGAACATGCTCATTTTCAAAGAGTATGGTACAATGATGCCTACAGTCCAAAATCCGCACCAAACAGTGACACGTTGTGAATGCGTTTGGTTTTTCTGAACTCGAAATGTGTCAATTTTGACAATTAACGAAGCCATCAAGCTGAAAATTTTCGTCATCGCTTAGGATGATTTTGTTTCAAAAATCCACTTGTTGATGTTCAATAATCGATTCAACGAACTCCCTTCGTTGTGCATGATCATTAGGCTTCAGTTATTGTGTCAATTGAACTTTATAAGCGTTGGGACTCAGATGTTCAGAGTATAGACTGTAGGGAGTTTTGGATGACCAGTATGTTTAGCATTACCAACTGATGTAGTCGGCCTGAATTTTTCAATTACTCTCTTCACAGTTAACGGAGTTACATCAATAATCTATCTATATTTTGTATGAAATTTTCGAACTGTAGCCGAAATATGGTTGGAAAATTAAAATACGTCATTCTATAGTGTAAGGCTCAATTTTTTCTAACCCTAAACTGTCAGCTGTCAAAGTGACTTTTTTCGATGCGTGAATTTTGGGACACCCTTTAAATTTTTGAATTGTTAATGAAAAAGTTTAGAATCTTAAAATTCCAACTTATAATTTGTAGCTAACAAAAATTTTCGAAATGGGTAAAAAAATTAAATTCACTTAAGATGATATCACACGATGTGTACAACTTTTGCCGTGGGAAAATTTCAGAGTACATATGTAAAAAACACATCGTGTGATATCGCCTTTAAATCTGTTTTGGACCTTTGTTACTCTCCCAAAACTCATGGTGTCTAAGAACTTATTTAAAAGTTCTGAAAATTACATTTATCTAATGATTAAAAAAAAGAACAACAATTTGATGTAACATTATTTTTTTAGACTTGTAGTAGAATTTATTATTTTTTTTAGATTTTTATTTTTTTTAGATTTTTAGTAGAATTTCTGCTGTAGCACGAGCAACACCGGGTTTTCAAATAAAACTAAAATACAAATATAAACAAAATACATATACTGTGAGCGTCAAAATAAAGTAAACAGTGGTAACACTTATTTCGCTTTTTCATATTTCGGTGATGAACCTAAACTTTTTGTTACAAATTTGTACTGATCACGTTTTTTACTTCACTTAAGATGATTTGTTGTAATTAATTATAACAAAAAATATGCAAAAGAAAGTAATCTCACTATAAGAAAGCAAACATCGTATCATACTCCGAAAATTATATTAGACTAGAGTAACCCTGCCCGCGTTGCTGGACAATACAAACAAATACATTTACATCTTTGTATTAAAAATTAAATCTTCTAAAAAGATTTGCTATTTTCCTGGAAAAGAAATGCAAAAAATATATAAATTTTTTTAATTGAAAACATGAAAAAAGAAAAAAATTTTATAAAAATTTTTATACCATATACCACTACAATGACTTTTGGCTGATGTTTGTAACTACCAAAAATATTTAACGTAGACCCATCTTTTATACACCGATCGACTCAGAATCACTTTCTGAGTAGTTTTAGCGATATCCATCCGTCGGTATGTCCGTCCGTCTGTGTGTCCATGTAAACCTTGTAATCAAACTACAGGTCGCAAATATGAATACATTTTGATGAAGTTTAGTATATAAGCTTCTAGTATATAACTTCCATAGGATAAGATAAGATAAGATAAGATAAGGAAGGCTAAACGCACTGCGATCAATTTGATCTTTTGTGCAGCCCATGGTTGTCCTAAAGATTAAGGCTTCTTATGAAGCCAATTACCCTATTTGGCACTAGTTTCCATATGTCCCGGGAGGATACAATGTATCCTCCAAGTGCAAGGATTCTCTTACCACTTAGTCTTGGACATTCACAGAGAATATGTTCTGCTGTTTCCACCTCCTGCTCGCAGAACCTACATGTGTCTATAGCAGATTGTCCTTTCATTCGTAGATGATATCTAAGATTGCAGTGTCCTGTAAAGAATCCCGACAAGGTCATTAAGTCCTTTTTATCAAGGGTAAGTAGTCTTTCCGATTGAACAATGGATGGAGTTATGATTCTTTTGGCCTGCCGTTGACCTGGACTTTTGTCCCAGTGTTCGGAAATTTGTGATTTTCTCCACTCCCTCATTTTTCCTTTATGTGTCCCACTGGAACACCACAGAAAGGTTCCGGACTGATGAAAGGACGACGGGCCCCTCGATTGGCTACGCAATCGGCCCTTTCGTTCCCGGAATCCAGCATAGAGATAATTTGTTGCATCTACCTAATTCGTTTAGCCCTTCGATGCACTTCCGCACCAGTTTGGACGTCACTTTGTAGGCCATTATTGCCTTAAGTGCAGCTTGACTGTCGGATAGTATAAGTAAAACACTTAGTTGTTTTTTTTAATTGAAAGTTTATTATCATCAGCACTATGTGCTTTTTGTTTCTTAATACTAAAAATGAATTTGATTTTTATTGCTTCGATCCAAAAAGACAAAAAGAACTGCTTTTATTTCTACATTATTATTATTTTTAAAGGCAACCAACAATTAGAATTTGCTGACTTTTAAAATGTGCCAAAATTAATGAAATTGCCAAAATACCTGACACCGCTGCTTTGACCATACGATTTTTGCATTTATGAAAATGCTGCAAAATTTATTTGACCCAAAAAAATATAATTCAGACAAAAGGTAAACTATTTTGCAACTAATGCAGAAAATTTGAGTTGCTAAGGAACGAATACGGAAATATTGGTGTAAATTTAATTATGTTGAAATGTTGGGGGCGACGTGCCTTAACTTATATAAATGAGTGCCCTTTTTATCTTTCTTCTGAGACATTCAGTCACGCATGTAAAAATAGCGAAGACCTCCGCTTGGAAAATGGATGGGTATTTACCCATGGGTAAGGCACGTTGAAAATTGGGACCAAATATGCCCGCGTCCGTGTCCCCATTTGTTTGTTTTGAGCCATCTGTGAACCACACATGAGAACCTTGCTCCGGTTCCCAGGTCCCACTGGTCCATGTGCTCTGTTCCAATATCATGGTTTCAAATTCCCTGATGAATATTTTTATTTTTTATTTATTTAGTTCTTAACATTAGAATATAAAATTAAAATGCTAAATATTTAAAGCTATAGCAGCTAGGCCTTAAGCTAATATGGTTGTGTAAAGAAATGCATACATATGTGTTTAAATACTTCGGTATATGAACAGTTTTTAATGTTTTATTTTATTTTGTTTTAAATAACAAATTTTTTTGGTAATATGTGTATACTTATTAATTGAAGGATTTACATCAAAATACGGTGTAAATACAGTGTAGTCAGAATGATCTGAATATAAGCACTCGGAATTCAAAATTAAATAAAGTGGTATAAATGTGTTAATTTAATAAACTTAATAATATCTTTAATGGATTTATACGAAGGAGAGGATAAGCATTGAATGGGATCGGAGTTACCAAAGATGTCTGTCCGTTCTGTTGTATATAGCGGACAGTTGGATAGGAAGTGATTGATATTGATAATTGAAGTGTTATCGCAGCTACATACACTAGAAGCAGTTCTACTTATTAAATGTCCGTGTGTGAGTTTCGTATGTCCAAGTCGAAGTCTTAAAAACTTAATTAGGTCAAGTCTTTTTATGTTTTCATTTGATTTAAACCATGTAGGGAGGCTAATTTGACTAGGGTTTAAGTTTTTGTACCAAGTATTTGTGAATTCCCATATGTTGTTTTTATCACGTTGAGATTTTAAAAAAAATTTGTTTTTAATATCTCGCATATTAAAATTGTGGCACTTTAGGATAGGAAATTCTATAGCTTTTCGGGCAATGTAATCTGCAAATTCATTTCCAGGTATTTGGGAATGTCCTGGGATCCACATAAGGAGAATTTTTGGATATTTTCCAATTAGAATATCTCTTATATTATTTGCATAGAAGTTATTATTATTAATATTTGAAATTGCACATAAGGCAGAAAAGGAGTCAGTACAAATTACATATTTTCCTTTCCTGTTTTTTACGAAGGTCAAAGCTTCATTTATTGCTATAATTTCAGCGGAAAAGATTGAGGTATAGTCCGGTAATAGCGATACTTTGATTATCTTATCCTCATAAGTAACTGAAAAAGAGGTGCTTTCTTGACTTTTGGATCCATCTGTGTAAATGAAAAAATAATCCTTGAGGTTTTCAACTTTGTTACGGAAATACCATTGGTATTGCAACGGGAGTGTATTACTTTTAAGGTGTAAATGCAAGGATGTATCGATCGATTCCTCTCTTAAATTCCATTGAGGATTGCTTAAAGAGGGAAGTTTGGTAGGTTTGACTATTATGTCCAGCTCAGCGCAGTTCTCGAAAATTCTGCATATGCTAGATGGAAATTTCATTCTTCTCTTAGATTTTTTAAGATTTTTTACAATACCTCCTAGAGGGCTATCATCACAGAAAATTAAAGATTTTATTAGGTTCCCAGAGGTGTAGTCTCGTAAGCCCAAAAAGTCATTAAAATTCGCCTCAAATAGCATATTATTAATTGGAGTCGTGCGAAGTGCTCCTAGAGAGAGTCGGATGGCTGAATGGAGCACAGTTTTGATTTGTCTTAGTGACGACTTAGGAGCATATCCATACAGAAATATTCCATAGTTAATTTTCGGGATAACAAGAGATTTAACGACATTTAACAGTGACAGGATGTTGCTTTCAAATTTTGGGCTAGCTAAACATTTGATCACATTTAACTGGTTGTTCAGTGAGTTGTTAAGATGAACTATGTGGGATTTCCAATTGTATCTTTTATTAAAGATAATCCCTAAAATTCTAAGGTTATCCACTTCGGATATCTGAATTTGATCTGTAATCAATGTACATTTGCAGTTTTGTTTCCTGCAAAAGTGGACGTACTTGCATTTGGTCTGGGAAAGAACCGCACCTGAATACTTGCACCAAGTCAAAATGTCATTTACAAGATGTTTAAGATTTATCTTAGGGTTTTTACGACTATTCGATCTTACTATTATATTAAAATCGTCCGCATAACCAAAGAACTTTAGATTCTTATGTTGAAGAATTATACTACTTAGTTTGTTGTATGCTATGAGAAAGAGGACAACAGATAAAGGTGAGCCCTGAGGTATACCATTGTATAATGGGAATGGTTGGGAATAGCAATTACCGACTCGAATTATAATCCTCCGTTGGGACATAAAGTTGATTATGTAATTTATAATTTTTGGACCCACATTCCATGAAATTAGCTGGTGTATTATTGAATGCAAGCCAATTTTTTCGTAAGCACTTTCAAAATCTAGAGAAAGGATCGTAAGATGTTGTTTGGCAGATATAGAGCTTGAGACAACATGGTCGATATAGAGAAGGGGATCTACGGTAGATTTCCCTTTTTTAAATCCCATCTGATGAATGTTAATTAGCTTGTTGGAGTTTAGGAACCACCAAAGTCTGTTTGCTATTATTTTATCTAGAATTTTCGATATGCAGGAATTAAGAGAAATCGGCCTGTAAGATTTCGTCAAAGTATTGTCGGCTTTAGGTTTCAAAATTGGTATTATTACACTGGATTTATATTGTTGTGGTATTTTGTCATTAAGTATGTTGTTATAAAAATTAAGTAATCTTGTTTTATAACTACTGGAAGCGTTTATAATCATTGCATATGATATCCTATCTAATCCAGGTGATTTTCCCTTCAACTTAGAGAGGGTAGATAAAAGTTCTAAGGTATTTATATTCTGTTCAATTTTGACAGCACTATTGCTTGGGTGTATATTGGATAAAGATTGTTGCAGGGTATTTTTATGGTTTTGAAATTGTTGGGGGAAAAAATTGTCCTCTGAATTAGAAGACCAGAATGACCCAAGTTCGTTGGCTATTTCTAACCGATCGGTACAAAATTCATTAAGGTTGTTGTTTTTACGTATACAATGAATGCCATGATTGATCTTATATCCGCAAAAGGTCCGAATGTTTTTCCAGATTATTTTTGTTGGAGTTAAAGGATTTATTTCGGATGTTAGTTTATTTATAGCAAGTTTTTTAGAAGTTTTTATTTCTCGTTTTAGGAGTGCATTTGCTTTTTTGTAATTGATCATATTCTGTTGATTGATATTCCTACGAAAATTGTACCAGTGTTTATTTTTATCGTTTTTTAACTTTTCAAGATGCGAATTCCACCATGGTACAGATGGTGAAGTGCTTGTTCTTTTTGATTGTGGAATCGACTCATTTGCGGCTCGCAAAATAATTTTCTTTAAATTTCCGGCTTCTTTATTGATATTTGAACTAACCTCTATCATTGGTTCAAAATTAAAACATTTTTCATTAAAAAGGTTCCATCTTGCTTTGTCTGTTAAGAAATGAGGTTTGTAATAGGATATTACATTGGGTTGTGGATGAAACATTGTAATGCATATTGGAAAGTGGTCACTCCCTGATGAATATATTTTTTGGCAACATTCTGTTCGTGACTCTCGCCACCGGGTCGTGGATGAAGAGCCTCGCGACTCTTATGTGACCCTTTAGGTCACCATCCTTCATGCTACCAAAATCCTGAAGTCGTACGGCACTCATGCACGTATCTTCAATGATCGAAATATGCAATGGTGTAATGTTAAGCATGATGCCGATAGCATCGGTTGGACACGTTATGTTCGCCCCTGTGATACCAATACAGGCTATGCGGTATACCTTATTCAGAATTGCTTTTGCTTTGGTTTGCTCAACCTTCGGCCACCATGCAAGGGCAGAGTAGGTAATCATTGGTTTCACAATAGTTTCAAACGACCAGTAGCCCCATGTTCTAGCAAATAGTCTTTGACAGGCGTATAAAGCCCAGGTGGCCTTTTTGGTAATTTAATCTAAGTGGCTGTTCCATGTGAGGGATTTATCCAGGGTGACCCCAAGATATTTGACCTCGTCCGAGAACCCTATTGTCAAGCCGTTCAGACTTGGTTCCATAAGGTTGCATCTTCTTCGTTTAGTGAAGGGTATCAGTATGGTCTGACACCAATTGAGGGTATAATTCAGAGCCTGTTGCATACGCTCCGATATTGTGCTCTCGTCAAATCCGGAGACAGAGATAACAAGATCATCTGCGTAGCCTAAGGTCCTGAATCCTTATTCATTAAGTTCGCCCAGCAGCTCATCTATGACCAAGGTCCAAAGCAGTGGCGATAGAACGCCTCCCTGAGGACAACCCCTAGTGGCACTTATGGTCCTAAATGTGCTGCCTATATTCAGTGTGATGACCCTAGAGTTGAGCATCTCTAGCGTCCAGTTAATTATGATTGGAGAAATATCCTTTCTCAACATGGCCTCTTCAATTGCCCTATATGACGTATTATCGAAGGCGCCTTGTATATCAATGAAGGCACAGAGAGATGTTTGTTTGGCATCAAATGCCTTTTCTATCATTGTGACAACATTATGGACAGCTGATCCCGTGGATTTACCTTGTTGGTACGCAAACTGTAGTTCATGAATAGGTTTGCGTGCCAGGTAAGTGTCCCTGATATGATGGTCCAGAACTTTTTCCATTGTTTTTAGGAAAAAAGAGGTTAGACTAATCGATCTGTACGATTTATGTAACTGTTCAGATTTTCTGCCTACCTTGGGTATAAATACTACCTTTACTTCTCTCCATGTCGATGGCACAAAGCCATGTAGAAGACAAGATTTAAAAAGTCTAGTCAGTTGTGGGATGATGATGTCCATCCCATCCTGTAGTAGACATGGATATATACCGTCCGGCCCAGGCGATTTTAGTGGAGAGAAACCATTTATCGCCCATCTAACCCGGTTCTTCTGAAAAATGTTGTCCGCCAAACGTATGTTCCTTTTAGTCAGGGAGGGTATCCCATAGGGTAAACGCCACTAAAATTGATGAAAATCGGATCATGTTCAGACCTATTCCTATTCCCTATACAAATGAACCCTATGAGATCGACTTAAATTGCCATTTATATCATTATATTTATATATCTCGGTCAAATTACATCCGCTTATCAGTAGTCCAAAAACAAACCCTATAGGACAATT
Source organism: Cordilura impudica (assembly GCA_963682025.1). Classification (NCBI taxonomy): domain Eukaryota; kingdom Metazoa; phylum Arthropoda; class Insecta; order Diptera; family Scathophagidae; genus Cordilura; species Cordilura impudica. The sequence continues at coordinate 111,136,800 of OY821518.1, forward strand.
CCCAGTCATAGTCCCAATATGAAGTTGATTCCCGATCTTCACTTAAATCTATGGAAAAAAAAATATTGAAAAAAATAAGTGACCTTACGAAATATGGTCAGGATAGCAATCGATATAAACTTTCTTATATACGAAGGCAAAAAACTTAGTAATAATGCCACTCAAATTTGGTTTATGCTTATTTTCCATATCTATTTAGTTTGAACTATTATATAATGGTGCACGGTATAACTTTCTTACTTGTTTCTTTTCAACCTTTAGTGGAAATAGACATTTCCAACGCATATATAGGCTTGTAAATCGGTTGAGTAGTTCTCAAGTAATAAATTGACGAAGATAGGACAGCTTATTTATATATACTAGCAGATTCCAGCCCTCGAATTTCGAGTGCAAATTCTATGAAATTTTATTTTTTCACTAAATAAAGACACTAAAAGTATGCTAATCAATTATACCCATTTCACAAATCAACACAAAAACAAACTCATTTTTATTACGAACACATTAACAAATTTAATAAACACACACATAGCATTGTATAATTTTATGTAAGTGTTAGTAGTAACTTTAAATGCAATTTACTCAAAATAAAGGAAAAAAATTGAAAATCTGTAAATCTGCAATCGGCTAAAAATACCTTTCAAATAATATAAGTTTGGTAAAAATCGAGATAAAACGGTAGAACAAAACATCAGTCACAAGAAATCGCCTAGCCTATTAATATTATAGATATTATCTATATATAAATACGTGAAGGTACATTTTTGGCTCCCTTTTTCAGCAATATGCGGGCACGGAGTGCGAAATTTGACATAGTTACAGTTCATATATAGGAGAAGCTGAGAATAATAAAATTCATATTTAATGTATCTTAAAAATATATTAAATTAAATAAAATAAAATAAAATATTTCTAATAATTCGTTACGCCCTGTTGATGAGAATGATTTAAATTGTATATGACACGCCCTGTGTTGAATTGTGAATTGCTTAAATTGATTAGCATACATTTAGGCTCATTTAAGTATTCATAAATTTTTAAATTGAATGAAAAAATAATATTTTACAGAATTTTCACTCGAATTTCGAAGGCTGGGCTAAACTAGCAGATATTAATACGTGAAGGAAAATTTTTTCACACCTTTTTAAGCACAATGCGGGCAGTGTGAAAATTGGCATAGTTATAGCTCATATGGAGGAGAAGTGCAGAATTTTAAAACTTATGTATATTATGTGTTAAAAATATATTAAATTAAATAAAATAAAATATTAATAATAAATAATTTTATAAGAGCCTAAATGTATTCTAATCAATTATGGCCAATTCACAATTCATCGAATTTCACTATAATTGTATATCACACACCCTGTTTTGAATTGTGAATTTCCTCAAATTGATTAGCATACCTTTATGCTCTTACAAAATTATTAATTATCACAAATTTTATATATATATATATCTAGATAAAAAAAACATTGAAAGATAAAATAAAATTTCCTAGAATTTGCACTCAAATTCGAGAGCTGGGTTATGCTAGTATATATAGATTTAAAAGAAAAAAGTAAATCCTTTCGTCACATTGGCGAAATTGTGGATAGGAATCACTGCACAAGAAAAAAATTTTGATAAAAACTTCAAACACTATCAGGTTGAAGATTTACCGAGATCTGGATGCCCATAGTGGCTTAGCGGTACTGAAGTTGGAGCTGTAGTAAGAGAAGTAAAGCCAGCCGAAAGTCCAGTTAAATTATCAGAAAATATAACTCACTCTACATCACTCTTCCTAATTGGCAGGATAACACGCAAGAAGCCATACATATCCCAGGCGAATCAGAGCAAGCTTATGAATTTCGATAAAAAGTACAAAAATTAAGCTCTATTTTTTGGGACAACGTATTATATACAGATGAGAGCAAATTTGAAATTAACGGAGCGAAAGGTCCCAAAAATATGGCATGCTAAGCATGAAGCCTTCAAAAAAAGTGGGTTACCAACACTGCCAAACAATGTGGAGGCTGTCAGTTATGCCTTGAAGGACAATGTTGGCCCCAGCGTCGAGAAATCAGGATAGGCTGGACACTGGATCTTGCACCAGAACAACGATTAAAAGCATACGTTTGAAATTTTGAAAAAGTGGCTACTGCACCAGACTCCGTCTGCCGCAGTCCCGATCGAGCATATGTGGGAACACGTTGACAGAAAACTAGGACAAGGGCCATTTCAAGCAAGGTAGACTTAAAGAAGTTTCTAAATAAACAATGGTGCTAAAAACAATAAGTAGAAGACTAAATGAGGTGCTTAAGGACAAATGAAAATAAACCAAATATTAAAACACTAGATGTAACCCGGTGTGCGTTGCTACCAAACCACCCCACCCCGCATCGTAATGAAAGGGCTTATGCAAGTCCCAGGGCTCTCACTATTACAGTACTCCAGATATATGACATATATTATTTACTTTGTATGGGGGTGCTACGCCCCTTTGTCCGATCCCGCCCATTTTTTGTCTAACTACTCACGTTAAGACAAATTTGCAATATAAAGGGTCCGCCATCTAACGTTTTTTTTTTTCAACTAGTGCTTATTTCGTGAAAGGTAACACTTAGCTCATGTCTGATTTGACAGATAATTAGTTTTATCCTTCCGCAGAACGAATATGGTTGTGTATACGCTTGAACAACGCTGGGAAATATTGCGACATTACTTTGAAAATCATGGTAATGTTTCAGAATGTGTGCGAAAATTGCGTACGGATTTTGGAAGAAGAGAAGCACCGCCACCTCCGTACGTTCGTTATCTTGTGAAAAAATTGAAAGAAACTGGCATCCTCATCGATAAACCAAAGCGTGAAAAGCCAAAAACAGTTCGTACACCCGAGAATATTGCTGCTGTGGCAGAAAGTGTGCGTGAAGCGCCGTCAACATCAATTCACCGTCGTTCTCAAGAATTGAACATTTCGGAGGCATCATTGAGACGAATTTTGCATAAAGACCTTGGTATGACGCCATACAAAGTCCAATTGGTTCAGGAGTTGAAGCCAACTGACCATCCAATGCGTTTTCGCTTCGCTAAGTGGTCCTGCGATCGACTTACAGAAGATGCCGATTTTCCAAAAAAATCATCTTTTCAGATGAAGCTCATTTTGATCTTGGCGGTATGTAAACAAGCAAAATTGTCGCATTTGGGGCACAGAAAACCCGCACGCATACATTGAAAAGCCGATACACCCAAAACGAGTTACTGTTTGGTGCGGATTTTGGTCCAGAGGCATAATTGGGCCATTTTTCTTCGAAAATGAGCAAGGAGTGGCCGTTACAGTCAATGGTGATCGTTATCGGGCCATGCTGAACGAATTTTTGTTCACAAAAATTGAAGAGGAGGATATTGGCAACATTTGGTTTCAACAGGACGGCGCTACGTGCCACACTGTGAGGACCCAATTTTAGGCAGAGCAAAATTGGACACATAACAAAGGTCTAGACAAGACAGTGAATTACATTCACCAAAACACGGACCAGTGAATTACATTCACCACGACTGGTAGTGAATTACATTCACCAATACACGGACCGGTGAATTATATTCACCACGACCGGCTGTGAATTACATTCACTCAACACTACGTACACAACACACACCGTCACACCCACCTACAACCAACTATCAAACCATACATTCAGCTAAACACACCAACCATCAACCATCAAACCACACGCACCCAGTCAAAGCTAAAACCCACCTAACATCAATCATCAGACATTAACTATCAACCATCAAACATCAAACCACACCATACACACACACCAACCATAAAACACCAGAGCAGCAAGCAACAAAGAGCACCCCATATACACAGGTTACCCAGACAAACGGTTCACCATGTCGTGTGTCATCGGTTGCGTGGGGCTCTCTTATCAAACCATTGAGAGTTCTCTTACAACCATTGAGAGTCTGTGGTCGCGACAAAGCGACATGGTTGTACTAAAATATAAAAAGGCGCATAACGAACAAAAGGGATTCTTCTTACTTCGAGAACCGGCAAAGGGTACGCATCGACCAGGAGAGACGACACGCAGAGGCGATCGTGGAGCAAAAGAAGAAAGGAGATTTTTTTAAAATAATTTTAAAGTCAGGGAATTGGGAACAATCCCAATTCAACAGAGTAGTGGCGAATTACATTCGCTGCTGGAGTGGATTACATCCATCCCAGGGTTAGCAGGCAGAATTCGTGAAGTATAGGAGCTGGATTACATCCAACTCAGAGTAGTGGCGAATTACATTCGCTAGTGGAGGGATTACATCCGTCCCCAGATAGAAGGCAGGAGTTTAAGAGTGCAGAGCCTGAATTACATTCAGGAAAAGAGTAGGGGCGAATTACATTCGCCCATTGTTGTGTTGGATTACATCCAATCCAGCTAGGAGTATAGGGTCTGTAGGCTAGGGAAAACTAGATTTCAGCAGCGGCAATACCTTCGGCACAGAGCCCGTCAGCATCAGCAGACCATCAACGCCATCAGACCATCAACACCCACGGCACCAGCAACCCCAGTACTCGGTGCACCAACAACAACCACAGCCCACAATATAAAACTTACATTGTGAAGATAAAATTATATAAATAAATAAAAATTTGTCAATAAATAAATATATACAAACAATAAAATTAAGTGAAGTGTTTCCAATCTATAAATTATAGTGAAAGGACCTTGGGACAGCTGAGCTATCCCAGCCTCAAACCCGGACCAACCGGAGGTTCCTTACAACACAGCCGAAGCTTTACTCGATGTTTTGCGCCCTGTTTTTGAAGATCGCATTATCAGCCGCAGAGCTGATGTCGTTTGGCCACCTCGGAGCTGCGATTTGACACCGTTGGACTATTATTTGTGGGGTGCCCTCAAAGATAAGTGTTACGCCAACAAACCAGAGACAATTGACGCTTTAAAGGGCAATATTCGTGAAGCCATTGGTGAAATACAGCTGCACACAATCGATAATGTGCTTAAAAATTGGACCGATCGTGTAGGCTACTGCATGGCCAACCGAGGCAGCCATTTGAATGAAATTATTTTCCATTATTAACCGGAAGGATTGTACTTTCAAATAAAAAAAGAAATTTTAGACAATATTCAGTAGTTTTTTTTTATAGCATTTTCAAAAAAAAAAAAAAGTTATTTGGCGGACCCTTTATATGATATTAGTATGGATTTTAAAAGTTTGATTTTTGTACTGAAGTTTGGTTGCCTTTTTTTATGTTTACACTATTTTGATGCGAAAAATGCGTACTTCATTTTAATAAAGCTTTTAATCTGAGTAATTAAGGTGTTTACTTTATTTTGACGCTCACAGTATATATTTACGTGCGTTTATTCCAATGTTTTCGTTTTACTGTCATTTATGCAATTTAAATCAAGGAAGAACATAACAAAAAACGCATATTTATACAATAAAACCAAAAACAAAACAAAAAAACACAACGACAAAAACAGACAGATATACTTAAATATACAATACAGGCACGAACACACAAAGAGGCAAACACATACTACATCTCATATCTATCTGTCATATACAGAGTCGTCACATTTGTAATCATGGATACATACAAACACATCCATATTTCCATATGATATGGTAGATAATATTTTGTTGTGCTTTGTTTTTTTACATTTTATAGTTTTTGTTTTTGTTTTAATTTTTTTTATTGTGGCTGGTAATCCAGAAACCCGTTGGTTCAAATTTTATTTACACAGAATTTGCATATGAAAGTGCAGATACACATTATTTGGTATGCCTGCATGTAAGTATGTATTATTGATATATCGCTTGATATATAAGTATATGAATATATGTTTCTTAAGGGTATTAGCAAATCTATATATCCTTCCAACAATATGTAGATGTGTGTACATACAACCCCCCCCCCCCAAAAAAAAACCACAATATTAAGATTCCGTATGAACAAAATGTCATTCGAATTCTTCTTTTTGTTAGTTGTTTTGTTTTTATGATTTGTATTTCTATTTTTGAAACGGAAACGGAAGTTCATCTTTTTGTTTATATTATTTTTGCTGTTGTTGCTTGATTTACATATCCAAATTAAATAATTTTCATTTAAATGTAATGTTTATGTCATTGTCACAATGACATATATGCAAAAATGTTAGTTCAAGTTTTTTGTCGTGTTTGAAATATTAAATATTATAAATTCCAATATCAAAAATAACATATAAGGGATTTGTATAGAAATTTCTTTTAAAACTTTATCAATCAAAATATTTTTCATTAAAAATTATAATAAAAAATGTTTCTTACAGTAAACTAATTTTTACGCTCACTGATATGCTGATTCTTGAACTCGTACAGCGTACGTACTCCTATGATTAACTATCGTAGAGCAAAATTGTTGATATTATGTCCCGGCATTAAAAACTATTTTTAGGGTTGCCAGACATGCCAAAGAGGGAAAAGTGTGCGTGAAATATCGAAGATGGTTGACAGGAACTATTCAACGATTATAAAACACTTCAAAACCTGTAAAACGGTGCAAAACAAGCCAAAAAAAACACCCACAACGAAATGTTCTTTGAAGTAAAAGGACATTCTATTTTAAGAAGAGCGAAACCTAAAGGAGTCTGAGGAGCGTATATTAACTAAAATTGTCAACATTGAGGACAAAATATATTCTGTTTCCGACAGGGTCAGCAAGCTAGAATAAATTACTCCGCAAATTGTTGACCTTAAAAATGAAATTGATACCTTAAAGCGATCTTAGGACAAGCAAGAAAATACTAAAGTCGCTAATGAGATACGAATTCACGGCATTCCATACTATGAAAATGAAAACTTACAGACTACATTTATGAATATTTCTGAGACCATTAATGCAACTGTTCCAAATATAATTAAAATAACTCGTCTTCAAAACTCTCGAAACAATAGTAAAAATGATAACGTTATTGATCCTACTATTGCCATAAAATTGTCATCAGCTCAGGAGAAAAATTATATTTTGAAGCAGGCTGCTGTTTTTCGTCGTAACTCTGAAGACCTTCTGCGCCTTTGTCATGCTGGTTTTGATTCTAATGAACCATTCTATATAAATGAAGCTCTAACCAGATTTAACCACAATCTTCTTAAGGAAGCAATTAAGTTAAAACGGAAAAAACTAGCTCATCAGTTTACACTTGCCGTGGCCGTATTTATGCCAAACGCTCTAAGTCCGATAGTGCGTTTTGTGTGGAGAATGTGCATTTTCTGGAAAATATCGAAGCATCGAAAAACACACGTGACAACTTTCCAGTTTCTGTAGTAGAAGGGTTTCGCCAGTAATATTTTAAAATTTAAAACTGTCGTAATTATTTCCATAACCTACTTTTATTTTTGTATTTTTTTATATCTCTCCTTTTTATTATTACTTTTTATTTTAAATTTTTTGAGTATTTCTTATTTGATATTGATATTTGCTTAATACTTTATTATGACTTCTTCTAATATTCGGTCGAGTTCCAAATACAACACTCATTCTATGATTCGTATAATTGGTAAACAAAAGGAAGGTTTAAAAATTTGTCACTTAAATGCACAAAGTCTTTTTTGTCAATTTGATGAATTTCGATACATTTTTGAAAACTCAGGAATTGATGTAATTTGTATATCTGAAACATGGTTCAATCCGAATAAGATAAAAAACTTTCAGGTCAAAATAGGCGGCTATGATTTATTTCGAGCTGATAGGAATACTGGTAAACGTGCTGGAGGCGTTGCAATGTATGTCAAGAAACAATTACATTCTCGATTTGTTTGCAAATCTATCGATGAAGAATATGATTTTGTATGTATTGAACTTCCTTGTGACGTAAGCAAATGTCTCATAGGTGTTTTATATAGGCCTAATGATTCACTAGATATTTCTCCGATTGTTAATATGTTAGATGAAAATTGTTTATCTTATAGTGGTATTATTCTTTCTGGAGACCTAAATGGAAATTTGCTCATTGATTCTGATCTAATTTCACTTTTCCAACCGATTGGGCTTACAGCTGTAAACACTACTATCCCCACTCACTTCACTTCAATGAGTAGTACCCTTATTGACGTGTTCTTTGTCTCAGATATTAGAAAAGTTCTTTTGCATGACCAGTTTTCTTCTCCTAATTTCTCAAAACATGACGTCATTTATATGACCTTTAACCTTCCTTATTTTAAACACGAAAAACCACAGCATATTACTTTCCGTGATTACAAGAATATTAACTATGATGCTCTTTTAAATGAAATTAATATAATCAATTGGACCAGTATCTACAGTAATCCTGATTTAAACCAACAGATATCCTTTTTTTTATGAAGCTACCACATACCTATACGACAAATACGTACCGGTTAGAAAGAAAACTGTTAAATCTTCTACTAAGCCTTGGTTTAATCAAAATATTTGTGATTTAAATCACTACGTAGATCTGTTACTAGGGAAGTAAAGTTAGCTAAGCAACGCTATTGTAGTCGTGTATTTTCAGAGGCTATGGATACTAAAAATATGTGGAAAGAGATAAAGAAAATTGGTTATAAAGATGAAAGTGAATCGGTAAATCTTTCCACTTTTGAACTAAATGAATTGAATAGACAATTTACTTCAAATGACTCCACTCCTCTTCATTCTGACTCTTATGCAAATCTACCAGATTGCAATCTGGATTCTTTATTTAGTTTTTCCTGCGTTAACCAGGAGGATGTTCTGGAAGCTTTTCTTTCCATAAAGTCAAAATCAATTTGTCTAGACGGTATGAATCCAATATTTATTAAAGCTGTTTTACCACAGGTTTTACCCTATAACACTCATATTTTTAACACTATTTTTACAAAATCTATTTTCCCTGATTTGTGGAAATGGGCAAAAGTAATTCCCTTGCCGAAATCTAATAAAGAATACAGGCCAACTTCCGTATTTCCTTTCGTTTCGAAAGTTTTCGAAAAAATTATGAGCAAACAAATGAATGAACATATATCCAATAATAATCTATTATCATCTAAGCAATCTGGTTTTCGCAGGAAAAGAGGGTGTATCACTACTTTAATTGATGTATCGGAAGATCTTCGTTATATCGCTGACAGTGGTAATATTGCTTTTTTGACTTTGTTGGACCACTCTAAAGCTTTTGACTCAGTGGACCATGATATTCTTGTTAAAAAGCTTAAACATAGTTTTGGTTATTCTGAAACCTCCTCCAAATTGATTAGCTCTTACCTTCGGAATAGAGAGCAAGTAGTTGTCTCTAAAGACAAGTCGTCTACCTCTGCGTCTTTAAGTAGGGGTGTTCCGCAGGGGTCTATACTTGGCCCTCTTTTGTTTTCTATTTACATAAATGATCTACCACGCGTAATTAATTCATGCTAAATGCACATGTACGCTGACGACGTTCAGTTATACACATCATGTAACGTACGAGATGTGGAAAATTGTGTACAGAACCTGAATACTGAACTGAACCACGTATTTGAATGGGCTAGGTTGAATTGTCTTACCTTAAATCCGAAAAAATCTCAGTGCCTTGTTATTTTTAAAAAGATATATGATACCACTTGTCTTCCAAAATTTAGTATTATTGGAGTTTATATCGCCTACGTTGCGAATGCTAAAAACCTTGGAATGATTTTTAATAATACCCTAACGTGGAATGATCAAATTAACAAAGCTTCTGGAAAAGTTTATAGTATTCTCCGTAGTCTTTGGTCTTCTCAGTACTTCACACCGCAGAAAATTAGATTTGTTCTTGCAAAATCGTTTATCTTACCTACGCTTTTATATGGTTGTGAATTGTTGTCAGGTTGTGATAGTGCAGACATGGGTAAACTTACACGCGTTTTTAAAAGTGTAGTTAGATATGTTTATGGTTTACGCAAATATGATAGTATCTCCGCTTTTCTAAATAAAATTTATGGCATTTCATTTGAAGACTATCTTAAATTTAGAACTTTACTTATGGTTCATAAAATTATTTTCACTAAAGAACCCGTTTACCTTTTCGAGCGATTACTATTTACAAGATCTAACCGTAATAACTGTCTTGTACCAATATTGTACAATAGACTAATATCCGAAAGACACTTTTTTGTAAATGGCATACGTCTTTGGAACTCGTTACATACTTTAAATAATCAACTTCACAAAATATCAAATACAACATCATTTAAGAAAGAACTATTTAAACTTTTTCTCAATTGATTTTTAATACTTCATTTTAATTTCTTTAGTTAATTTAATTTCAATTTCTATATAATTTTTACATGCTGTGCAGGATATTTTTACACTTTATTTTTACATTTTTATTTTATTTTTTATATATTTTATATTATATTTTATTATATATTATTCTTCTAATTTTAATTATAAATTAAACTTACATACATTCTTCTTATTGAAAATTAATTTGTTATGACTAATGTTGTTTTATAAGATTTTAAATCTTGTTACATTAGGATTTTCATTAATAAAAATTAATAAAAAAAAAACCTAATCCGTTTTTAAGAGCACCAGAACTTGCTTCTATAATTGAGAATTACTTTGGTAAAAGAAAACATACGGATCTACAATAGGATATGTGCTTCACAAAGCAGATTGAAATTAAGTAATACAATTGAATTTTGTAAAAGAAAATTAACACAAGGATTTTTCATTTTCGACGAACGCAAGTTTAACGTATGTGGATCGGATTGTAAACCCATTGCTTGGAGAGGGCGAAATAAGAAACTATGTTTGAATAATCTGAAACCGACAATAAGGTTTGGGAGAGAGTCTGTGGATGTATTTATAATGTGCCATAAATCCAATAGCTAATTTGTTGGATTATATCAAAATGAAGGTTGAGAAAATCATAGTTTCCAGTAAGGTTGGATTAAAATGACCCTATTTACAGAATGGGAAAAAATACTGCCTGACTATTGCCAAAAATTTATAGAATTCATACCCAAAAGTTATAAAGAACAAGGGATTACATACAAGATATTAACTTATTGCAGATAATAACTAGAATAATTCGTCATTATTCAGACTACTGTAAACGGTAAAAAAAAAACAACCAAAATCGGTGAAATAATTAGCGCCGTTTGACGAGTGAGCATCGTGCTAGGTAAACACGTCGAATATTGGAATTAATTATTGGAGAAGTGCCTAGGATAGGTTTCTCTTCAACAATCAAAGGAAGTGTCTGTAGGAATTCTCCGTGCAACGACATAATACTAAGGTAAGTTAAGATAAATGCCTACGACAGGTTCCCCTTCCGCGGTCTGGAGAAATGCCTAGTCCTGGTCTCTCTGCAATTATTAACAACAACAATTAAATCGGGCATAAATACGAGTGTTTCTCTCATGTGATCAGGAAAAGTACCTCCTCCAGGTACCCCGGCAACGACAAAGTAGTAAGATAAGTGCATGCAACAAGTTTCTCTTCCACGATCAGGAGAAGTACCTATACCAGGTCTCTCCGTAACTAGTATTCAGATTTAACGATAAGAGAAGTATCCGTACAACAACGTAATATTCGGTTTTTAAATAAGATAATTGCTTACGAAAGGTATCTCTCCCGCGACCAGGAGAAGTGCCTACGCCAGGTCTCCCTGCAGTAAGATAAGATAAGATAAGATAAGATAAGGAAGGCTATACGCACTGCGACCAATTTGATCTTTTGTGCAGCCCATGGTTGTCCTAAAGATTAAGGCTTCTTATGAAGCCAATTACCCTATTTGGCATTAGTTTCCATATGTCCCGGGGGATACAGTGTATCGTCCAAGTGCAAGGATTCTCTTACCACTTAGTCTTGGACATTCACAGAGAATATGTTCTGCTGTTTCCACCTCCTGCTCGCAGAACCTACATGTGTCTATAGCAGATTGTCCTTTCATTCGTAGATGATATCTAAGATTGCAGTGTCCTGTAAAGAATCCCGTCAAGGTCCTGAATTCCTTTTTATCAAGGGTAATTAGTCTTTTCGATTGAACACTGCATGGAGTTATGAATCCCTTGGCCTGCTGTTGACCTGAACTTTTGTCCCAGTGTTCGGCAATTTGTGATTTTCTCCACTCCCTCATTTTTTTTTATGTGTCCCACTGGAACACCACAGAAAGGTTCCGGACCGATGAAAGGATGATGGGCCCCTCGATTGGCTAGGCAATCGGCCCTCTTGTTCCCTACATGTCCTTCATGTCCCTGCAGTAACGTAATATTCGGTTTTTACATAAGAAAAGTGCCTACGACAGGTTTCGCTAGCCCGATCGGGAGAAGTACCTACGCCAGGCCACTCTGCAACAAGAAGAGTTCTGGTACTAAGATAAGAGAAGTGCTAGCTAGTCCTGGTCTCTCTGCAATTATTAACAATAACAATTAAATCGGGCATAAATACGAGTGTTTCTCTCATGTGATCAGGAAAAGTACCTACGCCAGGTACCCCGGCAACGACAAAGTAGTAAGATAAGTGCATGCAACAAGTTTCTCTTCCACGATCAGAAGACTACTTACCCTTGATAAAAAGGAATTAAGGACCTTGACGGGATTCTTTACAGGACACTGCAATCTTAGATATCATCTACGAATGAAAGGAGGTTTCTCTCCTACGGCAGGTCCCCCTGTGCCTGTGAAAGGTATATCTCCCGCCACCAGGGAAAATGCCTATACCCTACAATGACATAATATTCAATATTGCGATAAGAGAAGTGCCTACGACAGGTTTCTCTTCTGCGATCAGGAGAATTGGCTACTCTAGCTCACCCCATATCAAGTTTTATCTTTAATAATAATTGTAAGTTAAACGAAAGCCATGAAATCCTGAAATTACGACCATCTCGTTTTATTTTTCCTCTCTGTCTTGTGCATACTAAATCGCTTAAAATTGCTTAAATCTCTAAAACTAAGCATCCTAGATCGGAACGGTTAATAGCTTTCCTCCTAGCCACAACATCCCATATAGTTTGGATGGTAACAATTTTCAGCGTTGCCAGATGAAAAAACGTACTAAGCATCGCAGTTGCCACCCTCATTGAAGTACCCCATCCGAATTGTGCGCAAACTATTTTTATGGTTGCCAGATCAAAATTCTTAGTTTATATTTAGAAAACTAAGCATCGTAGTTGTTCTACGACCCCTTAAAAATTTCATGCTAATTTTGAACTTATTATTTTAAAGGTTGACAGATCGAAAAGAATATAATATTGGCGGGAAACATAAAATCGCTTATATTTCGAAAACTAAACATCCTGGAACATGTTGGTTGACATTGGCCAGTAAGTATTTCTTGGGTTTACAGTCGAAAACCGTAATGTTTTGTTAAAAGAAAATATGTTTTAATAAATATTGTGTAGATTAAAGTATTGACGCTACATAAGGTTAGACACGAATATGTTGTTATAAAATGCTTTATGAGAAATTCTCTATTTAAAGTTTCAATTACATAAACGGCTTGTTGTATCGCCCACAACTAAAAATTGCTCGCCAAATGCGTAATCCAAAAACAAGTAAGAAAATAAAATCGGTCTAGACCGACTATTCAATACCATTTACAATGCGTTTCGAGAAAAGGTCTTGGATCCAACTTTCCTCAGGCAATAACTGGATATAGAAAATAAGCAAATTTAAGTGCTATTGTTAATAAATTTTGTCGTGCAGAAGTTCATATCGGTAAAAGCACACAGACGGACAGACAGACAGACGGACCGAGTCGATTTTAATATGTATCTTAAAACCAATCATAATTAAAAACACCTTACATTGGTGTAGGGAAACGGGGTAATATTTTATTTTAAATTAATCTGATTCTGGTGTATTGTGATAGATCCATGTTTCGTCCCCGTTTACAAAACTGCGTAAAAACTCCTTCGCATTGCAGTTAAAAATCGTAAAACTCTCCTTTGAAGCGGTCACACGATTGCGCTTTAGTCGAATATGAGCAATAGCGGCTTCACCCACTTTCATTCTCCGATCGTCCAATATCTTTAAATCAATTTTATCGACAATTTCGGACGTGACGACCTGAACGTTCACCGTTACTTGTGCTGGTACGACTAGTAAACTACTTCTTAACCATTAAAGTTGATGGTCCCCATAAAAATTATCAATCTTTCTTATGAAACCAATGGTTCGATGAAGATTTTTTCTGCAAAAAGCACGAAATTAAATTTTTTTCAATTTTTGTAAAAATTCTCAAGGTTGTTTACTTTACTGACTGTAAAACGCAAATTAAATTTCGCAGCTTGTTCCAAATGGTATAGTAGTATACTAAGACGTGACATTGGATAGGATTAGTGTTGATTTCTAATTAACGACGAGGCAAGTTCAAACTGTCCTCGCAAATCGGTTTAAGATCAGCGGGGATTTTATATATTTTATAAAATGTGCACTCGCTTATGGAAAATAATTTTTACCGTATTATATTATTTACATTAGTAGATTGTGGTTTCTGAGATATTGAAATTAATAGACGATGATAACATCCAACTTCTAACCGAGTTGTTTAAGTTCATTTACGTCACCGGCAAATTCCCACAAAATTGGCTTAAAACAGCCCTTATAACCATTCCCTAGAAAACTCAAGCCTCATACCCTCAAAATATTCCTCAGAATAATTCACTTCAGAATATATGAAAAATGTTCATCTCGGCTTGGTTTTAAAAAAGGCATTGGCATCCGCGAAGCCTTTTTTTCTATGCTGATACTGGTTGAGAAATGTAGAAATGTACAAACAGACTTTTTCTTATGCTTCATTGATTACGAAAACTCTTTGTCACGGCGCAGCATGATAAATAAAGTGATGGAAATTCTTAATTGTCCGTCGGCATAGATGAAAAGGAAATCCAATGTATTAGAAGCATGTATAAGCATCAAAAAGCACAAGTTAATGCCAACGGAGACCTGCCAGAAAGTATTGAAACTTTCAGAGAATTCAGACAAGGCTGTATACTATCACCATTATTATTTAATATTTACTCCTAAAGAATCTTCCAGGAATCTATCAGAAAAAGTATATATATAAACGAAATGTTCCTCAAGAGTATTTGATATGCTGATGACACAGAATTTTAAATATCTCGGAATTACATTCAATATCCAGTGGGATGCCGCATTTAAATGACAAGAGAAGCAATTTTGTATACCCTATACAACTATGTGGTTTAGGTATAATGACTTTGTGCTGCTGTAACTACCAAAAACGTTTGACCTAGACCCATCTTTTATTATACCGATCGACTCAGAATCACTTTCTGAGTCGATTTATCAATGTCCGTCCGTCTGTCCGTCCGTCCGTCTGTGTGTCCATGTAAAGCTTTTAATCAAACTACAGGTCGCAAATATGAATATATTTTGATGAAATTTGGTACATAAGCTTTCATCGGCCATAGGATGAACGCTGTTGAAATTGGTAAAATTCGGTCCATGTTCAGACCTAGCCCCCATACAAATGACCCCTATGAAACCGACATGAAATGCCATAAGATCCAAATTATAATATAGATCTCAGTCAAATTGGGTTTGTATGTGTTTATTATATCCATTAATCAGTAGTCCAAAAATAATTCCTATAGAACAATTCTTAGTCATAGGTCCCATATAAGCTGCTTCCCGATCTTAACTTAAATCTATCAAAAAACAAAAATATTGCACAGATGTTTCTCAAATTTGGTTTTTATATATTTTTTAAAAATATAAGTGACTTTACCAAATATGGTCAAAATCGGTCCATTTTTCGACCTAGTCCCCATATAAATATAGCACCCAATATGAACTTTTTCATATTTGCAGCAAAAAACTTAATAACAATGCCACTCAAATTTGGTTTATGCTTATTTCCTATATCGAATTAGTTGGACCGAAAGATAGGGTCTCTAAACCATGGTATAGGGTATCATATGGTCGGTCTAGACCCACTATAATTTTCTTACTTGTGTAGGTAATTTAAAAAAGTTCATAAATCTTGAAATCAAACTATGATCGTCAAGTTATGCTATATGCAATGGAGGTATGAACCCTTAAATCAGTGGACATAAGGAAGCTGGATGCCTTTGAAATGTGGATTTATCGACAGATGCTCGAAATTACATGGACTCAATTACAAGGAACCCAAAATATTAGCTGTTACAAATCATTAAGCGAGCATATATGGAAGGATTAAGGATTTAAACACAATTCTTTAATGACATAAATTTTTAATTTATCTCAATTATATTGTTAATTTCCTTTAAATCCAACAAAAAAAATCTTTAAATCCTTAGGAACATTATTAAATTATTTTTCTATACAATCTACAATTTTTCTCTTACTTCCTGTCAAGCCATCATTTCTGTATCCATGCATAAATTTATAATTATTGTAAATATTACAATTAAAATAATGTTTTGTATATTATTAAATAAATTTTCATCAACTATTAAATATGTGATTTATTTTCAGTTGGGAACTGTTTAGCCTTTAAATACTATTTCATAAAAACAACACACTTAAAATACCAGTGCAACATAATACGAGTCTGTACATATGTATGTATGTACATTAGGGTGACAGCCATTTCTTTTTATTTGAATTTCAAGACTTGCGGGTCGGAATATTATGACACTGGATCTAAAACTTTGGTGCGAAAAATTTGAGCCAAATTTCAAAGTTCAAATATGCATTTATATGTAAAAATTATCAAAAAAAAATTATTTTTCACAAAAATTTTGATATTACTATTTGAATTGTAATTAAACTAATTAACAAACGGAAATCTAGAGTAAATTATCTTTCTAATAAAACAACATTTTCGGAACCTAAGTCCAGACTATTTTTTAGAATTATTTAAATTTTATCAACAAGTTTTATCGAAATCCTTCCACAAATATATATTATTTCGATATTTTGTTTTAAAAAAATGTAAATCTCCTTAAATTTGACTTTTGACCTTAAAGAGGGACAATTTATAGCGTTTCGGTTTAACCTTAATTTACAAGATTGAGAACTTATATCAATTAGTATAATATTTTGGCAAAAGATATTTGAAATATAAAAACACCAAAAAGATGTAACCTAAAAGTTGAAAAAGTATGAAAAATCACATTTTTCTTCAAATCCGCTGAAATAAAAACGCTACCCTCGCCAAACTAAGAACAGGTTACCTACAAGATGTGGCACTTTTCATCACATATATTTTGTTAATAAGACCTTAAAGTCCAATCGTTGATTTCGAAAAATTTCTTGAACAAGATTTGTGAAAAAGTAAAATTGGAGATTTTGAAATAGTGTTAAAAAATACGTACCGTTTTGATATTAATTTAGAACGGCATAACAATAGACGATATGCAAAATACTTTACATAAGATCATTTTGGGATCAGGAGAATGCAAAAATGTTGTTGTTGTAAATTATTTTAATGTCTTTAAACATGCGATTTTCTTAATCAAGTGGTCTGCGGCGCATTTATTGCCTGGGGAACTTGATATAACTTGGCTGTTTTTCAATCGAAAATAGATTTTGTGTTTTATTAGAAAGGTTATTTACTCTAGATTATGGCTTATTAATTAATTTAATTGAAACGCAATTTTTAATATCAAAATTTTTGTGGAAAATGATTTTTTTTATAATTTTTACATATAAATGCATATTTGAATTTTGAAGTCAATGCGCTTCCAGAAACCATAGTCCGATTTGGCTCAAATTTTGCGCACTAAAGTTTTAGATCCAGTGTCACAATAATCCGACCCACACACCTCAAAATTCGACCAATAATTTTTTTTTCATACAAACCGCTATCACCCTAATGTACATATGTATGTATGCGTATTTACTTTTACAACTACAATTTATACGGTTGTGCAAATATGTTGCATATTTATGGGTTTTTCAAAGTTTGACATTTGTGGGTTGTTATTATTTGTTTTGTGAAAATTTGTGTGTAATTGTGTCCGACTGGACATGGAATTTAGTATTTTGCATTTTTTTTTTACAATTTCATATCCGCAAAATTATTGTGCAGATTTTACAAAATTAAATACTTATTTTATTTAATTCATAATTTCAGCAGAAAAAATAAAGTTGCAATACTCTGTGGTATATATTCGTAGTAGTGTTGAAATGAATTGAAAGGTTTTATTTGTCTTGATAGTTTATAGGAAATTGAATGATATAAAACAACTTTGTTTGTAATATTTTTATAGATTTTTATTTGATTCCAAAGCCAAATAACTTAATTAATTTCTGGGCGCCCAGAAAGTATGAATCAAATTTGAAAAATCTTAAAATTCTAAAAAAAATTAATATATTTCCTTAGCAATCTTTAGTAAGGTAATACTTTGGAATCTAAAATGCTTTCTGTGAGTTTTTAAGACTTCAATATGGATAAAATTTAAGGATTATCAATAAGAACATTTTTTTAGATTCACAAAAAAAAAGTCATAAGAATCGGCTATCGCTTGGAATTATTTGTAAAATTTAAGGATTTTGAAAGACGCCAAGGATTGAAGTTCTTTTAATAAGAAAATGTCCCCAAAATAAGTAGGATATAATTTAAAGTATCCGAAAATTTCGGAAAGTATGTAAAATTTTATATGAAAATTATCAGAAAGTTTGTATCATAAAGAAATTCTTAAAATCACCTGAACCGAGAAACTTGCAGTTTTATGGCTTGGACACACTGTAGATGAACCAAGAAATTATAATTCCTACCTTTAATAAGGTCAAAGGTCATAACTAAATGATCTTTTGTTTAAGAAAGTATATCTCAAAAAGTGATATTTGTATTTGCATTTTGAACTGTTTGCATTTTGAACTGCCGCTTATTTTGAGTATGGCAACGCTTGAATAAGGTTGAAAAATATTAAAAACTTATCTCCAAAGTGGAAGATGAGCATTTTTACTGAAAAATTATTTTTCTGACGAAGCTCATTTTTATCTCAGCGGTTACTTCAACAGGGAAAATTGTCGCAACTGGGGCACGGAATTTCCCTTATCACTGCTGAAAAGCGAAAGCACCCTGAACAATGCACTGGTGTGGTTTTTGGGAAGGCGGTATCTTTAAGTCATCTTTTTTCGAAGATGGGGAAGTGAAATGCGTTTCAATGAACGGTGAGCGGAACCATGCAGTAATAACTGATTACATATATGTGGCCCATTTTCGAAGGTATGGATTTGTAAAATATTTGGTTTCAACAGGATGGCTCGCCGCGGCCGTACCACACAAGCCGTTAAGCAATCGATCTTTTGCGTGGATAGTTTGTAAATCGCGTTATTAGCCGTTTTAGTGATGGGCATTGTCCACCGCGCAGCTGCGATTTGAATCTGTTTTACTATTATTTGTGGAGAGCTGTTAAGGAAGAGTGTTATTCTAATCACTAAGCGTCGATTGAGGCACTGAGAAAATAAATTAGTGCAGTCATCGGGAAATGTCGAAAATGTACTGAAAAATTGGGTGGATCGTATTAGCTACTGCACGGCCAGCCAAGGAAGTTTGTTGAATGAAATACTGTTCCATATTTATACTTGTGCTGAATTAACTAAGTGAGTTTAAAAACAAGTAAGAAAATTATAGTCGGTCTAGACCGACTATATGACACCCTATACCATGCGTTTAGAGACCCTATCTCATAGGCCCAACTAACTGGACATAGAAAATAAGCATAAACCAAAATTGAGTGGGATTTTTATTCATTTTTTTGGCTGCAGATATGAAAAAGTTCATATCGGATGCTATATCTATATGGGGATTAGGCCCAAAAATGGACCGATCCTGACCATGTTTGGTAAAGTCTGTTGTATTTTGCAAAAATATATACAAACAAAATTTGAAAAGAATCAGTGCAATATTTTTGTTTTTTGATAGAATTAAGTGAAGATCGGGAAGCAGCTCTATATGGGGCCTTTGACTAAGAGTTGTCCAATAGGGATCATTTTTGGACTACCGATTATTGGATGTAATAAATACATACAAACCCAATTTAACTAAAGGTGCGCTCAGACTACGCAAATATTTGACCAAATAAACGTAACCCCTAATTTTATGAAAGTTTTATTCAATCTTACATGATATATAAAAGACAAAATTAAGTTATGTTTTATTACATTAGTAATATTTAATATATTTAACTATATTCTATATCATATATTGTATAACTTAATGAAAATTATACAAGGAAAATTATACATTATTTAGGGGTTACGTTTATTTGGTCAAATATTTGCGTAGTCTGAACGCACCTTAAGATGTATATGATAATTTGGATCTTATGGCAATTTATGTTGATTTCATAGGGGTCATTTGTATGGGGGCTACATCTGAACATGGACCGATTTCAATAGCGTTCATCCTATGGCCGATAAAAGCTTACATACCAAATTTCATCAAAATATATTCATATTTGCGACCTGCAGTTTGATTACAAGGTTTACATGGACACACAGACGGACGGACGAACGGACGGACATCGTTAAATCGAATCAGATAGTGATTCTGATTCGATTGGCATAATAAAAGATGGGTCTAGGTCTAATATTTTTGGTAGTTACAAACAGCAGCACAAAGTCATTATACCCAAACCACATAGTGGTATAGGGTATACAAAACAAATATAATCCTCGAAAGGCGATCTGTGGAATTTTCTAATTTCTTCTTTTGTTGTCATCGACAGCAGAGAATTTAAAATCAATAGAATTTTTTCCAATGGGATTTGAAGTTAGCGACGATAGTTAAATACGTTTTTCAAAAATGTTTAATACTTAACAGACTTTTTTCGAAGATACCGACGAAATTTAAATACGTTTACAAAATGTTCCGTAGTTTATAGGGAATGTTGCAGCAACATATTTGCTATGTTAAGTTAAGTATAGTGGGCTTCGTAAATTAGGATGAATAGTTTACAAAAAATATCAAAAATAATAAAATAGTTTGTTACGTTTTTTGAGATACATTCGCTAGAAAACGTATCCGTACACCTAAAATTAAAAAGGTCATATTACGAAAAAAGTTAGAATACATTAAATAAGCTGTATTATTTTTTATCTAATAATTTATTAAGCTATTTATTAGTTTTTGATGTGTAAACAATCTATGTATACGCGCACATCACAAAAACAGCATAACATATAATACGTAGGACAAAATCGGTGTGACTTATGATTGTATTGGTGAAAAAATTATGATATGTAATAACCTTTTAGAAAATGACAAATGAAAAATAAAAAATGAAAAATTAAAAATGTAAAAAATTAAAAGTTAAGAATAAAAATTAAAAATTAAAAATTAAATATTAAAAATTAAAAATTAAAAATTAAAAATTAAAAACTAAAAATTAAAAATTAAAAATTAAAAATTAAAAATTAAAAATTAAAAATTAAAAATTAAAAATTAAAAATTAAAAATTAAAAATTAAAAATTAAAAATTAAAAATTAAAAATTAAAAATTAAAAATTAAAAATTAAAAATTAAAAATTAAAAATTAAAAATTAAAAATTAAAAATTAAAAATTAAAAATTAAAAATTAAAAATTAAAAATTAAATATTAAAAATTAAATATTAAAAACTAAAAATTAAAAATTAAAAATTAAAAATTAAAAATTAAAAATTAAAAATTAAAAATTAAAAATTAAAAATTAAAAATTAAAAATTAAAAATTAAAAATTAAAAATTAAAAATTAAAAATTAAAAATTAAAAATTAAAAATTAAAAATTAAAAATTAAAAATTAAAAATTAAAAATTAAAAATTAAAAATTAAAAATTAAAAATTAAAAATTAAAAATTAAAAATTAAAAATTAAAAATTAAAAATTAAAAATTAAAAATTAAAAATTAAAAATTAAAAATTAAAAATTAAAAATTAAAAATTAAAAATTAAAAATTAAAAATTAAAAATTAAAAATTAAAAATTAAAAATTAAAAATTAAAAATTAAAAATTAAAAATTAAAAATTAAAAATTAAAAATTAAAAATTAAAAATTAAAAATTAAAAATTAAAAATTAAAAATTAAAAATTAAAAATTAAAAATTAAAAATTAAAAATTAAAAATTAAAAATTAAAAATTAAAAATTAAAAATTAAAAATTAAAAATTAAAAATTAAAAATTAAAAATTAAAAATTAAAAATTAAAAATTAAAAATTAAAAATTAAAAATTAAAAATTAAATATTAAAAATTAAAAATTAAAAATTAAAAATTAAAAATTAAAAATTGAAAATTAAAAATTAAATATTAAAAATTAAAAATTAAAAATTAAAAATTAAAAATTAAAAATTAAAAATTACAAATTAAAAATTAAAAATTAAAAATTAAAAATTAAAAATTAAAAATTAAAAATTAAAAATTAAAAATTAAAAATTATAAATTAAAAATTAAAAATTTAAAATTAAAAATTAAAAATTAAAAATTAAAAATTAAAAATTAAAAATTAAAAATTAAAAATTAAAAATTAAAAATTAAAAATTAAAAATTAAAAATTAAAAATTAAAAATTAAAAATTAAAAATTAAAAATTAAAAATTAAAAATTAAAAATTAAAAATTAAAAATTAAAAATTAAAAATTAAAAATTAAAAATTAAAAATTAAAAATTAAAAATTAAAAATTAAAAATTAAAAATTAAAAATTAAAAATTAAAAATTAAAAATTAAAAATTAAAAATTAAAAATTAAAAATTAAAAATTAAAAATTAAAAATTAAAAATTAAAAATTAAAAATTAAAAATTAAAAATTAAAAATTAAAAATTAAAAATTAAAAATTAAAAATTAAAAATTAAAAATTAAAAATTAAAAATTAAAAATTAAAAATTAAAAATTAAAAATTAAAAATTAAAAATTAAAAATTAAAAATTAAAAATTAAAAATTAAAAATTAAAAATTAAAAATTAAAAATTAAAAATTAAAAATTAAAAATTAAAAATTAAAAATTAAAAATTAAAAATTAAAAATTAAAAATTAAAAATTAAAAATTAAAAATTAAAAATTAAAAATTAAAAATTAAAAATTAAAAATTAAAAATTAAAAATTAAAAATTAAAAATTAAAAATTAAAAATTAAAAATTAAAAATTAAAAATTAAAAATTAAAAATTAAAAATTAAAAATTAAAAATTAAAAATTAAAAATTAAAAATTAAAAATTAAAAATTAAAAATTAAAAATTAAAAATTAAAAATTAAAAATTAAAAATTAAAAATTAAAAATTAAAAATTAAAAATTAAAAATTAAAAATTAAAAATTAAAAATTAAAAATTAAAAATTAAAAGTATAAATTAAAAATTAAAAATAAAAAATTAAAAATGAAAACTGTAAAATGAAAAATAAAAAATACAAAATGAAAAATTAAAAACGAAAAATGAAAAATGAAAAATAAAAAATTAACAATAAAAAATTAAAAAATAAAAAATGAAAAATAAATAAAGAAACATAAAAAAATTTAAAATGAAAATTGAAATAAAAAATGAAAAATTAAAAATAAAAAATTAATAATGAAAATTGAAAAATAAAAAATTAAAAACGAAAAATGAAAAATTAACCAGTTGAAATAATAAATTATAATAAATATTTTTTATTAACAGAGCCCCTGCAGTTGATTGCTATAAGTGATACATAGATGACGCTTTCTTTTTGATTTTAAAAGAGTGCCATAAAAAATCTTTTATTTCTAGATGTATACACATATCCCATGTGATCGGACTCACATGATTTTTTTTTAAAAGGTAAGTCATTGCTAAATACCTCTTCCAGACACAACTGCGTCTATCAGGCTGAATCGCGATAACAGAATGTATTAGATCAATTGACATAGGGAAAATCCCCAATCCCGGAAAAGTAAAAATATTTACAGACAGACTCGCGGTCGTCGGGGCCATATCCTCGGACAAAATTAGACCAAGGACAATCCTCAAGTGTAAGGAGGAGATTGCAAACTTTTCTAGGCAGTGCAGACTTGAAATTATTTGGACACCAGGACATAGTGGTAGTGTAAGAGGAAACGAGATTGCTTACGAACTGGGCAAAGTCCCCTGGACAAAGTCTACTTGGAAAACCCAATACCTATCAAGTCTCTCAAACTGAAACTAGCAGACTGCGGGAACGAAACGCTAGGACATTAACTTTGTTACCGTCCTGCGTTTGGAAGAACAAGGGTCAGAGATAACTATCCAACGACATCATACCCAGCCTGAAGGATTTTAAGGAGATTAGCTGAAAAACACTCGGGAATTTTGTTCATCAAACTGGTTTCTAATACAGGGGTAGAAACCAGAACGTAGAGCGCAAAACTAAGTCACTGTTTGACCAACCTTATTCTCGAAGAAGTATTTTCCAACCATGCTTCCTGCTCAAAATCCGCACCAAACAGTGACTCGTTGTGGATGAATTTATTTTTCTACAAACATATGTCGGTTCTCTGAAGCCCTAATGCGGCAATTTTAACGATTAACGAAGCACGAACGAATGTGCAAATGTTCTTCAATGCTTAAGATAATTTTGTTCGCCAAACTTTCATTATTTTTGAAATATTGCTCAACAATGAAAACGCGTTGTTCTATCGTGTAATGCTCCATCTTTACTAACCCAAAACTGTTAACTGTCAAACTGTTGTTGTCTTTTGGTTGCCAACACTATACTGCACAAATGGCGGCAAATTTAAATCTTGCGTGTACTTTGGGACACCCTTTATTATAATAAATACAAGTAGAAACAAAATCCGGTGTGGGAGAGAAATGTTTTTTCAAAAATTCGCAATAAATTAAAAGCTGAGTAGAAGAATCGAGTGCCATAAAAAAATCAAGTAAAAACTATCTACAATCCATGGCCTTTAAGGAAAGTAGAAATTGTGCCAAAGGTATTTAGAAAACGTGCAAAACAAACCGACACGCGGTTAATTTTTTTTTACTTATTTCGTCTTATTTTATATACTATAAATATTTTTTATTTTAATTTTTTCATATTTATTTTTGGTCATACGTTAGATCCTGTTTCGTAAGAACAAAGACTATGGTAATTATAAAACATAACGCCTTTAAATTGAATTGCTTATTGCTTATTCCTTCAGCAACAGGTATTAACAAAAATAAAACGTGTGATTCATTTTTAGAGTAACCTTGACCTTTGGTAAGCAGGACGGCTGTAGTGGGAGGATTCAAAATAAATGTTACGTTTGTTAGAGTCACACTAATTTTGACGTTGTTAGATTTACGCGTGAATATTCTAATGGGTGGCTTGTAAGAATAGAAAAATTAACGTTATGTGGGTCAAGTGTAAACTTAATTATACTTTATGTATATATAAGAAAATAAATTAAGTGTCTATCTAAGCCACAAGATCCTTTTACCCTCAAAGACAAGTGTTGATGCAACAACAACCTGTTATAACTAATTATCTGTTCTAAGCATAGTGGGTTGTGGTTAAACATTAATTTAAAAAAAATGTTCTTATTTTAAAAAGTAATATTTTTTTATTATTTATACACGTCATTTACTTTTTGTGTGATTGCTATGCCATTCTATACTGTTACTAAATGTTTAGCCAAAGCTAAAACAGAAATACAATACACACACTCCATCCATGCTTTGGCTCTGTCTATCTGTTTTTATTTTGTTTTTGTTGTTGCAGGAACTGTCACATTAAATAAAATGATTTATTATGTCCTTAATTTATTGCGGAAACAAATAAAAAGCAGTTGAAAAAAGAAATGGTGACAAACGAGTAGAAAAAGAACGGAAACACACGTAAACACAAAACACAAACAAACACACTCAAGTGCAATGAACGACAAACACACCCACCAAACCAACTCTACACTCAGGAAACTATGAACGAATAAATGGAGTTGCAACAACGACCACAATAATGGTGGCTATAAAAAAAAGGACTCTTAACGCAGGCAGCATTTGTGTTTAAATAACAACGACATCATGAAACAGGAACAGCCATTCAGCGAGTATACGAGGACATGTTAATTATAATATAATTTACTAACACACAGGTACATTTAACTTCAACACAATGACAACATAGAAACGATGATGGTGGACAATTGGATGAAGTGGTCGCTTCAATTTTTAAACAAAATAAATGTAGTTTATCTAACACATTTTTTCCTTAAATAAAATAGGAGTGTTTCTTGTGGAAACGTAAAGTTATTATCTCTCAATTTTAAGACAGTTTTTCGTCATTCACCAGACCCTGTTAGACGTAATTCTTATTTGAATTAATTTCTTAAAAATGTAATTCAATTCATAAGCACAATGACCGAATTTCAAGGTTACTTTAAACAGTTAATTAATTATATTTTATAAATACAATCAATCACATAATTAAAATAATTTCATTGTTATAGTGAACGAAAAAGAAAACTTTAAAAATTTTCGAAGTTCACTGTACCTGCATATACAGTGAGTGACAATAGAAAATAGCAAAACTTAAAACTAATCAATTTTATGCTGTTGACAGAACATTGGAAACATTTACTATACAATAATTGAAAACTTTCTCTCTTTAATTTTTTTCATAAAATATTTTTCACAAATTTTCTTTTCCCAGCAATAAAATCATCTACTATTCTAGTTTTTAGCTCTTCACAAAACTTTATTCTTGCCATTTTTTTCATAATAATTAATTAACAGCCCTGTTCTTGAAACGTTGTTATTTGAATAAGAGTGAATTTAAAATTACATGATATTGAAATTTTGGGTTTCTTGAAACTACTTTTTTTTATTTATTTAATGGAAACATATGTTTGAGTTAAGAACCATATGTTTGAGTTAAGAACATATTTGTTATCTAGAAACCGAGGTGCCATATGGTTCTTTATTCAGTTTCACAAAAAACTTTTAAGTATTTTGTGCATGTTTTTTTTTTAAGTTTATAGTAAAAGTATAAAGAAAAATATTTTCTTTTAAAATAACAACTTATTTGTTCATTTAATTGTTTTTGTTCTTCAATTTCATTCAATTAAAAATGACTTTTCTATTTTTAAAATGTTAGGCATCACCAAATAAATTGGATTTGACTGGCATCACTACTGTTTCGAACATATGCAAAAAAATAAAAATATGTGATTTGATGGAAAAATTTTTTTTATTTCCTTTATTTGCAATAATTAGTGCATAAAGAATCTATGTTGAAATTGAAAAAATTATAATGGAAAATAGATTGTGTGAATAAAAAGTTTTTATTATAGTTATAGAACAGCATCATCGCAAAAAGTGTGTTTTATTAACATCGACCACTTATTACGAGTTTTTTTTTTTTTTAAATCAGCGCAAAATGTAGACGTTTTTTAAAATCGTTTTTTTCATAAAATTAATGCCTAATTTTTTAAATAATGACAGGGTTCATTAAAAAGCATGTTAGAGTTTAAATATCAATTAGTTTTTTTATCTCTTAAGATGTACTTAGTAGAAAAAAAAGGGCATTTGTTTTGATTTCACAAAGCCTTTTCTATGTGAATTAAAACGAGAAAAAATATTCTTATTGAAATTAGAGGACAGCAAAAAACTCGTAGATTTAAGAATTATTTCATTTACGAGTTTTTTTTGTGATAGTGGTTTCAAGAATAGGGGTGTATAAGATTAAAACTTTGAAAAATACAATTGTATTTGAAAAACAGTTGAAAGAAAACGTGTGAAATTATAAATATTTATATAACGGCTCTGAGATTAAAGAATTCTTTTTTAATTTTCTTAAAACTAAGGTTATGGCGACGCTGAAAAGCGTACATATTGCCACACTTGTAGAAAAGGACGCTAGACATTTGTCAACTCTGTACGTGTACACAAAAACAAAACGACCATTGCCTTCACAATGGAAGTTTACTGTTGTTATACTGCCATGCACGACTACAGCCCATACGAAATGATCGACTTGATTATTGAAAAGCTACTGCGGATTAAAGATTATGTAAAAACGATAGAAATTTGTATTTGATCAGATGATCATATCTTTAATAAGCAAATGTTTTTTTATGACCGAACCCGCGTACACAGCATGGTCCGGATCCTGGCAGATTCCAAAGAAGAGCTGTCAAGTAAATTGTATGGTCGTTGATTTACGACCACACAGACTACATATGTCATCAGCTGATATTAGTACAATGCAAGCGACACTTTCAAAAGCCGTTCACAATGCAAGCAACATATATTCGGAAATGAGTGCGAATAAACAGCTGACTGACAGATTGTTTACATTTTGTAAAGTAAATAAATTGTGAACAGCCAGAAATGGAAAATTGTGGTGTAAATGAAGAAGTGGTAATTAAAAAAAAAACATATATTCTAATTAATAAGTGAACCAAATATATTTATAGGCTGTTGCAAATCGTACCCAGCAACAACTACCACTTTCAAGACACAACATGCGCGTTTTTGTTGTGGCTCAGTTAGTGGGTCTATCCGCGATATTGTTAAAAAAGAATGAAAATAAAAGACGCCGGTGGGTCCGCGATATACTTCAAAAGAGAGATACCTTTGGAGATGGCACTAATCTGGTCGGGGAAATGAGGTTGAAAGACAGCGAAAGTTTTTATAACTTTGTTGGGATGACTGACGTCCAATTTGATTTGCTTCTGTATAAAGTTAGTCCATTATTAAGCAAGAAATCTATCTGTAGACCAATAAGTGAGCGTGTGAGGCTACTGGTAACTCCAAGGTAAAGGACTAGCGTGCGCATTTTGCAAGTGATTGTGGTTGAAATGAAAATAATATGAAAAAAAATTATTTTATAGATTCGTAGCCACAGGTATGAGCTATTCATCTCTGTCCTACGCCTTCCGTATCGGAAGGTCGACTATACATAATATTATAAAGAAAACAACGGAATCAATATGGGTAGCACTTAATGCAGAATTTATTCCGAAACCTAACAACGAAAGCCTGAAGTTTATAGCCGAACAAAAACTGTAATGCCAAACTGTATTGGAGCCATAGACGGAAAGCATTGCATAATTCAATGTCCACCGAATAGTGGATCATTATTCTTTAATTACAAAAAGACATTTTCAATTGTTCTCCTAGCAGTTTGTGATGCAGACTACAACTTTACATATGTTAATGTGGGCGCGTATGGATCTGAATCTGAGTGTATGTTTTAATATAATATATAATAAATTCTTAAACTTTTTGTTCATAGGAGGAATTCTAAAACGGACTGATTTTGGCCAAGATTTGTTACATAATCGTTTGAATTTGCCCCAAGACACAGAGCTACCTGATAGTATTATAAAATTTCCATTTTATTTTGTTGGCGATGAAGCTTTTCCCCTAAAACGGCATTTGATGCGTCCATATGGTGGAAGAGAACTTTCGTCCGCTAACCGCCACTTCAACACGCGCTTATCTTCTGCTAGAAGAACAATAGAAAACAGTTTCGGGATATTAGCCAGTAAATTTAGAATCTACCACACTGTCATAAATGCAAGTTGCGAAACTGCATCTTCCATTGTTCGCTGCACTGTGGTTCTTCATAACTTCATTTTAAAAACAAAAGCTACCACTACTGCCTTCAGTAAAAATGTAAATATCGAGAGTAATGATATGAGCAATTGGCAGAATATATCACAACTGGGATCGAATCACGCTGGTCACGAGGTACAACAGTTACGAGAAACTCTTAAGGAATATTTTTATAACCCACACATTTAACTCAACAATAATAATCGACTATTTAATTAATTTTTTTATTTAAAAACAAAAGCATAAAAAAGTAAATATAATAAACTAATAATTAAATCGAAACTTTGTGGCCACTTTCATAAGCTCCTTCTCACATGCCTCGGTTTCCACTATAAAATCAACAACTGCTGAGTGATATTTGGGAGACGAAGTCGGCTCTACTGACTGTGACACAGGTGGCTCTACACATGACATTAGCTTATTTGTTAGGTCTTCAAATATGTCCTCGACATATCGTTTTGCGTTTTTTGGCGCTCTGGTTTGGGAAAATGTACGCAACGGTGTGCTGCAATCAATTACGGGAGACGGCAATGGGGTTGATGTAGTTTGTTGAGATCCTTGTTGTTCAATTGTGCTAAACAATTCGTTTTCTATAATACTCCCATCCTGTGATTCTAGAGAGAAGAAACCACAGTTGTCTATAGAAATTCCAGTGTTGTCCGCAGACCACGCAAGAGCATCAGTGACTCTTGAGGAAAAATTATGTATAAAAATATTACACTCTCAGTCTATTTTGCAAATATGTCCATACCTTCGTTTTTTGAAAGCCTTGTCCAAAAACTGTAAGTGCTTAAAAAACACCCATTTCTCCTTACCGTAAGCTCCAGCACCAGTTCTATTAGCAGCATTTTCACGATCCTTTTGGCTCCTATACTTGTCCCTCAATGCCTTAAACTTGTTTTTCGCCTTTTCACCTATATTAACAAACGAACATAATTACTTACCGGTTAGACCAAATGTTTTCCCAACTTCATCCCATACCACGTTTCGCTGTACCATGTCCTTGTATCCATGGGAACTAATATTCCACAAGTTCTCGTGCCCTTGAACTATTTCAATAAACTTGAATGTGTCGGCTTTATTCATTTTCAAATTTTAATTGCTGACCAAAAAACAAACAAACAATAACACATGTTTTCTTCGAATGCATATGTTTTTTAACTTATGTTTTCTTCGAATGCAACCGACAGAGTTGTATTTTGAATATTAATGAAATGTAGAAATATGTGAAATATTTATAATTATAATATTGTACAGATAATATTATAACATAAATAACATTTTTTTAACAAACAATTTTAATTTGGATAATTGATAACACAAGGGAACAATGGTTCTGTTGATTAAGAACTGAATATTGTTTTTAAGGTTATTTGGGACGCTGAATCCAAATCTGCCCTTGGTTTTTTTCTATCAGCTCGACTTTTCGAGATATACCGTTATGTTCAAAATTAAGGCACTTCCGCTACATATATTAGAATAACTTGAAAACGGTTCACCATATTAAATTAAAAAAAAAAATCCGAAACTCGCAAACAATATTCTCTTAAAGCCGTGCTTACTTTGTTTTTAAATTTTCCAAGTAGTTTTAGAGATATCGTTCAAGTTTTGAAAAAAAATTAAAATTTTTTAAAAAAAAAACATTTTTTTTGTTCTTTAAAAATTCCTAAAAAATAAAAATGGGACAAAAATCACAGTTTTGGTCTACAAACAGTTAGTTAAATATATTTCGAATAAAATGAGCTTTATTTCATTGCAATCGGTGCACAACTTTTGATTTTGTTCACGATTTACTGAATTGATATAAATCGCGATTTCCATACAAAAATAACATTTTCTAATGTGTAAGTGTTTGTATGTAATAAGTTAGTTTTTTATGATTCTAAGAATTAAAAAAATTAAGTAATAAAAAAAGATTATTTCATTTTTATGGTTGCGGTAGCAAACTCATAACGCCTATAAATTTTATTGTCCCTTTATGACACCTAGTCAGTTCACAGTCAATTAAAGAGAAAAAAGAAAAGTCCACTTGTTTTTATTGATGTGTGGTTTACCGTTGGTAACGGATGATTTTTTAAAGGAATTCCCCTGAACACTAAGTATTTATATGGGTTCATTCAACCAATTTTTCTCATTCAACAAGTGTTTACGAAAGCGAAAAGTATAACGACAAAAAATATAAATCATTTTACATTGAACATTTAATCAGTCAACACAAAAAAGTTCAATTTTGTTCCCGTGTGTTATTTATTGAAAATTGTGTTACTTTGATATATACTTCAAAATTGTGCAATGGCTACATCAAGAAACACCTGTAAAATCAATCCCAACTATTTTTGTAACATATGTGGCGAATACACGTTTATAAAATATAGAAAAAGTGTGTCAGATTTTATTAAAAAAATTTATTTTGACTACTTCGGATTTACCATGGAAACCCGTGACAAGTACTGGATTCCTAATACTGTATGTAAAAACTGTGTAGAGTATTTAAGGTTATGGGCAAACAAGCAACGGACCCACTTCAAGTATAAAACACCAATGATCTGGCGGGAACCTTCGAATCATTATGATGATTGTTATTTTTGCGCTGTCAACATAACAGGCATTAATAAAACAAACCGGTCTAAATGGATTTATCCTAATGTGTTGTCTATTACCCAACCAGTCCTGTACTCTAGTGAGGATTCAGAACCACAACCATCTACATCTACACACAATTTCCACGACTTACGACAAAATGTTCCTTCACCAATTTCTGAATTTGGATCAGATGACTTGCATTTAGATATTTCTTCTGAGAGACCTTGGACTTTCTAAAAAAGCATCTGAAATTCTTGCTTCTCGATTAAAGCAAAAAAATCTGTTAACCCAAGGAACAACAATTTCATACTACCGTAACAGAGAAAAAAACTTACTTCCATTCTTTTCCGAAGACGATGAATTTGTTTATTGTTCAGATGTTCCTGGTTTAGTAACAGCGATGGGATTAGAGGAGTATGATCCAAATGACAGGCGACTATTTATAGATTCTTCTAAACGCAGCCTAAAATGTGTACTTCTGCATAACGGTAATAAATTGGGTTCGTTGCCCATTGCACATTCAACTAATATGATGGCGGACTATTGCTGGAGCATTAAAACAAATCCCTCTAATATGATGGCGGACTATTGCTGGAGCATTAAAACAAATCCCTCTAAACAAGGTTATTTAAGAAAATCTTATAAAAGAAAATTTTTCGATGAGTTGTAATTACATTGTAATATTTGTGTATTAAAATTTTTTATTTTTCTTTAAAATTCTCTTTTTGTGTTAAATTAAAAAGTATAGCTGACCATAAAAATGAAATAATCTTTTTTTATTACTTAATTTTTTTAATTCTTAGAATCATAAAAAACTAACTTATTACATACAAACACTTACACATTAGAAAATGTTATTTTTGTATGGAAATCGCGATTTATATCAATTCAGTAAATCGTGAACAAAATCAAAAGTTGTGCACCGATTGCAATGAAATAAAGCTCATTTTATTCGAAATATATTTAACTAACTGTTTGTAGACCAAAACTGTGATTTTTGTCCCATTTTTATTTTTTAGGAATTTTTAAAGAACAAAAAAAATGTTTTTTTTTTTTAAATTTTAATTTTTTTTCAAAACTTGAACGATATCTCTAAAACTACTTGGAAAATTTAAAAACAAAGTAAGCACGGCTTTAAGAGAA
The DNA here is from genome assembly GCA_963682025.1 of Cordilura impudica. NCBI lineage: Eukaryota > Metazoa > Arthropoda > Insecta > Diptera > Scathophagidae > Cordilura > Cordilura impudica. The sequence goes on from OY821518.1 coordinate 111,169,939, forward strand.
TATTGTTTGCGAGTTTCGGAATTTTTTTAATTTAATATGGTGAACCGTTTTCAAGTTATTCCAATATATGTAGCGGAAGTGCCTTAATTTTGAACATAACGGTATATCTCGAAAAGTCGAGCTGATAGAAAAAAACCAAGTGCAGATTTGAAATCAGCGACCTCAAATTAGTAAAAATTTGCTATAAATTTCAAATCAACACAAAAAAAGTTCAATTTTGTTCCCTTGTGTAATTCTTAGTTTAAATGTCAAATTCGAAAACAGCGCTATCTAGTACCAAATGGAAACAACTACTTTCGAACAAATATGTTGCTGGAGTAGGAATAGACCAACTTCAGCGACAAATGTGAGTTACATTTTCGTAGAAAAAAACGAGTGGCACTTATGTGAAATTCTGTGTGTGAGAACGAGATGGCATGAAAAATGTAACTGCCGCTTGCATTGTGAACGATGCTTTATGGAAAAGTCGTATCATGTAAAAAGCTTATTTTACGTTATTGACAGTCTGTAGGATTTTATTTAAAAAGTCCGATGGTTTTTCGAAACATTTCTAAAAACTTGCCATTCTCATTGGACCAGAGTTGTTTTTTTTTTTTTGTGGCAATATTAAAAAAAAAAGGTAAACAAAATCGAAGAAAGCTGAAATAAAATATAAATTTCAAAATAAATTTGCTTGTTATTCTAAACAGCTGTTTTCATAAGACTTGAGTGTGATGGTGTAAATGGTGTAGATGTAAAGTATGCAGAAATAATGTTGGTATGACTTTATGATAGCCCGATTAATTTCATCGGATTTTTACGATCATACGACTGAGTGGCATCGTGTAAATGGGCCTTAATAGGCAACCTTAAACATAAAGAACAAAAAATAGTTAATTGAGGTATTCAATTATAGCGCGCTTTATTATATCGCGCTTTTAATTTTATTTATTTATTTATTTATTATTAAATTTAATGATTTCCTGCACAACAAGACTAAGTCTTATAATTACAGTACAGGATTTTAGTAGTGCAGAAACATGTTTAGCCAAATTAAATTAAATAAAATTGTAACTAATACATATAAAAACAAGTAAGAAAATTATAGTCGGTCTAGACCGACTATACGATACCCTATACCATGCGTTTAGAGACCCTATCTCTCAGGCCCAACTAACTGGATATAGAAAATAAGCATAAACCAAATTTGAGTGGGGTTTTTATTAATTTTTTCAGCTGCAGATATGAAAAAGTTCATATCGGATGCTATATCTATATGGGGACTAGGCCCAAAAATGGAGCGATCCTGACCATGTTTGGTAAAGTCTCTTGTATTTTGCAAAAATATATACAAACAAAATTTGAGAAGAATCAGTGCAATATTTTTGTTTTTTGATAGATTTAAGTGAAGATCGGGAAGTAGCTCTATATGGGGCCTATGACTAAGAGTTGTCCAATAGGGATCATTTTTGGACTACTGATTAATGGATGTAATATATACATACAAACCCAATTTGACTAAGATTTGTATGATAATTTGGATCTTATGGAAATATATGTTGATTTCATAGGGGTCATTTGTATGGGGGCTAGGTCTGAACATGGACCGATTCCCACCAATTTCAATAGCGTTCATCCTATAGCCGATAAAAGATCAAATACCAAATTTCGTCAAAAAATATTCATATTTGCGACCTGCAGTTTGATTACAAGCTTTACATGGACACACAGACGGACGGACGGACGGACATCGTTAAATCGAATCAGATAGTGATTCTGATTCGATCGGTATAATTAAAGATGGGTGTAGGTCAAATATTTTTGGTTGTTACAAACAGCAGCACAAAGTCATTATACCCAAACCACATAGTGGTATAGGGTATAATTAATATAAATAATATTTTAACATAAGAATTTTTAAAATTATGACATTAATAAAATATGACATAGAATATTAAAAAAAAATTTTAAATTGAAAATTATTAAAAATTACAAAAAAAAGGAGAGAGAAAAAATTAAAAAAAAATAAGCATACAATAAAGAAATACCTTTAAAAAGATTAGGTTTAGGCAAAGTATTTAAATAAGGATTTTTTGAAATGTATTGCTTCGCTATTAGGTTGAATATCAGGTGGAAGGCTATTCCAAAGACGTGCAGCATTTATGAAAAAGTGCCATTCTGATACTAGGCAGCGATGTTTAGGAATAATTAATTTTTTACCTCTGTTTGATTTGGCAAATCATATATGATTGCATAAGTATTGTGGCTTTCCAGTATATATTATCTTATGACGAAAAATTAGTACTCTAATCTTTAGTAGGTTTTCAAGTGATACTCCGTACAGGCTTTTCGAGAAGGACGATATGTGTTCAAATTTCCTTAAACCATACACATACCTAACAATATTGTTGTAAAGCATTTCAAGTTTTTTTTGCTTATTGAATCGCAATTCGCAAACAGTTTGCATCCATAAGTTAGTGTTGGAATAAGGTAAGCCTTTGCCAATAGTGTTCTTACTCTTAATGGTGTAAAGAATTGCGTTGCTCATAGGGTCCTTAGTTTAAAGAATACTAAGTTTGACAATTGGACGATATTCTGAGTTTGATTTAGGTAGCGGAATTATCTTGGCATGTTTCCATTTTGTAGGAAAACGACTCAACGTGATGATGATGTTGAACAGATGAGTAATATAAGGCAAGATTAGTGGTAAAAGAATTTTAATAAATTGGGGGTGTAAGTTATCATATCCAACAGCATTAGATTTTATTTGCGAAATACAAGAGGACGCAGGAAAACTCAAACTTGTTTTCTTCTAGAAAGAAATTAGTATTGACGTTTGCGAAAAAACCATTACGGCTTGTAACGTATGTTGAAATCATGGGTATATTAGTGAACATCTTATTGAGTTCATGAGCATCAACAGGACAGTTTCTGGTTTTATCAAAATTACCAATACCAATCTCGGGAATAGTATACCAAGTTTTTTTAGAATCCAACGCAGTACTAAAGCGATTAGTGTAATATTCTGATTTAGCGATCCTAATTTGGTGATTGACATCGCTTCGAGCTGATCGGAATTCAGTTTTCAAGTGTTTTGAAACGTTTCCATATTGAGTAGGCTGAATCTCTTTGGTGTATTTGTTGCTGAATTCTGTTGGTAAACCATGGTTTATTCTTTGGTGTTATCCTTTTCGTTCTTAAGGGAACCGTGTCATCAAATAGTTTTAAAATATTGTCTTCAATGAAAGATAATTGATAATCAAAAGAAGGCATCAAATAAATGCTGCTCCAATTAATTTGAAAGAAATTATCATATAATAAATTGTAGTTTGCATTCTTAAAATCCCGATAAGAATAAAATTGATCTACTTCAGGAATCAAAAAATCATATGCTGCAAATATAAGGTCATGCTTTGAGAAACGTGAGGCAGATAATTGATCATACAGTAGCACTTTAGATGTATCACCCACAAAAATAAGGTCTATAAGTGTGCTGTTAGAGGTTGTAAAATGTGTTGGGGTGGTGATATTGACTGGAATGAGTCCATGTGTCAACATACTGTCCTTAAAGGATAATTCAACGATGAAGTTAGAATTGAAATCACCTATGATTGCTAAATCGTTATATGCCACGGTGTATGTTTGGATAGTGTTAATTAGTTTTGAAAAATCCGTACGACTATTTGGTCTATAAACGCAGCCAACTTGCATCTTCCTTCCAAGAGATAAAATTTCAATAAAAATGTGCTCAATTTTGTCTTCTTTGTCAGATTTGCAACAAAATTTGCACTTAAGAGTATTTATTACATATATGGCAACACCACCCCCACCCTTCAGAACCCCGTCTTCGCCTGTTTGATAGCTATCCGATCTAAAAATATTATAACCATCCAAACTTACGAGGCTATTAGGAGGCTTTCAATACATTACATTTAAAATCAACGAATATTGAATATTATTACACGTTTTTTAAAGGTAGATAGTTCTTTTTATTTTAGATGGAACGTTATGTAAAAAATAAAAAAATAATCTCTTATAATTAATGTTGCCCTAATTATAAAATTCTTCAAATGTTTCATTTCAAATGCAAAAAATCTAAATTTTTATAAAAACAATACCATGCCCTGAAAATGATACATTTCTATTTGAAATTGAATACTTTTAAAACAAGTACGAGTGTTAAATTCGGTCGTGCCGAATCTTTGATAGCCTCCATCTGGGTTTTACGTTTACATTAATACCTGGACGTATTGCACTATTTATAACAAATGTTGACAAAATGTTTGAAGAAGTAAATAATTTGACAAACATAATATTTAATTATTACAACTAAGCACTGAATTCTTAGCATTTTTTAGAGGTGCCTCCTTATTTCAGCCCACATCATGACACAATGATTCCCGATTTACCCTATTTTAATAACCAACGTAATCGAAATAATGGAAAACAATATTATTCTAACTTTACCCACGTAAATGGTTTATTTTGTGAATGAGCATGATTTCAACAGATAGACAGACAGACGTGCAGAGGGACAGACATACGGATGGACAGAGGGGTAGACGGACATCGCTTTATCGACTTGAGTTATAAAAATCAAGAACATATATACTTTATAAGGTCAAAAATTAATTTCTCAATGCGTTACAAACAGAATGACAAACTGCACAGTGGTGTGGAGGGTTGGTTACTTTTTATATCCTATACCACTATGTGGTCAGGTACCCTATACCACTATGTGGTCAGGGTATAATGGCTTTGTGCTGATTTTTGTAACTACCAAAAATATTTGACCTAGACCCATCTTTTATTATACAAATCGACTCAGAATCACTTTCTGAGTCGATTTAGCGATGCCCGTCCGTCCGTCCGTCCGTCCGTCCGTCCGTCTGTGTGTCCATGTAAACCTTGTAGTCAAAATAAAGGCCACAAATATTAATATATATTGATGAAATTTGGTACATAAGCTTCTGTTAGCCATGACATGAACTCTATTTAAATCGGTGAATTTCAGACCTAGTCCCCATACAAATTACCACTATGAAATTGGGATAAATTGTCATAAGGTCCAAATTATCATATAGATCTTGGTCAAATTGGGTTTGTGTATGTTTATTACTCCCATTAATCAGTAGTCCAAAAATAAAACCTATAGGACAATTCTTAGTCATAGCCCACATATAAGGTTGCTTCCCGATCTTCACTTAAATCTATCAAAAAATAATTATGGCAAAGATTTTTCTTAAATTTGGTATTTGTACATTTTTGCAAAAAAAATAAGTGATCTTATAAAATATGGTCAGGATCGGTCCATTTTTCGACCTAGTTCCCATATAAATATAGCATCCGATATAAACTTTTTCATATTCAAAGGCAACAAAATTAACAACAATGACACTCAAATTTTATGTAATGCTTATTTTCTATATCCAATTAGTTGGGCCTAAGATATAGGGTCTCTAAACCCTTGGTATAGGGTATCGTATAGTCGGTCTAGACCGACTATAATTTTCTTACTTGTTTTATATTATTTTTATATTCCGAAACTGTTTTTAATTGAATTTCTATCAGAAAATTTTTTTATAAAACAATTGCTCACATCGAATTTTCGAGCTAATTGAATTATTTTAAACTTTATTTTTTTGAATGTCGAAACTGTTATTTATTTTAAATCCCATCGAAATTGCCAGTAAAATTTATTATTTTTATTTTTTTTTATGTATATCGAAACATCACAAAATTTTTATAGGACCATCGCTTCCTGAGACAGTTTTGAACCCCGAGTTTTCCAGTAAAATTCATTTGTATATATATATTTTATTTATCCAAACCTTTTTTTATTTTAAATCCCATCAGAAAATTTTTAAGGGGACCATCAGGGGATTTTAACCGAAATCCAGAAAAACTAATTTTTTTAGTTTTATTTTATTGTATATTTAGATTAATTTATTTTAAATCCCATTAGAAACATTTTTATAGGACTATTGGGCGGATTTACGTCCCCCATCTTCATTTACAGTAGAATTGTTTTTTTTTTTATTTAATTTTTCTGTTATGTATCGACCCTGATTCTTTAAGAGGATAACCCAGGGGTTTTCAGCCCCTCCCCATCGATTTTAATAGTAAAATGAATTATTTTAAATTTAACAGAACCATTGTGTTTTCAGCCCCTCCCAATCGAACTTTCCAGTAAAATTATTTTTTTTATTTTAGTTTTTAATCGAATAAAATTGAAACCCAACTAATTTACAACGTTAGTCTCATAAGCAAACAAGTAAAAAATTATAGTCGGTCAAGACCGACTATACAATAATTTATGCCATACGTTTCGAGGGATGTTCTTAGGTCCAACATTGCTGAGGCAATAACAGGATATAGCATATAAGCATAAACCAGATATTAGTGCTATTGTTATTAATTTTGGAGTGAAGACACACCTGCAAACTAAATTTGCAATATATTTTTTTTTTGTTTTTTGTATAGGTTTAAGTGAACATCGGGAATCAGATTTTTATGGAGAATATGACTAAAAATGTTCCTACAGGGTTTAGTGGTGAAGGGGTATAAAAAGTTTTACCAATTTTTAGAATTTGTTTCATAAAAAATTATCTAGCTCCTACCGTCACAGTCTGTCGCAAAATCATTGGTTGTATTGCATTTTTAAGCAAAGATTTCACGGTCTATTATATAAAAGAGCACCGGGAAATTCTCAAAACTAAACAACTGTAATATCTAGAAAATCATACTATTACACAAAATTTACTCCATATATAAATCTTTTAAAACAAAAAAGTTATGGCCATTTAAATTCTGATGATCTTCTAATAGTGCTTAAAATATTTCTTCACATAATTTTTATATTGTAGCTCATTTAATTCCAGATTACTAATTATTTTTTGTTTGTTAACCTTAAATCAAATAATAAAGCGACTTAATTTAAGGGTGCTTTAAATATATTTTGATATTAAAAATCTTTATAACAAATATTGTGAAAAACTTTTTACTAAAAAACAATTAATAATAATTCGTTTCATCTTATTAAAATTATAATTCACTTAAAACTGAATGCTGACGAAGAATTTTCGAAACCGAAAGTTAACCATTGTTTGAGGTTACGTAACTGGCTAACCCATTATTTAAATGTCATTAATTAACATTTCGAAACATGGCATATAACAACACACAATAACAAAAACAACACTAGTGAGAACAAAAAAATTCAACACAACAAAATTTAAGAATAAAAGTGCCATGAAAGCAAAAATATTAAGAATTATTTATTAATGAATGAATAACATAACTAAAAATATAATCAAATTAATTAATCATATTCAAAAAGAAATCAGTGTGTTATAATTTTTGACATTATTGAATCATATCCTCACAATTATTAATTCATGTGGTTAATTTTTATCTATTTTTATTTATAGATTAATCTTAAGTATTTCTGTGTTTATGACACTTTAATTTTCAACTTTAACTGTGTTGAATTTTAGAGCGAAAAAACATTAGAGCTGAACAAAAAAAGCTACGTATTTCTAAGCGGCTAGTGTGTGATATTGTAATAAAAATCAAATTTATTATGATAAATACCTCTCACTTTTACATAGCGGTTATAATTTAAAAAAAAAAATCGTCAAAGCACTGTCATAGACAGAGCTTCTGAGCGTTCTATAATTTAAAAAAAAAATCGTCAAAGCACTGTCATAGACAGAGCTTCTAAGCGTTCTGAAACAATAGGAAAAATCGTAAAACGTGAATGGGAGCGTCAGGATATGTAAAATTTAGGTTTTATAACCTTCGCACCTCATTCCGTTTGTAACGCATCGAAAAACTAATTTCCGATCCCATAAAGTATATATATTCTTGATTCTTATCATAGCTCGAGTCGATATAGCGATGTCCATCAGTCCGTCTGTCTGTTTAAATCACGCTCATTCACAAAATAAACCATTTACCTGGGTAAGGTCACGATAATATTATTTGCCATTATTCACGCCAGTTTGGTATTTAAATTGGAGCAAATCGGGTGTCATTGAGGTGAGATATGAGCAAAAATTTGTAGACACCTCTTAAAAAAACAAAAAAACGCAGTGTGTTTCTTGTAATATTTTAGTGGTTGAACATAAATGTTTTTTACAACAACATTCACAATTCAAAAAAGCCACAACAAAATGATACAGACATACCAACAAACACAACTACCATGAGCCATGTTAGTAGTATTGCCACACATTTTTTTTTTATCGTTATCACGATATAATAAAAAAATCGCCAATATGAAAAAAAATATAGTCCCTAATGAAACAGGTAAGAGTGTTAAATTCCTTTTGGCCGAATCTTTGATACCCTCCACCTGCATCTTAAACTCAATATTACAACCAACATTGGGTACGGCTACCAATTTAAAACTGTTGTTGTCGGTACTGAAATTTAAATTTCGAATACCAATTAAATTCAAAGTTAATCGCTTTTCTGGTTGGCCAGTTTCTATTATAATTCCATGTTATAAAAAACAATTACCGTATCTACTATAGAAAGAATTCATTACTATTTGAAAAATGGCATTATTTTTCTTTTACTAGAATAGAAGGCCCTTAATGAAATTCATTATATAACGCAGCCACCGTTATAACACCCAAAGTTTAAACCCTATAAGAAAGTTTTGAGATAATTCATGATAATTAAAAATAATAATAATAAACTGATTCTTGGCTAAAAATTTCCAGACATTAATATTAAAAAAAGGAAATTTTAAATATTTTTATCTGAATTAGCTAGTAATTTTTAATTTTTAATTTTTAATTTTTAATTTTTAATTTTTAATTTTTAATTTTTAATTTTTAATTTTTAATTTTTAATTTTTAATTTTTAATTTTTAATTTTTAATTTTTAATTTTTAATTTTTAATTTTTAATTTTTAATTTTTAATTTTTAATTTTTAATTTTTAATTTTTAATTTTTAATTTTTAATTTTTAATTTTTAATTTTTAATTTTAATTTTTAATTTTTAATTTTTAATTTTTAATTTTAATTTTTAATTTTTAATTTTTAATTTTTAATTTTTAATTTTTAATTTTTATTTTTTAATTTTTAATTTTTAATTTTTAATTTTTAATTTTTAATTTTTAATTTTTAATTTTTAATTTTTAATTTTTAATTTTTATTTTTTAATTTTTAATTTTTAATTTTTAACTTTTAATTTTTAATTTTTAATTTTTAATTTTTAATTTTTAATTTTTAATTTTTAATTTTTAATTTTTAATTTTTAATTTTTAATTTTTAATTTTTAATTTTTAATTTTTAATTTTTAATTTTTAATTTTTAATTTTTAATTTTTAATTTTTAATTTTTAATTTTTAATTTTTAATTTTTAATTTTTAATTTTTAATTTTTAATTTTTAATTTTTAATTTTTAATTTTCAATTTTTAATTTTTAATTTTTAATTTTTAATTTTTAATTTTTAATTTTTAATTTTTAATTTTTAATTTTTAATTTTTAATTTTTAATTTTTAATTTTTAATTTTTAATTTTTAATTTTTAATTTTTAATTTTTAATTTTTAATTTTTAATTTTTAATTTTTAATTTTTAATTTTTAATTTTTAATTTTTAATTTTTAATTTTTAATTTTTAATTTTTAATTTTTAATTTTTAATTTTTAATTTTTAATTTTTAATTTTTAATTTTTAATTTTTAATTTTTAATTTTTAATTTTTAATTTTTAATTTTTAATTTTTAATTTTTAATTTTTAATTTTCAATTTTTAATTTTTAATTTTTAATTTTTAATTTTTAATTTTTAATTTTTAATTTTTAATTTTTAATTTTTAATTTTTAATTTTTAATTTTTAATTTTTAATTTTTAATTTTTAATTTTTAATTTTTAATTTTTAATTTTTAATTTTTAATTTTTAATTTTTAATTTTTAATTTTTAATTTTTAATTTTTAATTTTTAATTTTTAATTTTTAATTTTTAATTTTTAATTTTTAATTTTTAATTTTTAATTTTTAATTTTTAATTTTTAATTTTTAATTTTTAATTTTTAATTTTTAATTATTAATTTTTAATTTTTAATTTTTAATTTTTAATTTTTAATTTTAGTTTTTAATTTTTAATTTTTAATTTTTAAAAAAATTTTAAATTTAAATTTTAAATTTTAAATTTTAAATTTTAAATTTTAAATTTTAAATTTTAAATTTTAAATTTTAAATTTTAAATTTTAAATTTTTAATTTTTAATTATATTAACTAGCTGATTCCAGCGCTCGAAATTTGAGTGCAAATTCTAGGATATTTTATTTTTTCATTTAATAAATTATTGACCCTAAAGGTAAGCTATGTCCAAAATAATTTTCCAATTCAACACAATCATTATTGTGAATGAAGAAAACAAACTAATTTTTTTTTTTTTTTTTGCAAACACATTAACAAATTTAATAAACATGTTAGTAGCAACTTTAAATGAGCATAATTACAAAAAAAATTTAAAAAGCAATACCTTTCAAATAAGATATGTTTTGTCAAAATCGGGAGAAAACTGTTGAACAAATCATAGGTCACAAGAGATCGCATTACCTATTAATATTATAAATATCTGGAATTATTACACTACTTATAACAAAACAGCAGTATCCAGCCCTCGAAATTCGAGTGCAAATTTTAGGAAATCTTATTTTTTCATTAAAAAAAGACCCTAAAGGCATGCTAATCAATTATAGCCAATTCACAAATCAACACAAAAAAAAATCATTTTTATTACAAACACATTAACAAATTTAATAAACACACACATAGCATATATATATTTTATGTATGTTTTAGTAGCAACTTTAAATGCAATTTACTCAAAATAAAGGAAATGATTTTAAAATCTGTAAATCTGTATATCGGCTGAAAAGAAATACCTTTCAATTAATATACGTTTGGTCAAAATCGGGATAAAACAGTAAAACAAAATACCGGTCACAAGAAATCGCCTAGCCTATTAAAATTATAGATATAAACAAATATGTAGGGAGAGGACGGAATCAGAAACTACGTTATGATAATCTAAAATCGACTGTAAACAATGGAGGTGGATCAGTGATGGCCTGTGGCCCATTTTCCGTAGCACGGCCTGGATCTGTGCACTTTTTGCATATTATAATGGACTATAACGTATCTAGAAATTTTAAATGAGAATTTGCCAAAAAGTATAAATAAACTAGTTCTTAACGAGAGCTGCTACATTTATCAGGACATTGATCTAAAACACAAGGACCATAAAGTGCTATATTTGCACTTCATGGAAACACCACCCCCCGAGCCCTGATAAAAATTCAATAGAAGCTTTGTGGGGCTATCACAACAAAATGGTTATGGAATACATGGCTACCTGCAAAGCTGAGGTACTACTGCAAGAATGAGAAAAAATACCGCCTGAACAAGAAACTCAAAATGATTTTAAAGAACAAGGAATTGCATTCAAGATATTTATTTATTGCAGATAATAACTAGAATTACAAATCTTTTAAGAAGTCCGAGTTTGGTTTAGGCCTTTTTTGTTTACTACGACTGTAAAATATTAGGTTGCAAGTTTATACGAGACCGTATAAGCTGCCGAGACGAATTGAGGATCCACGCTAGAAACGGTCAAGAAAATTTTCAAAATGGTACTGGATTATCGTCGACTGAAGGTGCGTGAGCTAGCTAAAAATGATAGGCATTTCAAAAACGGCTATACATTGCATATTTGACCGCAAATTTCGATGGGTGCTCACAATAGAACAAAAACAACGTCGTTAAGATGTGTTTATAGAGTGTTTGCTGATTTTTCACCGCAATAAAGCCGGGTTTTTGCGGATGGCTGAGACACACCAGAGACAAAGGAACAGTCGAAACAGTGGACTTAAATGGAAAAATCGTGTCCAAAGAAGGCGAAGACAGTTCCATCTGTAAATTTCCAAAAAAGAAAAAAAATCAACGACCGGTATTGTGCTAACTTATTGCAGCGTTTAAGTGATGAAATTAAGAAAAAACGACCGCATTTGTCGAAAACGAAAGTGTTGTTTCATCAAGACAATGCGCCATCACACATCCCCTATTGCGATGACCAAAAACCAAGAATTAAATTTCGAATTGCTTCAATACGCACCTTATTCGCCAAATATATGTTCCTCGGATTATTATCATTTTCCAAACTAGAAAAATGGATCGGTAGAAAAAGATTCACCAACAATGAAGAGGTGGAGTCTGCGGCTGATGGCTATTTTAAGGAGCTAGACAGTTCATACTATAAACAGGGTATCGAAGCTATTGAATATCGGTAGGAAAAGTGTATCGATCTAAAAGGAAATTATGTTAAGAAATAAAGAAAATTTTTCCCAAAATTTGTTGTATTTTCTTTGTCAAGTCGGGTTGTTCTCATAGTTGAAGTTTTATTTCGTTTTATGGTCAATTAATTATACCCTATACCACTATGTGGTTTGGGTATAATGACTATGTGCTGCTGTTTGTAACAACCAAAAATATTTGACCTAGACCCATCTTTAATTATACCGATCGAATCAGAATCACTTTCTGAGTTGATTTAACAATGTCCGTCCGTCCGTCCGTCCGTCCGTCTGTGTGTCCATGTAAAGCTTGTAATCAAACTGCAGGTCGCAAATATAAATATATTTTGATGAAATTTGGTATATAAGCTTTTATCGGCCATGGAATGAACGCTATTGAAATTGGTGAGAATCGGTCGATGTTCAGACCTAGCCCCCATACAAATTACCCATATGAAATCGACATAAATTGCCATAAGATCCAAATTGTCATATAGATCTTACTCAAATTGGGTTTGTATGCATTCATTACATCCACTAATGAGTAGTCCAAAAATGATCCCTTTGACCCCGTATAGAGCTGCTTCCCGATCTTCACTTAAATCTATTAAAATGCAAAAATATTGCACTGATTCTTCTCAAATTTTGTTTGTACATATTTTTGCAAAATACAAGAGACTTTACCAAACATGATCAGGATCGGTCCATTTTTGGACCTAGTCCCTTTATAGATATAGCATCCGATATGAACTTTTTCATATCTGCGGCCAAAAAAATTAACAAAAATCCCACTCAAATTTGGTTTTTGCTTATTTTCAATGTCCAGTTAGTTGGGCCTAAGAGATAGGGTTTTTAAACGCATGGTATAGGATATCGTAAAGTCGGTCTAGACCGACTATAATTTTCTTACTTGTTTTTATTTTGTTGTCTGTTATTTAGTTGATAGTTTAATATATATCCAATCGAAAACCAAATGGCAAGTTTTTTTTATATTATTTATTTTTCTCTCTTTTTCCAATAAAATTAGTTTATAATAATATTCGAGTTTGGTTTGGAATAACTGAACATATATTAATAACAACATATTTTCCGTGTTATACGGCAAAAAAAAAATTTTTTTTTAGAACCTATTTTTGGTTTCCCCACTGTATAAATCAAAAACTATAAACATACCATTTTTTAGGTTCCTTTCTATCTTTATAATTCGGTTTAAGTCAAATTTCTCACTGTTTGAAAGTGATACAAGTTAATTTCACAAACAGTGAGTAAGCAAACAAACGTTTAGAGATGTTGATAATTTTTTATTGTTTCTATTTTCTTTCTAAAAGCTTATAAAATTGTGTTGCGTCGAATAGATAATTCGATTAATGTTAGTTTAACGTTCAACTTCCTTTTGTGTTTACCTTTGTTTTGAGTTTATGTTTTTGGGGTAGAGGGTTGGTGTTGGATAATGGTAAATTTCTTGTGGCAAATAAACATTTATTTCATCTTTCCTCTACATTATTTTAAAATATTTGAAGTCTATGAAACTGTGTTAGTGTGTGTAAGTGTCTCAAAACTTCAACAAAGATATTTACCTTGAATATAAGTACTGCGGTACCAATATTGACCAAATATTTGTGGTAATATAATATTAATTATTTGTTTATATTGGTAAAACATTAAAAAAAAACATTGGTAAAACATTGATTATTCTGAAATTTTCTTATGAATTCCTTATTAATTGTTGTTGGTAATTTTTAATAACTAAAAAATTTTCACTTGGATTGTAGAAAATCGAAAAATATGCAAGAGTTTAGGAACTGTATTACAATGAAATTTAATTAAAAATTTAATTATAATTAAAACAAGTAAGAGTGTTAAATTCGGCTGTGCCGAATCTTTGATACCCTCCACCTCGGTTTGAGTATTGATAATAAATGTAAACAAAATATTGGAAAAAGTAAACAATTCGTTAAAATTAATACCAAATTATTTCAGCAAATTCTTTTGGTTGGTTTTCGTCTTTTCTATTATTTCGCATTTATTTCGGTGTTTGCTTTTTGGTCATTGTGGTTGCTGATCGGCATGCATTTAGGTTATATACCTATGTATATGCATGCGTTTCCGGTTATATGACATAACTTCTCGTTTAATTTAGTTTTTGCTAATTAAATAGCTCGCCCTAACCTCCATTGCAAAGGTAATGGTTGTGTAGGGTGGCTATATGCATTAAATCGTGCTAATTGGAGATGGCTGTATAGTTTCTTTTAACTGGCCAAATATTTCTTCATTGTAGCCATATAGGTCGGATCGAGTAATAAAATAATAACCAAAAAAAAAAGCTCTCTCAACTTTTTTTATTAAAATATTGCCAAATTTTGAAAATATAGAGAATAAATTTATAATAATAAATATTCAAATTAGGGATGCCAAACACAAAAAACCAAATGTCCCAAACATTTTAAATAAAATAATTTGTTCTCTTTATTCTCTGAAAAACTTCAAATTTTCATCCAAAAAAAATTGTGAAAATTTATATATAAAAAATAACATTCTCATCAAATTGCGTTTATTTATGTAACAGTTTTTATGTTCGCAATTCTTAAATAACATTTGACGTTTTCTAAAATTCATTGAATTTAAATTAATGTTTTCTGTAGTGTGATTCTGTAAATTTCAACGATCCGACAATCGCAAAATATATCGACAGCTATTTTTGTTTGCACTAAGGATTAAGTGATTCACTAAGTACATACATTTTAACGACAGTCGACAAATCTATTTTTCTATTTATTTAAATTGTAAACGAGTGGCATCTCTGTCAAAATAAGCGAAAACACAAAGAAGAATAGAAAAAAACAAATTACTTCGTGTTTGACAGGATGATTTTATGTTTATGTTTAATATCTTTATTTTTTTGCTAATATTTCTGTGTATTTATTTGAAAATGCAATAATGGATTGAATATGCTATTTAATTTTTTTATTTATATAAAAAAGTTTTTTAATTAAAGCAAAATATTTTCACTATTTTATGATTTTTATTTATGTATGACGAAATTTCAACCTAAAAATTTAAGTTTTTATCGATTGAATAAACAACACAAAAATTTTAAATAACAACAACAGCTGACTTTAACAATAGCGGATATCGTTTAAAAATTTTACTGATAATTTTGCAATTTTCTTTTTTTTAACGATTCGACTATCGTTAAAAGAAGTTACTGAATCGCGGTACTGAAAAGCTATTAATTTCTGCTGAATGTCACGATTTTTTTTAAATGTAAAAATTTTTTAAATGTAAACATAGGTATTTGGTGTTTTTTTTTGGAATTTCAAATTGTGTTTAACGAATAAAATTTATAAAATTATTTAAAATTATTATTTCCGACGTTTTGATATGATTTTCGGAAATTCAATTAATATTTTCTAATTTATAATTGGAAATTTTAATTCCAGTTTTTAGAATTGATATTTCCTTAAATTTGAATGAAAAATTTAAAAAGTGCAATTTTGTATTTATGTGAATAATAATGCTTTAGTAATTATAAAAAAATTTTAAAAATTAGATGTAATCGCAATCAGATATTTTGTAGGTAAAGCAGAATAATAGTTTTATATACCTATGTGGAACTGTTTTGAAAGCAAAAAACTCATTGATGAACTCGGTAACTCTATTTTATAAAGACAACACAAAGTTAACATGCCAAACTTATGTTCATATTTGTAGAAGAATAATGAAAAAACGTATGAAATAAAAGACCAGCCCGTGTATAATCTTAACATTGTTCTGTATGATATCTAGTTGAAAATATTGACATTCATGTTAAAATAGAAATAACTATTGCTAAGCTAATTAGAACAAAAATTGTGGCGCCATCTACTGCGGCATAGTCACGCTGAGCAAAATGAAGTGACACTCTGCTAATGCAAAAGAAATGTATTTTCCCCACAACAAAATATTGCAGAATTTTATGTAAATAAAATAATATACCGATTTATTTCTAAAATGCAGTTACTATGTACATATATACATACATAGATATATATAATATATGTATATTATTTGTATTATTTAATATGTGTATGTATGTTTATGTAAATATTACACACAAAAAATACAACATCAAACGTTATTTTTGTGTTTTTCTCTTTAAATAAATTAATACATAAATTTTTTTTTTTGCTAAATTTACATTTTTTTTTTTATTAACAACTAGGTATTTTAGCATTACTTGCTTTAGATGTTGGTGAATTTTTACTGCCTTTATATTAACTCGTAGTGTCTGCATGTCGAACAAATTTTGGATCGATTTTAACCACTTTCCCGTGACCCAATCGATCTGAAATTTTGCAGGCAGGCTCGTGGCAATGACAGAAATGATCTAACAAATTTTTAGAGTGATGCCAAAACAATGGAAACTTTTAAATTTTTCTACCAGAGTTGATAAAAAATGTGCAAAGGGTTTGTTTTTATTATATTGTTACCACAACGACCACAAAAACAACAAGTCCAGCTATGACAACAATGCAACATTTAGAATAACAACAAGAACAATATAGAAACATCATGTTTTTCATTTTTTTTTTCTTTTTCAGAGATTTCCCTGGAGCTGTTCCACCGATTTTAATGATTTTTGAAATAGAAATCTGCCCATGAATTTGGTGAACCATTCTCATTAAAAATTATCACCTTAGCTGTCTTATTGAGGGCGTGATCGTGACAAGAACAACATAGAAAATTATATTATTTCAAGACTTTTTTAGTTCTTCATTCAAATCTCGGGCCCTAATGGACCGATTTGGGCGATTTTAAACAGAAAACTTCTCAGGGTGCTAACGAATCATTTTTTATGCCAGCGAGCACCCTAACTGCCCGATTGATGCCGTCATCGTGATTTGTACAGACGGACAGACGGACATCGCTATATCAACTCCGGTTGTTATAAGGATCACATATATATATATATTTTATGGGGTCCAAAATTTGTTTTCTAATTATTACAAACGGAATGACAAACTTATATATACCCTCTGCACATTGGAGTGGAGGGTATAAAAAGTCAATCAGAAAAATACTCAGAAATAACCAAAAAGAAATAATAAAAAAATAAAAAAAAGAATTAAGATGAAACTATCGAAATATAAGGTGGTTATTGTTCTTGTCGGAGCTTAGCAATAAGAACAAGTAATAGAGTTAAAAACGTCTATGCCGAATATTTGATACCCTCCACCTGGGCCTTACATTAACCTAGATTGTACAAAATTTGAAAGACTAAACAATTATTACTTATTACTAAATTATTACAACAAACACACTGACTTTTTTTAATTGCTAGTGTCTTGCGCTTATACTATAAACTTAGGTAACTTATATTGTAGTTTTAATTGATTTTATAAATTATCTTCTATATATACAAATTATTATTTGAAAGAAGACGTTTCTTTGGAATCTTTAAAAAATTTGCAATGAAATCATTATTGCAGGAAACAGTTGATAAAATTGTAAAAGTTCATCACAGTCGTTATCGAAATATTTTTTTTATTTACAAAATAAAATTATAAAAAAAATTTTACCCTATCACAGATTGAGAATACAAAATTCCGATGATTGTCCGTCTTCAAAATATTTTAATAAATTGGAAATCCGATTGATTTTCAGTTCAGTTCAGCTCTCAAACAGTAAGGTTGTCGAGAATGTCGCAAACGCAAAATCTTATTTGTGCTAAATGTTTCAAAATAATCCAAAAACGTTTTGTCACTTGTGGTGTGTGCCAATGTAAATATCATCAAATATGTGCAAAAATAGATGATGAAGTAACGGTTAATACACTCAGTAAATATAAAAACATTGTCTTCAATTGTGAGAATTGTTTACCAATAACCAATGACTTAGTTACTAAAGTCAGTAATATGTCAAGTGAAATTAGAGAACTGAAGCTTATGTTTAATCAGTTTACAAAAACAGTTTTTAATAAAGATTTTACTCTTCATCATAATAAATCTTTTTGTAATGGTGTAAATGGTGCTGATGCTGATGTTGTTGGTTTTGCTTCTACTCAAAGAGATTGTGTTGATAGAAGCTCTCATGCTGGAATTTCTAATCCTCCTGTCGATGTTTTATCTGAGTTTAATGGAGTTTCAAATGAGGTTGCTAGTAATCAAAACACTCAATTTGCAAACGATGATATGGCTGAATCTATTGATAATATGACTCAAGAGAATGATAGTCATAATACTGATTGGGTTAGTGTAAGAAGGAAAAAGAAATTAAAAAAAAGTTGTTTGTGTTGGTGAGAATGCAAATGCTGAGCTTGATGTTATAATTAAAAAGAAGTGGGTTCATATCTCTTCTTTTAAACCGAGTGTAACTAATGAGAATATTTTGTCATATGTAGAAAAACATTTGGATATTAGTCGAATAAATGTGGAATGCTATAAACTCATTAAAAAGGGTACTCCTGAAGATTCTGTTAAATTCGTAAATGTTAAATTAGGTATTGTACCTGTATTTTATAATGACCTTCTTAAACCTGATTTATGGACTTCTAATATCAAAGTAAGACCATTTAAGTTTTTTCAAAGGCCTGCAACACAGAATCAGCTAAAGTAGTTGACTCTGTTAAAGACTTGCAATACTTGAACATTTATTACCATAATGTTTCTGGTATGCGTACCAAATCTAATGCTGTTTTTAATTTTACTTCTCAGAATATTTATGATGTTTACATAATTGTTGAAACTTGGCTCAATAAAGATTTTTTTGATGCTGAATATTTCGATACAAATTTATTTGAGATATTTCGTAAGGACCGTGATGAAATCAGTACATGTTGTAAAAAGGGTGGCGGTGTACTGGTGGCTGTTAAGAAGAATATGCATTCAGAATTAATTGAAATGAAAAACTCTGATCTGATACTTGATCAGTTATTTGTTTCGATAAAAGGAAAAGATGGGTTTATTGTGCTTTGTGTTTCATATATTCCTCCAGGGAGTGATGATAACATATACTCTTTGCATGTAGAAAATGTGATTCATTTATATGAGTCTATTAATACATGTCAGCAAATATGTGTTTTTGGAGATTTTAATCTTAGTAAAGTTGGTTGGTCACAGCTCGAAAATTCCAATATGTTTTTTTCCGAGCAATATTATCCACTCTCATGAATTATATTTAATTGATGAGTTTTTGAGTATTGGACTCCGTCAAATAAATGGTTTTAAGAATGGTCTTGATAGGATTTTAGATTTAGTTTTTATTGATCCTGAATTGAAGTATTTCTATATATATAAAATTCATTTTCTGTTTGTTTGTTTGTTTGTTTGACCGCTATACAAATTTTTATTTTTCAACGGATTTTCCTGAAATTTTGTACACACGATCTCCATACCCCAAGAAAGGTCGCCATATACTTTTTACCGGCCACGCCTACTTTTACGCCCACTTTTTATGTAAAATTAATTTTCTGTTTTATTCATGTTTGTTCACTATACAAATTTTTATTTGTCAACAGATTTCTCTGAAATTCGGTACACACGATCCCTATACTCCAGCTAAGGTCACCATATACTTTTTATCGACCACGCCTACTTTTACGCCCACTTTTTATATACAATTCATTTTCTGCTTTTTAGTATATTTGTTCACTATACAAATTATTATTTTTCAACGGATTTCTCTGAATTTTGCTACACACGATCTCCGTACTCCAGGAAAGGTCGCCATATGATTCTTACCGGCCACGCCTACTTCGGCGCCCACTTTTTGTATACAATTCATTTTCTGTGTTTTGGTATATTTGTTCGCTATACAAATTTTTATTTTTCAACGCATTTCTCTGAAATTTGGTACACACGATCTCCCTGCTCAAGGGAAGGTCGACATATTCTTCGTACCGGTCACGCCTACTGTTACGCCCATTTTTTTTATACAATTCATATTCTGTTTTTTGGTACATTTGTTCGCTACACAATTTTTTTAACGGATTTCTCTGAAATTTGCTACACACGATCTCTGTACTCCAGAGAGGTCGCCATATGATTCTTGCCGGCCACGCCTACTTCTACGGCCACTTTTTATACCAAATTAATTTTCTGTTTTTTGGTATATTTGTTCACTATAGAAATTTTTATTTTTCTAAGGATGTCTAAAATTTGGTCACACGAAGGTCACCATATGCTTCTTACAGGCCACGCCTACTTTGCGCCAACTTCTGTGTATATAAAACTTATTTTTTTCCTTTTATTTGTTTCTTTATTTGATTGCTATACAAACTTTTATTTTTCAATGGCATTCTCCGAAATTTAGTACATATTCCAGGGAAGGTCGCCATATGATTTTTACCGACCACTCCTACTTTTACGCCCAATTTTTTTATAAAATTCATATTTTGTTGTGTGGTATATTTCTTCCCTATACAAATTTGTACTTTTCAACGGATTTCTCTGAAATTTGGTTTACACGGAAATATCTACACGGTGAACAAATTCCTCAAACTTAAAAAAAAGGTATCCAAAAGAAATGAACAAATTCCCCATTTTTTTTAATCGAAAGAAAAAATGAACTTACTCTCCAAATTCATTCTTAAATTTTTACATATTTTTATTTAATTAATTTTGTTAAATATTTATTTTAGTAAACATTTCCATACTGCTCTCAATATATGTCCTACAATAAATGCATTTAAAATGAGTATTATTTTCAATAGCATCATTTCGTTGCGCGGAAGCTACGCGCACGGGGAATACAGCTTAGGTAGAATATCGGAATGATCTGAAAAATATATTTTGACAATTAAAATAAGTTGGCAACAGCTCAGATGTGGTTTCCAACCCGCGGAAGCGGCGCGCGGCGTGCGACCTCGGACTCGGATGCGACGGATGTGGACGCGACGCGCTCTCGGAACACAGCTCAGCTAAAATATCGAAATGCTCTAAAAATATGTTTTAGGAATTAAAATAAGTTAATGAGAACTAAGCGGAGGCACGGGTAGTAGCTGCGAGGAAGCGGCGCGAGGCGCGCGGACGCTGCGCGCTCGCGGAACATAGCTCAGCTAAAATATCGCAATGATCTAAAAAATATATTTTGGCGATTAAAGTAAGTTGACAACAACTGCGCGGCAACACGGGCGTGGCTGCCAAACGCGCGGAAGCGGACGCGACTCGCTCGCGGAACACAGCTTAGTGAAATGTCGAATGATAAATTTTATCTACGTATGTGATATAATTACCTGTTGATCAAAATAGGCCACACATATACTATAAGCAGTTGTTTAAAGAAACCTTGCGACACAACATTAAATATCGCATTAGTCTTTCATTTCTGAAACTTAAATTTTACGTCTCTGCTCAATGATGATCACTAATTGAATAAAGTAATTCAATTTTTAAAAGTTTTGATTCCTTTAATCAATTAATCTAATTAATTGAAATAAAAAATGAATTTACTGCCCATACAAATTTTTGGGGAGAAAGTTCATTTTATTGGGGAATTTGTTATTTGGGGACTATGTACTCAGCGCCTGGTAAGCATAGTGAACCATTTTTCAAGTCCGGGCAAGACCGGGTAAAAACAGCTAGTTATATTAATAATTGAGATGTTTCTGCATCTCCTACAAATGTTCATCATCATGCTTTGTATGTTAAATTAGAATTTTATAAATACTTTGTTAGTAATAATAGTTGTATAAATTATAATTATAAGCTTTGTAACTTTGAAAATGTAAACAATCTTATTGCAAGTATTGATTGGTCTAATATACTATTGGGATCTGTTTCAGCTCAGTATGATTTATTTTTGCAAAAAATTCAAAAAATTTTAAGTGAAAATGTGCCATTAGTCCGGCCAAGGATCCATAAGCTACCATGGTATACCAGGGGTCTTAAAAAGTTAAAAAATTTGAGAAACAAATTTTTTAAAAGTATAGATTGTCACAAAATGATTCTGATAAAACTTTGTATTTACGTTACTCAAAGGAGTTTGATTTTTTGAATACCTTTTTGTATAACCAATACTTGATGGGTATTGAATCGTCTATTAAATCAAATCCTAAAAGTTTTTGGAGCTTTGTCAAATCAAAAAAGGGTAAATCATATATTCCAATTACTATGAAATTTGTAGGAAGAGTTGCCAATTCTTTCCAAGATTCTGTAAACTTATTTGCAGATTTTTTTAATTCAAATTTTACCACCCATAGTTTACCTGTAAATTTGTGGAATTTACAGAATATTCCATCATTTCTTAACTTAGGCAACATTCAAATTTGTGAAAATGATGTTCTTCATGCACTTCAAAACTTAAATGATTCTCAGAAATTAGATGTAGATGGATTTTCTTCATTTTTTGTAAAAAAAAATGTAAAATTTCCATTTGCAATCCTCTTCTACATATCTTTAATGAGTCTTTGAAGTCTGGTGAATTTATAAGAAAGTGGAAAGTGAGTACCATTGAGCCTATATTCAAAGACAGTTAAAATTGTGATGTTGAAAATTATAGACCTATTTCTAAAATAACAATTGTATCGAAAGTTTTTGAGCACATAATCTCTGATAAATTAAAATTTTTAATAAAGTCCTATATCAGTCCATGAAGGGCAGGTCTACAACGACTAATTTAGCTATATTTACAAATTATTGTATTACTCACATTGAAAAAGGGTTTCAAATTGATGCGATTTATATGGATTTTAAAAAGGCTTTTGATAGAGTGTCTCATTCACTTTTAATTGCAAAGTTGCAGTGTATGGGTATACATTGTAATTTTCTTAACTTGATTTTGTCATATTTAACTAAAAGAGTTTCTTTTGTTTGTATTGATGGTGTTAGATCCTATTCGTATTATCCTACTTCTGGTGTCCCACAGGGTAGTGTTTTAGGGCCATTATTCTTTATACTTTTTATAAATGATATTCAACATTGTTTTCATTACTCAGAGTTTCTGCTATATGCAGATGATTTGAAAATTTACCAAAAATTTTCAAACTTTATTCATTCAAGACAATTACAATCCGACATAGATAGGGTGTTTGATTGGTCGGTTAATAATTGTTTACCTTTTAATATTGGAAAATGTTACCATATGATGTATCATAGGTGTCATACCATAATTTATTATCATAACATAAGGATTTGGGAATCGTTTTTGATAAACAATTAACGTTTATTAATCATATTAATTATATCATTCCGAAATCTTATACAGTCTTAGCATTTATTCGGCGAAATACTCGAGAGGTTTAATGATCCGTATACAAAGAAATTTTTATATAATGCTTTTGTCCGTCCGAAATTAGAATATGCTTCATTTATATGGAGTCCATATGTTTCCGTTCATGTTAATCGTGTTGAAAAAGTTCAGAAAAGATTTTTAAAATTTGCTCTTTCTACAATTCATTTTACTGATCCTATTCCTAGTTATTTGGCTCGTTGTAAATTAATTGATCTTCAAACTTTAGAAGTTCGTAGAAATATTTCTTCACTATTATTTATTCATGGTCTAATAAATGGATCCATAGACTGTCAAATGCTGCTGTCTCTTATTAATTTTCATGCTCCAACTAGGTCACTTAGACAAAATCTATATATCTATATATCTGCTCATAGAACCGAATACGGTTTATATGAGCCAATTGATAGAGCTTTAAGATTGTTTAATAGTATAAATGATAATTCTTTAACTGATTTTAGTTTTACTAATTATGTTTTTAAAAACTGTTTAGAACATGTAAATTTTTAGTTATAAATTTTAGTTTTAAGTTTGTTATCTAGTCTGTAAGGATGTAATTCCAAAGACTTAAATAAATAAATAAATATCGAAAATGCGGCGATTCAGAGCCCTTGTTGGTTTCCCATGTTTTACCCGACTTTAAATTTGTAATTTTATTTTATCACATTTGCATTTATTTTATCACAAGCCAAATAAAGAAGCTAAAAATACATTTATAATTAAAAATTATATATTCCAGACATAATTCTCCGATTGAACAAGTATGAAAATTATGTAATAAAAACAAATAATAAACTAATTATATTTCTTATATAACTTTTAATCCGCCATTTCACCGTCATATTTCTCCATTGTCTACTAAATATAATAAGAAACCCTATGAATTTAAACGCAAAACCATAAGATGGCATCTCTTTTAAGTTACGGTCAAACTAGTCCGGCATCACAGTTCTTGTTGGTATCATTGTTGTCGAAAGAAAATTTCTCATTGCAGAGAAAAAAATAAATGATTTTTAATTGTGAAAAATCGCAGTTTTACAAAGAAAATATATATCTTACACCGGAACAAAGAATATAATTCACTTGTAATAAGTGAAAGAATATAATTGATTATAAAGAAAGAGATTATTAACAATATAAAAGATTTTCTTTTTGATGAATAACATTTTCGATGTACATTTTTTGTTCTTGTTTTTTTTTTATGGACAGAGACAAGAAATGAAGTCAAACGAAAATAATGCTGAAAAGTGATTTAAGAAATTAATTGCAAATATTTTGTGTTAAAAAATAAATTTTTTGTTAAAATAAAACTGGTAAGAGATTGTAAAAAAAAAAAACTGAACATTTTATTTACGAGTGTATTTGAAGTTAGATATAAAAAAGGGTTTAAAGAAGAAACGAAAATAGTGAAAAGTGGAAGTACTAAAAACTACAGATGACAGCTAACTGTAGTGATGCCAGAAAAATTGAGACTTGTTCCAATTTAGAAAGTTGTTGGCCAAATTGGCTAACAGCTTCTGCGCCAGAATGGACCCGAACCAGGCATTAAATCTGCGTGTGTTTGTTGTTGAAAAATTATGGTTGAAAAATTAAGGAAATATATGAAAATATAATTTAACATATATGTATGTTTGTAGTATTTTTTCAAGATAATAGCTTAATATTTTGATGTTAGAAAAAGTCTTCTGCAGATTAAGGTGTTATTTTTATACCCTATACCACTCATGTGGTCAGGGTATAATGACTGTACTGATGTTTGTAACTACCAAAAATATTTGACATAGATCCACCTTTTATTATACCTAGTACCCATATAAATATAGCATCCTATATGAACTTTTTTATATTCAAAGGAAAAAAAATTAATAAGAATGCCACTCAAATTTGGTTTTTGCTTATTTTCTGTATTCAATTATTTGGGTCTAAGAGATAGGCTCTAAACGCATGGTATAGGGTATCGTATAGTCGGTCTAGACCGACTATAATTTTCTTACTGTTGGCATATGTACTGTCAAATTTTCTGACTGTAAAAGTTGTATATATCGCTTGATACATATGAAACATTCCATATCGTGGGGTTATATTCGAAAAGTGCTATTTGCTCCAACAAAATTTTTGAGATGGAGGAAAACCAATTTATTCATTAGATCTAAAAGTATTCATGGATTTTTGGAGCAGATAGCACTTTTTGAATATAAAGTCTCGATATTCAATACATGTGGAAAGTCGCGTGTAAATTTTTCTATTTTACATGACAAAAGATACGAAAAGAAAAATAAATTGTTTAATATTAATTAACAATTAAAAAACAAATAACAATTAATTTTGTAAATTCACAAATTAAAAAATCCGCTGTTGTTTACAATTAGAGCTTATGTCATACGAAAATACATATGCCAGAGTGTTAACAAAAATTATGAATCGTATGTAAAAAGGCAATTTTGACAGACATACGGAATTACATATGGATAAAAAAACTGACAGCACATATGTTAAATCACGTGTGTAATAGCACCTTTAAAAGCCCTGGGCCAAACTTTTTGACGAGAAAATTTAGATTTATTAATTTTTTATAACCTGTCTTGCTGAATATAGATCAATTTTGTGCTGTTTTTACTTAAAGTTCAATTAACATAATCATAAAATGAGAATGATAGGAAATAGGATTATTTCTTTTTAGAAAATAAATAAGAAGTTCATTTTATTAGTGTTAACAATTAAAATACCAAATTTACTTGAAATTTAGTTAGGTTCCATAGCGTAATATAAATCTTGAAGCGGAAATATATTAAGAATGGCCTTACAAAAAAAAATTCGAATTTAGTATTTTTTTCACAAATTTTTTTACTTTTAGATATTAAAAAAAAAAATACATTTATTTCTTAAACAAATCCAAGTCTTCAACTGACATTGAAAAATTCAATATGGATTTTTTGACCAATTACAAATATATTTCCCAATTTGTACTTTTAGATTTATTACTTAAAAAAAAAACTTCATTTAATAAATAAATATAATTTCATAAATAAATCCAAGCCTTCAACTATTTAAAACATACAATATTAATTTTTTCTGTCGAAATAAAAATTGAATTCCCAATTTCTAAAAACGTAATTACATAGTTAATACTCTTATTGAATATTAAAAATATTCTAATGGAATGAAAGTAAGAGCAAATAATTATCTATGATAGGTTTTACGTTTCCTTTTTTAAATTGATTCCTTTCCTAAATTAAAGAATTACTGAAAGAAAACTTATAAAAAAAATGGATGTTCTTAAAATTTTTTTAATTCCATTCCGATATTTTTTTTTTAATTTTAGGGAATACCTATGTATATAGAAGTAATCACAAATGTTATCAAAAATTTTAAATTAATTGTACTTACTCTTCTAAAAACGGATGGCATCACTGTTTTTCGTTTATATGTTAATCAGTTGGTTCGTTGGTTTTTCTTGTGCTGCAAAAAAATGAGAAATTTTTCACGTAAATATTTTTTGGTACAAAAAATTAAATATTTTTCACAACATTTAGTCATTTAAAGTTTTCAAAAAAATCTACATTAAAACATAACACCTAGAAAAGTGTAGAATGTTATGGCAAAAAAAATATGGTGATGAACATTTCTAATACCTGAAATACCATTGAAATATCAGTAATAATTTGTGGAAAGGGGGACACATGATGAAAAGGAACAGCAATATAAATTTAATATTATGATGATGACAGTGAAATGGAAAAAAAAAAAACTTTGAACAACTGCAAAAACACTATTGCAACAACGAAAAATATCTAACAACAACAAATAATATTCATATAATAATATTTTGTTTTTGTGTTCGTTATTTTCTTGTTACAGGATCATCATTATTGTAAAGAGGACAAAAACAACAACGACGAGCTGCGTGTATAATAGAAAATAGTAAACATCTTGGCTAAAGAAGGCAATAAAAAAAAAATCTGCTTTGTAATTGTACGATAAGACAGACGGACAGTGGAAAGCAAAAAGCAAACGAAAAAAATAATTAAACGCCGCATACATTTGTTTTTTTTTTTTCTTTATTATTGAGCTGTGTGTGCTGCCGCTATTGGGCCGTACTCTATACTGTTTGTTCCTCTTCTGTTTCGCCATCTATTAAACCAGAATCTTTTTGGAACATCTCTAGCGAAGAGCAGCAACGTACTGAATTTGTGTGGTTTCCGAACGATCTATTAACGATCGTCAAAAGCCACAATTTTGTTATTAAGTGAAAAAAGTGGAGGAAAATTGTCGCCGATTACAGACCATGAATATCAGGAGCACCGCTCCCAAAAGGGAGGGAAAGATGCGCATACGAGCATTTCCGGTAAGTGTAGATGACAAACTTGTAACCTCTGAATTCATTAGGAGATAACCTTGAAACTTTCGATTAATTCAGTGTATTTAGACGTTCAATAAAAATATCAATGTATTAGTTACAACTCTGTTTCATCCCCAGGAAGTTCCTTCTTTTCCTACTGTTCCATGTCTTTCCTTCCCCAATAATCACTTCTTCACTATTTTTATTTTATTTTTAATTCACAACATTGCGTTTGTTGTCAAAACAAAATTATCAGTTTTCAAGAAAACTTGAAATTTTTTAAGATTTTGTTAAATAGAAAAAAAATTATTGTTTGTAAAAAAATATTTAAAGGAATACGAGAAAGTTTTTTTTTGTTGAAATTCAATAAAGAGAAGAGACCAAACGGCAGAATAACGTATCTAACCAGAGGCACTACAAAGCTGGAGAGTGTTAGGTTAAAAAGGCAACAAATATTTCTAGGAGAAAACACATTCAGAATAGAAAGAAAAAACAAAGAAAACAAACCGGAACAAAGAAAATATTAGAAATCTTCTAAATAAAAGAAGAAGAAGAATAAGTCAACAACGAAGGAAGGCAAATTCTAAATCTACAGTTTAATTTTTATATATATGTAAATATAGTTTTCTAAATTACAAGAGCATGTTATAAAAGTGTAACAAACCAATGATTGAGAAAAACAACTATAAAAGAAAACGACGTCGCATAGAGGGGAGAAGAAGAAATAAAAGTAAACAAACAACACCACCATTAACTCCCGTTCATATCTTGGGCATTATTCCGTATAGGCGTAATTCTCGGTAACAATTAATCAATCCAGCTTATACTCTTAACATCTAAATCGAAATTGTAACAGTACAACCAACTAAATTAATTGTTATCTCCACTACCTACTTTTGTAATAAAATCACTTAATTGTAATAAAAACAAAGAACAGCTACAAAACGTCTCGTCCCCGCCGTAAAAACATAAGCCGACCATACCCTTTGCGTGAAGAGCTACAACCATTACCGCCTTGCGACCCGCCAATGCCCAGAAAAGAACCGTCTGGTGCTTATGACCGATCCAAAGGATTTCTATACAACAACTTGAATTCCTCCGGGGCCGGAGCTCACAGTAGCAACAGTGGCAGCAATAAAAACAGCACCGCCAGAAATAATCACTGCAATCGAGACGGTAAAACAGGCGAGACTATTGGTGGTGGCAGCAGCAGTGGTAGTCGTGGAGGCAGTGGCTTTGGCCACGCTAACATTAACAACTCAAATACGAGCGGAAATGGCAGCAGTACTAGTCGTTACCGCAAGTTTTTCATAAGAAATCGAACTGAAAATAGTGCTCTTACCGGCGGACCATCTACCTCGATATCAAATTCGAAAAATGTCAATGATCTACGGAAAATCGCAAATTCGCCTGCCACAAGCAAGCTAAATAAAATGATTGAAATACAACGAAAATTTCCACTATGGCTGCCGGAATATAAAACAAATGCCTTTAATGTTAGTCACACAAAAAATATTTGAAAAAAAAAAATAGTTTTAAAAAATATCGGGTATTGCAAAAAGTAAAGAAAAAATTTAAACAGATAAAAACAGATTTAAAAATTGAAAAAAAAAAATTTTTTTTTCTGCTGAAATTTTTGAAATTGAGAATTTTTAATAAATCGTATCTAATTATGTTGCGATAAAAAAAATTCCCACACTTTCAAAAATACAAGAAATGTGTAACGGGTTCTGAGAATTATTTTATACGTTAGTCATAAAAAAAGAGATAAACAAAGACTGGGGTCAACAACTTTTAATATCAATGAAAATCTAATTCGATTATTACATAATCTCTTTTACTAATGAAATCTTATTAGATTCCTATATGATTTTTTTTACAATTAAAATACAGATTGCAGGATAAAGTTCAAAATTCTATAAAATACTATTACTTTAATTATTTTAAAATTAAAATTTTTTAAAATTTTGTGAATTGGACGACATCTTTTTATACCTTTCTGATAAAGCATCTATCTAAAAGTATTTAAAATCAAATTTTAAATTTACATTACAAATAAAATTACAAACAAAAATGCATAAAAATCGGTTTATTTCGATTTGTATGCAAAAAACTAATGACATTGTTATGTGAAAATCGGGAGAATCTAAACAGAATCTGTTAAAAGTTGAAACTGGAATAGAAAAATAATTGTTATTTTTTTTTTTTTTAAGGAAACAAAATTAAGTTTCAAATATATTTTCGTTAATTTAATTTTTGTTAAAGAAAATTTCGTTTCAGTCAAAAAAAAAAGAAAATTGCAGAACTTTTTTTTTTTTTTACTAAATTCTTTTAATATTAACCAAAAATTTTTTTTTATTGCTTTCCTCCTCTTGTGTATAGGCCTCCATGGATGAAAAATATGTGGAGACAATATGGGCAAGTTTAAAAAATGCCATCCAAGAGATACAAAAGAAAAACAATTCCGGTCTTTCGTTCGAACAATTGTATCGTAATGCCTACAATATGGTCCTGCACAAATACGGACATCGTTTGTATTTTGGATTGCGCGAGGTAGTCAAAGAACATCTAGAGGAAAAGGTACGCAAAGATGTTCTCGAAAATTTACACAATAATTTTCTACCGAAACTCAATCAAGCATGGACTGATCATCAGACATCGATGGTAATGATACGTGACATTCTCATGTATATGGATCGAGTGTATGTGCAAAATAGAGAAGTGGAAAATGTATACAATTTGGGTCTGATACTATTTAGGGATGAGGTGAGTAACATAATAACACATAAAACCCTTTGAACAAATATTATTTTTTTATTGCTTATTTTTAGATTGTCCGCTATTCGGAGATACAAAAAGCATTGCGCGAAACTCTCTTGGGCATGGTTATGGATGAACGCAGTGGCGAAGCCATTAATCATTTAGCTATAAAAAATGCTTGCCAAATGTTAATGGCCTTGGGCATCAACTCACGCTCTGTGTATGAGGATGACTTCGAGAAACCTTTTTTGGCTCAGTCGGCTTCGTTTTATAAATTTGAATCGCAAAAGTTTTTAGCTGAAAACAATGCTAGTGTTTATTTGAAGAAAGTTGAGGTGAGTACACAAAAATAATATCTCTTCTTAGTATATATTTACGCCCATCACTGACTCACTGACTGACTCCGTAACGGCGTATGATGTATATTAATTTTAACAAAATTATCGTTTATACGTCGTAAGTATTAACATTGTAGCTAACATCTTTAAAGTACTACATCTTTAAAAAAATAAATTTTCTTAGAAAAGTACTTGTTCTAAAAAAAAGTACCTTTTCTTAAAAAAATTACATTTTTTTAAATATCGTTTCTTAAAAAAAACTGAAAAACTGAAAAAAATACCATTTCTTACAAAAGTAAACTTTCCGAAAAAAGGGCATTTTCTTTAAAAGTACCTTTTTGTAAAAAACTACCTTTGCTTAAAAAGAACCTTGTCTTTAAAAAGAACCTTGTCTTTAAAAAGTACCTTATCTTAAAAAAGTACATTTTCTTAAAAAATTATCTTTTCTTAAAAAAATTTCACTTTCTTAAAAAATTACACTTCCTTAAAAAAAGGCCCTTTTCTTAAAAAGTATCACTTCTGAAATAAGTACATTTCCTTAAAAAGGTACCTCTTCTTAAAAAAGGTAACTTTTCTTCAAAAATTTACATATCTAAAAATAGTGTATTTATTAAAAAACTTAATTTTCTTCAAAAAATATATTTTCTTAAAAAAGTACATTTTCTTAAAGTACCGTTTCTTAAGAAAGTACCTTTTCAGAAATAAGTACAAATTTTTAAAAAAAATACATTTTCTTAAAGTACCTTTTCTTAAAAAAAGTACCTTTTCTAAAAATAGTACCTTTTCTTAAGAAAGTACATTTTCTTAAGAAACTACATTTTCTTAAGAAAGCACCTTTTCATAAAAAAAGTAAATTTTCTTTAAAAAAAATACATTTTCTTAATAAGTACCTTTTCTTAAAAAATAGTATCTTCTAAAATAGTATCTTCTTAAAAATTAAATTTTCTTAAAAGGTACCTTTTATTAAAGTACATTTTCTTAATAATGTACCTTTTCTAGAAATAATACCTTTTCTTAAGAAAGTACATTTTCTTAAGAAACTATCTTTTCTTAAAAAAGTTAATTTTCTTAAAAAAGTAATTTTCCTTAAAAAGTACCTTTTCCAAAAATGTAACTTTTCTTAAGAAAGTACATTTTCTTAAAAAACTACTTTTTCTTCAAAAGGTATATTTTATTAAAAAAGTACCTTTTCTTAAAAAAGTACCTTTTCTTAAAAAGTAATTTTTCTTAAAAAAGGTACCTTTTCTTAAAAGTACATTTTTTTAGAAGTACCTTTTCAGAAATAAGTACAAATTCTTAAAAAAAATACATTTTCTTAAAGTACCTTTTCATAAAAAAGTACCTTTTCTAAAAATAGTACCTTTACTTAAAAAAGTAAAATTTCTTAAAAAGACCGTTTTCTTAAAAAGTACATTTTCTTAAGAAAGCATCTTTTCATAAATAAGTACATTTTCTTAAAAAAATACCTTTTCTTGATAAGTACCTTTTCTTAGAAAAGGTACTTTTTCTTTTACTTTTTCTAAAAGTAGTACCTTTACTTAAAAAAGGAAAATTTCTTAAAAATACCGTTTTCTTAAAAAGTACATTTTCTTAAGAAAGCACCTTTTCATAAAAAAGTAAATTCTCTTTAAAAAAATACATTTTCTTAATAAGTACCTTTTCTTAAAAAAATAGTATCTTCCAAAATAGTATCTTCTTAAAAATTAAATTTTCTTAAAAGGTACCTTTTATTAAAGTACATTTTCTTAATAAAGTACCTTTTCTAGAAATAATACCTTTTCTTAAGAAAGTACATTTTCTTAAAAAATTACTTTTTCTTCAAAAGGTATATTTTATTAAAAAAGTACCTTTTCTTAAAAGTACATTTTCTTAGAACTACCTTTTCAGAAATAAGTACAAATTCTTAAAAAAATACATTTTCTTAAAGTACCTTTTCTTAAAAAAGTACCTTTTCTAAAAATAGTACCTTTACTTAAAAAAGTAAAATTTCTTAAAAAGACCGTTTTCTTAAAAAGTACATTTTCTTAAGAAAGCACCTTTTCATAAATAAGTACATTTTCTTTAAAAAAAAATACCTTTTCTTAATAAGTACCTATTCTTAGAAAAGTTACTTTTTCTTTTACTTTTTCTAAAAGTAGTACCTTTACTTAAAAAAGTAAAATTTCTTAAAAAGACCGTTTTCTTAAAAAGTACATTTTCTTAAGAACGCACCTTTTCATAAAAAAGTAGATTTTCTTTAAAAAAATACATTTTCTTAATAAGTAAGTACCTTTTCTTAAAAAAATAGTATCTTCTAAAATAGTATCTTCTTAAAAATTAAATTTTCTTAAAAGGTATCTTTTATTAAAGTACATTATCTTAATAAAGTACCTTTTCTAGAAATAATACCTTTTCTTAAGAAAGTACATTTTCTTAAGAAACTACCTTTTCTTAAAAAAGTTCATTTTCTTAAAAAAGTACTTTTCCTTAAAAAGTACCTTTACCAAAAATGTAACTTTTCTTAAGACAGTACATTTTCTTAAAAAACTACTTTTTCTTCAAAAGGTATATTTTATTAAAAAAGTACCTTTTCTTAAAAAGTACCTTTTCTTAAAAAGTAATTTTTCTTAAAAAAGGTACCTTTTCTTAAAAGTACATTTTCTTTTTGGATATGCACCACTTAATTGTATCGTATAAAATTTCAAATGCTTTCGAATAACTTCCGATACAGTGTGTCGAGAATCAAATTTTTTTACTGAAAAATCTGAATTTCTACGAACTTTTTTTTTAATATAAAAATTCTCAGTCCTTCGTAGCATTAAGTTAAAACTCAGTTTGGAACGATCGAAGGTCCATCAAAACAGAGATATTGAATTTAAAAAAAAAAAATCATTTTAAAATATTTCAAAAATTCCAACATTATTTTATTTTTTATTTCTTATTAGGCCCGTATCCAAGAAGAATCTGCACGAGCTGCTCTCTATTTAGATAAAGATACGGAACCACGCATTGTTAAAGTTGTAGAAGATGAGCTGATTAAGAAACATATGCGTACCATAGTTGAAATGGAAAATTCAGGCGTTGTATATATGATTAAAAACTCCAAAACCGAAGATCTGGCCTGTACCTATAAACTATTTTCGCGTCTTAAGGAGGAAGGACTCAAGGTTATTGCCGACACTATGTCGGCCTATCTTCGTGAACAAGGACGCATGTTGGTTAAAGAAGAGGAGAATGGTACAACAAATCCCATAACATTTGTACAGAATTTACTTGATCTTAAAGATCGTTTCGATCAATTTCTGCATCATTCATTTAACAATGATCGGCTTTTTAAAAATGTCATCTCATCAGATTTTGAACATTTCCTTAATTTGAACTCAAAATCGCCAGAATATTTATCACTGTTTATAGATGATAAATTGAAGAAGGGCGGAAAAGGAGTAAGTTAAATTCCAAAAATGCAATAACTTAATAAATAAATTTAAATATATATACGTATATATATATATTACAGATGTCCGAACAAGAAATTGAAGTTATATTGGACAAGACTATGGTATTGTTTAGATTCTTATTGGAGAAAGATGTATTTGAACGTTACTACAAAACACATTTAGCTAAGCGGTTACTGCTCAATAAATCAGTCTCAGATGATTTCGAAAAGAATATGATTTCTAAATTAAAGGTGAGTAGGAAAATAAAGATACTCTCAGATACTGAAAACTTTATCTTATGACAAAACATTTTTAAGGACATTACATCTACATTGTTTCACATAAATCCTTTTTTATTTGTTTATAAATACCTATTTTAATGTGCTTTTTACAGACTGAGTGTGGCTGTCAATTTACATCTAAATTAGAGGGAATGTTCAAGGATATGTCTATATCGAATACCACCAATGAGGAGTTCAAAACCTATATAACTAATCATAATATAAATTTAACTGTGGAATTCACATGTAGGATACTCACCACTGGCTTTTGGCCTACACAGGTTAGAATAGATCAAATTTATAAATTGATTACATTTTAACAAAAAAAAATTGTTTCTTCATTTCACATTTAGACTTCTACACCCAATTGTAATATACCAGCAGCACCCAGAGAAGCATATGAAATATTTAAAAAATTCTATCTGGATAAACATTCTGGACGTCAGTTGACTTTACAGCCACAATTGGGTAAGAAATTTTTCAGGAAAAATTAAAAAGTAAAATAATTATATTTAAAACACACATTTTTCTAATTGTTCAGGCAATGCTTGCCTCAATGCTGTTTTTTATGGCCGCAAAGTGATTGATGCTGCGGCGGTGGAGGCTGCTAAAGATAAAGATGCGCCTAGTTCTAGTATGTCATCATCAAGCTCCAGTGGTTGTACTATACCTACTACAACGCGTAAACACATTTTAACAGTGTCAACGTATCAGGTAAAACAACAAAATTTTCAAAATAATTTTATTTTCGTTTCATTATTAAACCATTTTTTTTCTTTTATCTTTTTAGATGTGTATATTGATGCTTTTCAATAATCGTGAATTAATGACGTACGAGGAGATATTACAGGAAACCGATATACCGGAACGTGAATTACAAAGAGCTATACAATCGTTGTCGATGGGAAAACCGTCACAACGTTTATTGGTGCGAAATTCAAAAACAAAAACTAAGGACATAGATCCAACGGATGAGTTTCTGGTGAACGATGCTTTTGTTTCAAAATTCCACAGGTATGTTATTGAACTTTTCCAATTAGATGGCTTTAGAAGGTAAATTTCATATATTACCTTGAATTTCTGAAAATCTCTCCTTAAATAAATAAATATTTTTGAATTAGAGAATGTTTTATCGATAATAGTCACAGAAATTTCCATTACAATATCAGTCCAATTTTTAAACATTTTTATTGTACAGCTAGCTTGATTTCTTATAAATAACATCTAAAGTCCTCTTTATTAGCCAAAGGTAGAAAAAATTTTTTTTAAAGATGTTTTCTTTTATTATGCCTTACATGTCAAGGCGGAGAGTCAAAAATGTTTTTATCCCAGAACTAAGAACTTTTCCATGTATAAAATGTCTTCAAAAAATATACATTTTTCCATAAAAAATTGTTACTTAATCGAAGAATTTTTGTATGGTAAATATTTCTTCGAGTCTGTAAATTTTTTAATCCGAAATCAGGACTTTATTTAGTGGGAAAGTATTTTCATTAGGAAACATGTCTAAGAATTCAAGAATTTTTCTAATAAAAAGATAATAGAATCGAAAAATTTTCTGTAGAACATTTTTTGTATTAATTGTAATTGGTTAGATTCTTCATCGCCCTTTTACCTAGTACCCATACAAAGAAAATATCTTATGTACGGTTTCATTAATATTGAAACACATTATACTAAGAATCAAAAAGAAAATAAACATTCTTCAATCCAACCTTCACAAAACCGTCAGTAATCTCGTTTACTCTATTTTCCTACTTTAAATATTTATACAACTCAAAAATAAAAATGGCTCCCTGCAGAATGGGAAATTGCATCCACGCAAAAGTCCCTCGTGAATACAACGCAAAGACTTGTACTCAGGAAATGGATGAAGACGCAGCCGACCAACTAAGCGATGCAATTTTAAATTATCAAGAAAGCTCCGAATATTTATCAGCTCGAGACAGTCAATACACTGACTTTTTGCCCAAACCGCAAGATAGATCCGCAGCAGAAAGTCACGACTCCGATGATGAAGAAGAAGACCCCGACATCCCAATCCAACAATTTTTCGCACGATGGAGATCACAGGCCTACACCGATAAGCTTCAAGCAGTAAGCAAGTTTATGATTAGAGATATCGTAAATGATCCCAACCTTCAAAAATATCGAGGGCTGTTTAGTGATGTCATCTTTGATGTAGCCAACATCCCAACCTCCGTTATCAATTCAATTTATCTAAACTTTTTGGGTGAAGCAAATCCTGATAATTTTCGAAATTTTCATTTTATTATGAAGGGGGCAGTATGGGCCTATCAGGGGTCTCAGGATCTCAGACATGCATCTATGTTGAAAGAGGCTCAGGATTTTGGGCTCAGAATTAAGCATGTTGCAGATGAATTGGCTGCTGCCGCCCATCAATGTTTCGATTATCAGGAATCTATAAGAGAAAACTGCAACACCCTATCCAAAGTCTCATCGAAACTTGAAGCTGATTACAAAAAACTGGAGTTTGCAAAAGCAAAAGAGGATGCATATCAGCCTGCCGCTCCTCCCAACTTGAGAGCTCCAGATCTATTCAAGTCTGCTAGGGGCTATTCCTTTGGAAGGGTTTCTTTGATAATAAACGATAACGAAAGAGTCGATTTAGATGCTACCTTCAAGGCAAGTCCCGGAATCTCTGCGGAGGAAAAACTTTTGATCACCGCATTAGGAGGGATGGGCCCAAAAAGCTTAAAATACATCGGGTCTTTAACATGGAGCAACATTCGAGCTCTCAATCCCGAAAGTCATTCCATCGACATAGCCACCAGAAGAAAACTGATCTGGGAAGAATTTAAAACAAAAAAATTTTAAGCATTTTCTTTAAACAGTAACTTACTACCGGGAATCATCACTTAGACAATAAAAAAAAAAAAAATAAAAAAATTATACACACTAAAACTTAAATTCCTCTTAGGATAAAGAATATAAATTTTTGAGACAATTTACTTTTTTACGAAATATTTTTTTTAAGAAAAGGTACTTTTTTTTAAAAAAAGGTTCTTAAAAAGAATTACTTTTTTAAGGAAAGGGTACTTTTTTTTAAAGAAAAAGCTACTTTTTTAAGGAAAATGTGTTTTTTTTTAGATATGGTACTTTTTTCAGAAAATTTAGTTTTTTAAGAAAAGGTAACTTTTTCAGAAAAGGTTATTTTTTAAGAAAATGTGTTTTTTAAGAAAAGGTATTTTTTAGGAAAGGTATTTATTTTTAAGGAAAAGAAAATTTACTTTTGTTAAGGAAAAGATACTTTTCTTTAAAAAGAAAAGGGAAGTTTTTTCGGAAAATGTACTTTTTTCGGAAAAGGTAATTTTTTCAGAAAAGTTTATTTTTTGATGATAGGTACGTTTTTTAAAAAATATACTTCTTAATAAAAGGTAATTTTTTAATAAATGCTACTTTTTTAATAAAATATACTTTTCTTATTAAAATCTACTTGCAATATGTACTTATTGAAAAAGGTACTTTTTAAGAAACGGTGATCTTTTAATAAGTAATTTTTTAAGAAAAGGTACCAGTACTTTTTTATAGAAGTTACTTTTTTAAGAAAATGTACTTTTTATTTTTTTAAGAAAAGGTTCTTTTCTAAGAAAAGATACTTTATAAGAAAATTTATTTTTTTAAAGAAAAGTTAATAAATAGGAAAATATACTTTTTTAAGATACTTTTCCTTTTCTCTCTTATTATGAATAAAAATTCTTTCGCTTAACGTTTTTATCCCATTTTGATCAACCGTGTGAAGGGTAAACAAAAATAGATGGGAAAAAAGTAGTTATTCTCAATGCATTTCAATGAGGTTTTTCCCCCTAAAAAAATTTCACTTGCAAAACAGACGGTAGTTTACAAAAAAAGTGTATGTAGTATTTAAATAAAACAAAATTTAAATGAAAAAATAAATATTTAATTGTTCTTATAGGCCGAAGACCACAAATAAAGCCCAACTTAATTTTGTTTTTTTTAATTTAATAGAAGCCATTTCAGGCATTGATCGCAGTTTCTATAGATTCATCTCGCAATATTCTTCTAGTAATCCTTTGGCTAATTCGCTGTTGTTATTCTGCAACACTAATTTCCTCCACAAGTTCTCGCATCATAGTTATGCCATTAATTTTTTATTAAATTTTTCTTTCAAATAAGGAAAACAACAACTGGCTTCGAATTTCGATGATAGCACTTTAATTTTTTCTCGAGAAAAGTATTTTCCGTGAGAAAGAAATTCCTTGAGAATATTCGTAATTGGTCTGACTGTTTTAAGAAAATTATATTTTTAAGCAAACGTAATTTTTTAAGCGTGTATTTACATTTAAGAATGGCTACTTTTTTAAAGAAATAAATCGTATAATCTGGAAATATTTGTTTTTGAATCAGAAAAACTTTTTCGAAAAATGTCTGGGAATAAGATATTTTTTAGAAAAGTATTGTGCAATAATTATTTACTAAAAATCTCTGAATCAGAATTTGTAATTAATTTTTTGCATTAATTTTTTATCTGAAAAATTTTCAATGGGAAAAATGTCGACGATTAAAAATTGTATAATTTTGATTTATTGCCTCCGAAAGAGCGTTCGGATTGAGGTAAAAATATCAGAATCTAAATTTTATTTTGTATGTTAAAATTTCTGGGAATCTGAAAAAGTCGCAGATCTAACAATTTTTTTCACACAATTTTTTATACCGTCCACACCTCAGTGGCAGAGGGTATATATAGGTTTGTCATTCCGTTTGTAACGCATCGAAATAAATTCCGGAGACCCCAAAACTATATATTTTCTTGATCATTATAACAAGGCAAGTTGATTTAGCGATGACAGTCTGTCCGTCTGTCTGTGGAAATCACGATCACGCCGTCTATATCTAAGCTAGACCGTTCGTTTTTGCATAAAATCGTTTATTAACATTCCAACGGAGTTCCTATTTAAAATCGTCAAAATCGGTCAGAGGGGTCACGAGTTATGAATGAGATTTTGAAAAAACTATTGAAAAAAATAAAAATTTTCAGTGTGTTTGTTGTTTTTCTTAAGATATGTTGTATATGTTGTAATTCTTCGAATTGTTGAAGTCTTTACAGTTGTGTGTATATTAATACTGCACGTGTCACATTGGCCTAAGCAAGTTTTACCACATATTTTTTCTAACATTAAAATTAAATATTAAAAATTAAAAATTAATAAAAAAAAAAAAAATAAAAAAATAAAAATAAAAGATAAATTTTAAAAATTAAAAATGTAAAATGGAAACTGAAAAATGAAAAATGGAAAACGAAAAATTAAAAATTAAAAATTAAAAATTAAAAATTAAAAATTAAAAATTAAAAATTAAAAATTAAAAATTAAAAATTAAAAATTAAAAATTAAAAATTAAAAATTAAAAATTAAAAATTAAAAATTAAAAATTAAAAATTAAAAATTATTAAAAATTAAAAATTAAAAATTAAAAATTAAAAATTGAAAATTAAAAATTAAAAATTAAAAATTAAAAATTAAAAATTAAAAATTAAAAATTAAAAATTAAAAATTAAAAATTAAAAATTAAAAATTAAAAATTAAAAATTAAAAATTAAAAATTAAAAATTAAAAATTAAAAATTAAAAATTAAAAATTAAAAATGAAAAATGAAAAAAAATGAAAATTGAAAAATGAATAATAAAAAATGAAAAATTAAAAATTAAAAATTAAAAAATAAAAATTAAAAATTAAAAATTAAAAATTAAAAATTAAAAATTAAAAATTAAAAATTAAAAATTAAAAATTAAAAATTAAAAATTAAAAATTAAAACTTAGAAATTAAAAATTACTAGCTAATTCAGATAAAAATATTTTCAAATTTCCTTTTTTTAATATTAATATCTGGAAATTTTTAGCCAAGAATCAGTTTATTATTATTTTTTTTAATTATCATGAATTATCTCAAAACTTTCTTATAGGGATCAAACTTTGGGTGTTATAACGCTGGTTGCGTTATATAATGAATTTCATTAGGGGTTTTCTACCCCAGTAAAGGAAAAATAATTCCATTTTTCAAATAGTAACGAGTTGTTTCTATAGATGAATTCTTTCTATTATGGAATTATAATAGAAACTGGCCAACAAGAAAAGCAATTAACTTTAAATTTAATTGGTATTCAAAATTTAAATTGAACACCGACAACAGTTTTAAAGTGGTAGCCGTACCCAATATTGGTTGTAATATTGAGTTTAGGTGGAGGGTATCAAAGATTCGGCCCAGCCGAATTTAACACTCTTGTTTTTTTAAATATGGGAAATATTTTGGTTTGGAAAAAATTTCTTAAAATTTTGGGGTACATTTTTTTGGAAGCAGAAAAATTTTATGTATAAATGTGCGAAATTTGAAATTAATTATTTTTTAAATAAAAGTAATTATATTAAATAAAATTTTTTATTTGAAAAATGCCTACCATTTATAAATATTTCCTTTTTATAAAAAAAAAAACAAGAAAATTATAGTCGGTTAAGACCGACTATATCATATCCTGTACAATGCGTTTAGAGACCCTATCTCTGAGGTCCAACTAATTAGATATAGAAAATAAGCATAAACTAAATTTGAGTGACATTGTTATTAATTTTTTTTTTGACTTCGGATATGAAAAATTGCATATCGGATACTATATTTATATGGACCCTAGGTCGAAAAATGGGTCGATCATGACTATATTTGGTAAGGTCACTTATTTTTTGCAAAACATATACAAACCAAATTTGAGAACAATTTGTGCAGTATTTTTGTTTTTTTTATAGGTTTAAGTGAATATCGGGAATTAGCTTCATATGGATGCTATGAGTAAGAATTGTCCCAATGGGTTTTTTCGACTACTGATAAATGGATGTAATAAACATACACAAACCCAATTTGACCGAGATCTATATGAAAATAGGGGTCATATGTATGGGGACTAGGTCTGAACATGAACTGGTTTTCACCAATTTCAATAACGTTCATCCTACTATGGAGGATATATTCATATTTATGACCTGTAGTTTGATTTAAAGTTTACATGTACACACGACGGACGGACGGACGGACATCTCCAAATCGACTCAGAAAGTGATTCTGTTGTGAAAACACCTGTTTTAAAATACCTTATTGAACTTAAATAGGGTTCAAGAATTTGTAAAAAAAAAACGATAGTAGTAACACCCTTGTGGCAATTTGTTTCGACTAGCAAAAAATTTTGCCAACTGCTGCACTGACATGCGCTCAAGTATACTATATCCGTCAACTTTGGACATACAACTGTTGTGCCCACAATTTATGAAAGGGAGACGCAATGTGTATATGTGGAATGAAAGCCAAGCTTCCAGTGGCAGGCAAGGAATTAGTTCTTGCCTGTTGAAATTTATTAACTCTGCCTCAGAATGTGACTCACATTATGAGAGTTACTACATTATTCAGATTTGGTTGTATGTTATTCGAAATAATCATATCCAAGAAGTAAATCACAAATTTTTACTCTCTGGGCACTCATTCGTGGAGTGTGACCAAAATTTTGGAATTATGGAAATTACAAAAAAAAAAAAAAAATTCTGTCAAATTTTTATACCTCACGATTGAACAAATTCAAGTAAAAAATTTTCGTAACATCAATGCAAAATGAGGACTTTATAACTCTAGAGCAAAGCCAAGGATTTTTCGGAAATAGTGTACCGAGCATCCTAAAAATGCACAAAGATGATCTTATGAATGAGCAAGAGAACTTCACGAAAGTAAACATTAAAGCTCGAATGTTGGCTGAGCCGCGCAGTTACTCCCACAACTTCCTCCAAAAAACAACGTCAAACCAATATAGTTCGAGAAATTCAAGAACCTCCAGGATCTTCCTTGCTATATACCACCAATTTACCATGAATGGTTCCTCAAAATAGAATGGAAGAAATTCCGGAAAGAAACGAAAGCCAAGTTGAGGATGAAGATGAGCCCGATGATGTCATGGAATCTGATGATGATGACTAAAAAATGTACCAAAGAACAATAAAAGCTTTTTCTTAATA
Source organism: Cordilura impudica (assembly GCA_963682025.1). Taxonomy (NCBI): domain Eukaryota; kingdom Metazoa; phylum Arthropoda; class Insecta; order Diptera; family Scathophagidae; genus Cordilura; species Cordilura impudica. The sequence goes on from OY821518.1 coordinate 111,212,600, forward strand.
AAATGGTATTTAAAAAAATTTTGTCTGTGGCTTTCTTATTAGGTGTTACTAACATTCTTTTGAGGTACAAGTTCATTTATTTAAAAATTTTAAAGCGCAAGGGGTATAAGTGCAACTTCCCTTACTTCAAAAGTAATTTTTGGTATTTGTAAATGAAAAAAATGGTATTTTTTTATCTTGTTAGATTAAAACATATCTCAGGATCTCTATTAACCCTTTAATCGATAAGACGGCCATATGGCCGGCATTGGTCTAATTGAATTATTTAAAAAAGTAAAACATTTATTCATTTTAACTAAGTGAAATGAAATTCGGCACTTGTTTTATTATTGTAGCTTTATTCATCATTCAGTTATAGTCAGTTGAGTAAAACGAGTGACCAATTTTGGTGTGAAAATTATTGCTTTTGAACAAGTGTATTGAATCATAAAAAATACCGTTTCTATAATACTACTTGATTTCATATTTTTTTTGGTATGTATTTACAATGTTTATAAAGCCAATATAAAATTATTTATTGTGAAAAATGATAATTTAGTGCTGTTTTGTGTGTTTTGTGATGCCGGCCATTTGGCCGGCTTGTCGGTCAAAGGCAAAAAAAATTTTTTGAATACACAGTGTGAGAAAATTTATTTTGTTACAATATTTTGGAATAAAATAACGGCTTCGTATAAAACTAAACCTGTTCTTTGACAACATTGTTCTATAGATAATGGAAAGAGGTAGACCGAAAAGTAATGATGAGCAAACAGAAGGGGAAAGTAGAAGAAGGTACAATTTTTCAAAAATGAGCGATGAACAAATCACTGACCTCATGAACTCGATAGTGGACTCAGATGACGAATCAGTTTACGAAGACGATGATGATGACGACATCGATCAAGATTATAACTATTTGGCGGATATGATCACACCCGAGGACGATGAGATCATTTCCGAAATTTTACATTCAACATCAATAGTTATAACTGCAGAAACTTTAACATCAGATATTTCAACAGCAGAACCTGGAACCAGTGCTGAAGCTTCTAGACAATCGACTCTGATCGAAAATGTTACATCGAGTTCAACCACAAAATCGGCTTTCAAGCCAGCAAAGAGACCCCGATCACCATTACCAGTAATAGAAGCTAGAGGACCTCAAATTGTACCTTCAGCAGGTGGATTAACTCTTCCAAGTATTTCAATAAAAAAGTCGGTATGCCATTTTCTTTATGTCCCCTTTTAAGCCTTAGATATGATTGACAAAAATTCAACCCAGTTCGCAAAAATTCTCTGGCGAAATAATTCAGTCCGATTACACGTCAATGAAGTGGCATTTCGAGGCAATAGTGCATTGTCAGATGAAGTGAAGAATCTGAAAACGCCGATGGACTATTTTTGTTATTTTTTCACTGATGAACTTACTGATTTGATTGTTCTCGAAACCAATCGGAATGCACGTTCAGAAAACATTAACAATCTGTTCAACGTGGATGCTGAGAAAATACGAAAATATGTCGGAATTCTATTGTTGATGGCCATTTTCCGTTATCCAAACATGGAGTCCCATTGGGGTGAATTCGGATTTAGGCAAATTCCTGAGTGTATGCCTATCAAAAAATTTGAAAAAATTTAAAAGTATTTGTGCTTTTCAAATGAAGCTGATAGAATCAAAAAAGGAGAAGTGGGATATGATCCACTATTTCGAATTCGAAAAGTTGCAAATATTTTTAATGAACGCTCCGACACAGTACCGAAGAATGCTCGTTTGTGTGTTGACGAACAAATGTGTTCTACAAAAATGGTGCACCATTTACGTCAGTACATGCCGAAAATTTTAAATATATAACGGTGCTGGAGACAATGTCATCATGCCAGGAACACCAGATCTTCGACAACTTTTCTACGTCATTGCCACTTTTGGTATATCTGCGAGCTTGTGGAATTTTTTCTCTAGGTACAATACGTTCTAATAGGATTCCTGATTCTAAACTTCCGCTGGACGCAGATCCCCAAATGAAGAGCGCAGATCGAGGTCATGCGGTAGAATATATGGGTAGTGCTTACGGTGTCAACCTAACAACAGTCCTCTGGAAAGACACCAAGAATGTAAGGCTATGTTCAACATACGTTGGAGTTCAATCATTCGAAAAATCTAATACAGACACACAGATAGTAAAAACGGCTCGTTACGACAAGAAGAAAAAAGAGAATATTCATTTCGACTACCCCCAAATTATTCGCGAATATAATTCGCATATGGGGGGAGTTGACCTTATGGACTCTTACATGGGAAGGAACGGCCTTCGCATAAAAACTATGGACGCAACGATGCGCATTTTCCATCACCTTCTCGATATGGCTGTCACAAATGCGTTCATTTTATATCGCAGATCTGGTGCAGAAGATTCTGCTCAGGATGAAGAAGAAAGTTCACCAGAAAAAACCATGAGACTGTATCAATTTCGTATCAAAATTGCACGAGGTCTGTGCGCTTTTAGCCAAAAACGACCAGTCGGTCGACCTTCTTTTGAACCGCAGCCCAAAACAAGTGCTGCTGTAGGGAAAAAGACAGCACATCCTGTTGAGGACATACGGTACGATGGAATAGACCATGTTCCTGAATGGATGCAAGGACGTAAAAAAACTTGCAAACACTGCAAAAAATCAGAAACCCATACTTTTTGCCCAAAATATCAACTAAATTTATGTTATTCCGGTTCAAAAAATTGTTGGAAAGACTACCACACTCGCCACTAATATATATATTCTTATAATTTTAGTATTTACCTTTGCTTTAATAAATAAAAAAATAAAAAAAAAATATTACGCAAAAAACAAATGTTTAATTTTTTTACCCGTAGACCGATATACTGGCCATATGGCCGGCATCCTTTTTCCTCCCCTGGCGGCCAAACTACAAAAGATATCCTAAAACATACATCGGATTCGTGTTTCTCATACCAAAATTATCCCGAAAGCAAAATTTTTAGGACACGAAACTCCTTAATTCTATCCTGTCGATTAAAGGGTTAATTAAAAACCAATATTCCAGATGGCATCTAACATTTTTTATTGCAATTTAAGTTTAACCTCTTTTTTCTCATTGTTAAACATAAGTAAGTCACTTGAACCCCTGTGCTTTAAGCGCCTCATATAAAGGTGCTATTACACGATGTGTTTTTTACATATGTACTGTCACTTTTTTATCCATATGAAATTCCTCATGTCTGTCAAAATTGTCTTTTACATACGATTCATAATTTTTGCTATCACACGTGCATATGTATTTCCGTATGTCATAACCTCTAAATGTAAACAACAGCTGATTTAATTTGTGAATTTACAAAAATTTATTGTTAAAAAAAAAGTTATATATTTTTTAATTGTTAATTAATATTAAACAATTTATTTTTACTTGTTGTGATATTAAGCTTCCTATGGTCGTCGTAGGACAATCACTGGTCATTAGGAACATATCAAAAAATTTATTTTTCTTTCAATATTAATCTTTATAATTTACTCTGTTTTTCTTTCGCCACAAGCAGTGTCGTATTTTCATAAGTTTGCCATACAAAAATAGAACCTGCTCTGATTGAAAAATGTACATGTGACTTTCCTCATGTATTGTACACACGATGTGTACAACTTTTGTTGTGGGAAAATTTGACAGTACATATGTAAAAAACACATCATGTAATACCACCTTAAATAATATGCTTATATTTTTCTTTATGTATAAATCGCAGAAAACGTCTCAATTTTTTATGCAAAAAATTTCTCAATGGAAAAAATGTGATAGAATCTAATAATTCTTTCTAATAGAATTTTTTTTTTTTTTAGAATTTTCTAGTCTTAATGTGATAGAATCTAATAATTCTTTCTCATAGATTTTTTTTTTTAGAATTTTCTAGTCTTAATGTTTTTATTTCTGCAAATACTTCTAAAGCTTGAAAAGTCTCAAAAGGCTTTTTTTAATTTCTTATCTCAGAATAAAAAACATGACTTAAAATAAATCCATATTTTATAGTTAACGTATTAAAAGCAATACATTTTTCTATGGGAAAGTTTCATCAAAACTTTTTTTGCAAAAAAATTATTTTCTTTAAAAAAAAAAAAAACAATTTTTTATGGGAAAACTTTTGAGAATTTTTTTTTTTTTTGATGGAAAATTGGTTCAATAGCTTGGTGTAAAAAATTGCTATGTAATTGAGAATTTTTTTGTGTGAATAATGTTTTCGAATTTGGAAATATTTTTAAATTTTTTTTTAAATATTTTTCCTATTTCGCCAAAAATTTTTTTCGTGAATGTCTTTATATCAAACAGTTCAAAAATCCATAACAATACATTTTTTTTATTGATCGCATATAGAGTTAAAATTCAAACTGTGGCTGCCAAAGCAGATACAGAACCAGAACGTAAAGAAACAAGAGGAAAAGTTGATGAGGATCGTAAACATGAAATTGAAGCAGCAATTGTGCGTATAATGAAAGCCAGAAAGCGTATGCCGGTAAGATTTACAAATTCATTTAAAAACACTGACTATAACATTAAACAATCTATTTTTATCTTAATTTAGCACAATTTATTGGTTTCGGATGTAACTTCGCAATTAAAGTCCAGATTCCTACCGTCACCTGTTTTGATTAAAAAACGAATAGAGGGTCTTATCGAAAGAGAATATTTGGCCAGAACGCCTGAGGATCGTAAAGTTTATGTTTATTTAGCTTAAATGTGCTACAACGGACATACAAAGCACGCTTTGATAGGTTTTTTTTGTGTTTTTTAAGTAAAAGAATAAAAAAAAGAACCAATTCTCTCCAATCATACATTATCATATACAAAACACCTTACCTAAAAACACACCAACACCAACAAACACACAGAGAAAATATATCTTTGAAGAAAGAAAGAGAAAAAAACAAACAAATGTTGAACTATTTTTTGATTAATGAAGTTTCCTTTCTGCGCCCTCAAAAGAAAAAGGATGTTGTAAACAAAACAAGAATTATGTCAAGTTTTTTTTTTATATCTCATCATATATAGTTAGTTCTTTTATTTTTAATTATACAATTTTAAACCATCTTGTAAAAGCACCAATTATTATTTGGAATTTATACGTGGAAAAAAAACTAATAACTAATAATTGATAAAAAAAAAACTTCCTGTTTAGGAAGAAATCGATAAAAGTTAAAAAATTGTTTTTGAAGAACAGAATATTTAATTTAATCTTTAATGAATTAATGAAGTGTGTGCATTGTTTATAAGACCTTTTTTGAATTTCTGTTATTTCTAAAATCTTCGTTTTTTTTTTTTTTTTTGGAATCTTGTCTTCCTATATCTTTTCCGCTTGATATAAAATGACTTTATAACAATATCTTTAACATTTCTCCCATTTCTCAACTCTAGCTCCCATTTCTTAAAAATTAAAGCAAATTGTTTTTATTTTCGCATATTGAGAGCCATGTAAAATGAAAAAAGAAAACAAGATTTAGGTACACTCAAAATTCTTCTATAACACATAAATTTGTTAAGAAAATATTATTCAAATTAATAAATTAATTGTAACCTTTTGATAATTGAAAACCATAATAGATTTAATTTCTTGCAAATGTCTTTAATTTTTTCTTTTAAGTTTGTCTATAATTTCCACTTGATTTTCGTCGTAAAATGCTTGACTTTAATTAAAATAAACCAGATAAACTGAAACTAAGCAAACTAATATGCTAAAATATCCCTCAACCCACCACCACCAACCACCCTACACCTTAAAAACAACCAGTCTCCAATTAAATTGAACATCAACAACAAATTAAATGCAAACATATATTGAAAAAAATAAAAACAAAAAATTTTAAACGCTATAAACAATAAAAAATTATAAAAATAAAACGTAACAAAATATGGTTAAATTTATTTTAAATCAGCTCTCTTCTGTATTCTCTCCCATATCAGATATCCAACATAAGGCAAAATTTATATAAAATTTTCAATTATCGCACAATTTTTCATAAAACAAATCCTTAAAATCTTGTCTTAAAAAAATAAATTTATCAAAATCTACAACTTTTTCCATTACGTTTCTTTAAGAAACATGTCTGAAAGCCAGTACACATTTTTTTATTTTGATTTGAGAAGATTCCCAGAAAAACAAAATTAATAATTTGTTCTGAATCTCTTTTACTATTATAAAACAAATGTTAAAGAATCTTCAAAATTGTTACGTCAAAATATTTCAGGAACTGCAGATTTATCAGAAAACACTTATGAAATAAAATCTTTACATGTGTTGACAGAGATTTTTGTTTCTAAAGAATTCCTTAAAATCGGACAATTTTTATATGGAAACTATTTTCTTAAAAGTTGTTAAAATTGAAAACTAATGAGCAAATTTCTGAGTGCTCATAAAGTAATACTACTCTTAGATCGATTTTTTTTGGCATGCTAGATAAACTTAGTTTAACTCTTTTAGGCAAATATTTTAAAGTTATAACACCAAGTTTCTGGGATGTCAAACTTATGCCGTTTTCTTTTCTGGCAAAAAATGTCTCATTTTATTTGCACTTTTTTCGAAAAGTGTATTTCTTAATATATTCTGAATTAAGAGCAACCTTATGTTATATATCAATCGAAAGGTCTCAAAGTCGAGATCTCGCAAATTACAGAAAATTGAAGGCATTGACTTCTTTTTTGCCTTTTTTTTTTTTTTTTTTTTTTTTTTTTTTTTTGGATATTTTACCCCTAAAAATTCCTTCGGAAAAAAAATTCGATGGGAAAAAAGTAGTTATTCTCAATGCACTTGATTTTAGTTTTTTCCCTCAAAAAATTTCCCTTGCCAAACAGACGGGAGTTTACATAAAAATGTAAAAAGTATTTTGATAAAACAAAATTTAAATAAAAAAATTAATGTTTTATTGTTCTTGTAGGTTGAAGACCACAAATAAAGCCAAACTTCAACTTTTGTTAACTTTAATGAAATCCAGTTCAGGCATTGATTGCGTTTTCCATAGATTCAACCCGCAATTGACTTCTAGCAATCTTTTAGCTATTTCGTTGTTGTTGTTCTACAACACTAATTTCCTCCACAAGTGCTCGCATCATAGCTATTCATTTTTTATTGTAATTTTTCTTTAAAATAAATTTATATTCGTTTGCACACACAAAAAAAAAATAGATTTATTGTCAATAACCCCCCTATCTCACATCACACTGCAATTGTGAAATCGTTGTGTACGTATTATCAACGAAAAATTGTTCGAATCAGTCGAATCCATCGCCATTAACTTTTGTGCTCACACATCTCACTGCAATCTCATTTTTAAAATGTCGAAGCGTAAACTTGAAAAAATTTTACTTCTCTCTCATATTTTTTTTAAAATAGAGTTACCGAGTTTATTATACAGGCACATGTTTGACGGAAAATGTTTACATTTATTATTATTAGTATTATTTTAATAATAGTTAATAATATTTATGCTCTATAATTAACAAAATTGCGTTTTTATATGCGCATTTCAAGAAATAAATCAAAATAGATTTAACAAGTTAAAACTTTAATTACAATTTTGCAGAATCCAGTAATTCTGCAATAAATTTATAACAGGGTAACATTAATCATCGTTAGTGTCAGCCACTACTCGCACGAAAAATTTGGTGCCATTAGTGTGACCACTGCGGAATATGGTATTAGTAAAAAAATGTGAGTATTGAGTTTTTCGAACTTGCAGTGTGATGTGAGATAGGGGGGTAAGCAAAACAACTGGCTTCGAAATTCGATGATGCCACTCTTATTAATTTTTTTGTTCACGCGGAATTTATAATTGGAGAATTTTTTTCTCGAGAAAAGTATTTTCCGTGAGAATGAAATTCCTTGAGAATATTCGTAATTGGGCTGAATAATTCTGAGGAAATTAACATTAGAAGAAGTTAGAAAATATTCACATAACCAGGTTTCATTAATTTTTATCTTTTAAAACCGGTTCCTGCCAAAAAATATGTGTATCTACCAATTTATTTTATAATAAACTAGCTGTTTTTACCCGGTCTTGCCCGGGATACAGAGGCCTTTGACTTGAAAAATGGTTCACTATGCTTACCAGGCGCTGAGTACTTAGTCCCCAATTAACAAATTCCTCAATAAAATGAACTTTCTCCCCAAAAATTTGTATGGGCAGCAAATTAATTTTTTATTTCAATTAAAAATTTTTTGATTTTTTAATTTAGAAGTTTTTTAAGATGCTGCAGCAAAAATGCTTCAAAAATAAGTTGCGAAACCGCTTAAAGTTTTTTTTTTTCAGTTTATTTATAAACATCAAATATAACGGAATGGTTCGCAAATTAAAGGAATCACAACTTTTAAAAATTGAATTACTTTATTCAATAAGTGATCATCATTGAGCAGAGACGTCAAATTCAAGTTTCAGAAATGAAAGACTAATGCGACGTTTAATATTGTGTCGCAAGGTTTCTTTAAGCAACTGCTTATAGTATATGTGTGGCCTATTTTGATCAACAGGTAATTATTTCACATACGTAGATAAAATTTATCATACGACATTTCACTAAGCTGTGTTCCGCGAGCGAGTCGCGCACGATTCCGCGCGTTTGGCAGCCAGACCAATGCTGCTGTGAAGTTGTCAAATTATTTTAATCGCCAAAATATATTTTTCAGATCATTGCGATATTTTAGCTGAACTGTGTTCCGCGAGCGTGTCGCGTCCGCATCCGTCGCGTCCGCGTCCGCGCGCCGTTTCCTCGCAGCTACTACCCGTTCTGACGCTTAGTTCTCGTTAACTTATTTTAATTCCTAAAACATATTTTTAAAGCATTGCGATATTTTAGCTGAGCTGTGTTCCGAGAGCGCGTCGCGTCCGCATCCGTCGAGTCCGCGGTCGCGCGCCGCTTCCGCGCATTTGGCAACCACACCAGTGCTGCCGCGCAGCTATTTCCAACTTATTTTAATTGTCAAAATATATTTTTCAAATCATTCCGATATTCTAGCTAAGCTGTATTCCCCGTGCGCGTAGCTTCCGCGCAACGAAATGATGCAATTGAAAAGAATACTCTTTTTAAATGCATTTGTTGTAGGACATATATTGAGAGCAGTATGCAAATGTTTACTAAAATAAATATTTAACAAAATTCATTAAATAAAAATATGTAAAACTTTAAGAATGAATTTGGGGAGTAAGTTCATTTTTTCTTTCGATTAAAAAAAAATGGGGAATTTGTTCATTTCTTTTGGGTACCTTTTTTTAAGTTTGGGGAATTTGTTCACCGTGTAGTTATTTCCGTGTAAACCAAATTTCAGAGAAATCCGTTGAAAAGTACAAATTTATATAGGGAAGAAATATACCACACAACAAAATAAAAATTTTATAAGAAAATTGGGCGTAAAAGTAGGCATGGTCGGTAAAAATCATATGGCGACCTTCCCTGAAATATGTACTAAATTTCGGAGAAAGCTGTTGAATAATAAAAGTTTGTATAGCAATCAAATAAAGAAACAAATAAAAGGAAAAAAAAAATTATATATACATAGAAGTTGGCGCAAAGTAGAAGCCTTCCCTGTAGTATAGAGATCGTGTGACCAAATTTTAGACATCCCTTGAAAAATAAAAATTTCTATAGCGCACAAATATACAAAAAACAGAAAATTAATTTTGTATTAAAAGTGAGCGTAGAAGTAGGCGTGGCCGGCAAGAATCATGTGGCGACCTTTCTGGAGTACAGAGACCGTGTATAGCAAATTTCAGAGAAATTCGATAAAAAAAAAATTGTGTAGCGAACAAATGTACCAAAAAACAGAAAGTATACAAAAAGCGGGCGTAACAGTAGGCGTAACCGGTGCGAAGAATATGGCAACCTTCCCTGGAGTACAGAGATCGTGTGTTCCAAATTTCAGAGAATTCCGTTGAAAAATAATAATTTGTATAGCGAACAAATATACCAAAAAGCAGAAAATGAGTTGTATATAAAAAGTGGGCGTAAAAGTAGGCGTGGTCGATAAAAAGTATATGGTGGCCTTAGCTGGAGTAGAGGGATCGTGTGTACCGAATTTCAGGGAAATCTGTTAACAAACAAAAATTTGTATAGTGAACAAACACGAATAAAACAGAAAACGAATTTTACATAAAAAGTGGGCGTAAAAGTAGGCGTGGCCGGTAAAAAGTATATGGCGACCTTTCCTGGGGCATAGAGATCATGTGTACAAAATTTCAGGGAGATCCGTTGAAAAATAAAAATTTGTATAGCGGTCAAACAAACAAACAAACAGAAAATGAATTTTATATATATAGATGTTTATTTTCAAAAAGCAATAGGTAATGATATAAGTTTCAATGAATATTTTTCCATGTTAAATAAAATAAATTCTTCTAATTAAATTTAGGGTTTCACTTCTTTAGGGTTTCACTTTAAATCAGCTGTTTCTATGAACTTGCAAATTCTTACAAATTGCTGTTCGATTACTATTTTGGATATTTATGTTTTTGAGAACTAATTTTTCTTACTCTCTGAAATTTCGGTTTTTACTGGTTTTTACTGGGAAAGTAAACGAACTGAGCTAATAGGGGAAAAGGGAGAAGTCAGATAATTTATGCGGAATTTTTTTTTAGAATTGGGCTGAATGTTTTTTTTTTAAACCCAATCAATAGAACTTGAAATTGTAAAAAATAACAAAAAATAAAATATTAATAAAAAAAAAATGTTATTCGAAAGATCAATACATGGTATTAACATTTGAAAATGATTTCGGGCATATGGCAACCAAGGCGTGAAGATGATTTCGGGCATAAACCAGTGACTACACGTAGCCCCACAGGAAATACTCGAGACGAGTCAAATAGCACGAGACCTTGGAGGACAATTGACAGGTCCAATTCTCAAATCAACTTATGGCCAAATTTTGATGTCAATAAGTCAATGATTGCGGTCCCCGTATGGCACGTAGCACCGTATCTCATCCGGATCAATGTCATCCATATTTTGAAACAAAAAATCATTGATCATGGTGCAGTAACGACCGTCATTGACCGTAACGCGAGCCTTGGCTTAATTTTTGAAGAAATAAGGTAAGGTCTGTTGCGGATTGGTCTCACTCAATTTTGTTTGATAACAAACCCGTTAAGCCAAAAATGAGCCTCATCGCCGAATACAATTTTGCGATAAAAGTCGTCTATAAGTAGCGCGAATCGATGACTGATTTGAAAGTAAATTAGGATGATTTGCCAGAGTACACTGATCATAAATGTTAAAAATTGAGCGCATTATGAGAGTTCGTTTGACAGCTAACCCTTTCGTAAGTTCTATCTAAGCAAAAAATATATATATATATTTTATACAAGAAACATTGTTTTACAATTCAATTAAATGAGCTTTTTGTTGTTGTTTTTGGAAGTAAGTTGCCAAAAAAAAAGTGTTGTTGCATAGCTTGATCTATGCAGAATTGGAAAAGATAACGGTTCATTCGACAAAAATATAAGCAAATATATTGATGCTTAACAGTTGTCAAAAGTATTTACTCATATTTTATTTGATAATCCTATATATTAAAAGAATTTATGAATAAACTTTGCATTCAAGATTTTTTTCAATATTTTTCTTCTCTCAAACCTCTATAACTAGAGTTCTAATTAACGTAGGCTGTTGACATAGGTCTAAGAACACTCTGTGGATCAAGCTCCTTCTTTTGAGCTATTAACTGCTTAAATTCATTGGGGTTGAGGAAAGTTATGCGTGGAGAATCAACTTTACTTTTACTGTACGTTAACTTCTCTTGGCAAATTCGTTGGGTTTGAGGAAAGTTATGCGTGAACAATCAACTTTACTTTTACTGTACGTTAACTTCTCTTGGCATATTTTGGCATTACTGTACGTTAACTTCTCTTGGGAAATTTTGGTATTATATTATAAAAATTAATATAATATAATATAATGCTGCGGAGCAGCAGGGGTCCTCTAGTATTCCTTTAATTTAATTAATTTTTGAAAATTTTTTTATGGATACTTAATTAACATGAACTAATATTTAGTAACACCACCTTTGGCATCAATAACTGCCTGCAACCTGACTGGAACTAATGCAATCTAGTTGCGCGAAAATTCAAGAGTCAATTTCGACCAAATGTCCCTTATCTCAACTATGGTATCATCGCGTTTTCGAGCTCTATCAATAGTCCTCTGCTGTTTTATGAAAGCCCAAACATTTTCAATGATATTTAGATCGGGACTCTAGGGAGGTCAAGGACGAACAGTTTTGTTTAAATCGTATAAAAATTTTGTAAGTATCCATCCTTTATGACATGGAGCATTGTCGTGTTGTAGAATCCAGTCATTGGTTGGAAAGAGCCTATTTTCTGACGGAAGGGCATGTCCATTTAAAACTCCAATATATCCTGCCTGATATAAAGTGTCATTTATCGGTACCAAATCTCCAAATCCATAGTATGATAGACATCCCCAAAACATCACCGTCACCGTGTTGTGTAAATACTTTTGACTATGTCTGTAAAGGGTGATTTTTTAAGAGGTATAGGAAAGTTTTCCAAAAAAAAAAAAACACATAAAATTCAGAAAAATGCATGAAATCTTTATTTGAATCGAGTACGGTCCATATAATTTAATGTTTGAAGATTATTTCATGCAAATGTTGACCGTGACTGCGCCTCAAATGGTCCATCCGCTTAGTCCAATTTGGGCATACTCTTTCCAACATTTCGGCCGGTATCTCACGAATCAATGCTTCAATGTTGTCTTCCAATGCGTCAATTGAAGCGGGATTGTCTGTATTGACATGAGCTTTAACATAGCCCCACAAAAAATAGTCTAAAGGCGTTAAATCGCACGATCTAGGCGGCAATTGACCGGTTCCGAACGTGAAATAAAATGTTCACCGAACTCGCCTCTCAATAAGTCCATTGTTGCGCGTGCTGTGTGGCATGTGGCACCGTCTTTTTGAATCCACATGTCATGTAAGTCAAGCTCTTGCATTTTGGGCAAAAAAAAGTTGGATATCATCTCTCGATAGCGCTCACCATTCACAGTTACGTTACGATTCGCATCATCTTTGAAGAAGTACGGTCCAATGATGCCACCAGCCCATAAACCGCACCAAACTGTGACTTTTTCTGGATGCATTGGTAGCTTTTCCAATGCTTCTGGCTGATATTCACTCAAAAATCGACAATTCTGCTTATTTACGTACCCATTGAGCCAAAAATGAGCTTCGTCGCTGAACACAACTTTCCCAGAGCCCATTCACCAAAAATTCTACGTTGCGGTAGGTCGTTCGGCTTCAATTCTTGCACCAGCTGTATTTTGAAAGGCATCACACCTAAATCCTTCCGCAAAATTTTCCACGTTGTTGAGTAACAGAGGCCCAATTGCTGCGAACGGCGACGAATCGATAATTGATGGTCATCATTAACACTGGCCGATATAGCTGCGATATTTTCTTCAGTTCGCACTCTACGTAAGCGTGTTGGTGGTTTAATGTCCAACAATGTAAATTTGGTGCGAAATTTAGTCACAATAGCCCGAATAGCCGCTTCAGTGGGTCGATTAAACTGACCATAAAATGGAAGAAGCGCGCGATGAACTTTCTTAACAGAGCACGCATTTTGATAATAAAATTCAATAACTTGCAAGCGTTGTTCGTTTATAAGTCGATTCATGGTTAAATTATAGACCAAACTGAAGATGTTTGACAATGAAACAAAACACGAAACGTGCGTCAGCTGTTTAAACCAGTGTTGCCAAAAAGATAATAGCTAAAAAATCACCCTTTATAATTCCAACAATACACAAAAATTCTTCTTTATTGCCTGTTTCGGTGGCATATCTAACAAAGGTCACAAGTTCGCTGCATTTAGCTACATCAGTACCTTCATCCAGTTTAGGCAGTTCTTCGATGAGCTGGTATAAAATATCCGGGTACAAAATATCTAGAGTTTAATCGCCGCATTCGATATCGAGTAAAATCAATCGAAATACGATTTTTTTGTTTATTATATAAAGCAAACGGACTAACGTCAGTCCTCGATTCACTTTTACTCTAAACCAGAGACCTTAATTCTTTAACTATGACAACGTAAAATTATTCTTAGTATTTTATTTTGGAAAATAAAAAAATAATTTAGATCGAGAAATTTCGATAACGAATGCGACGATAGACCCCTGGTCCTTCAGTTGCTTTCCGAGTGCAGCTTCCACCATTTCAATGACACAAGGCTTGATTATATTTTCAGCAAGGGTGTTTTTATCCTTGTTTTTTGGATAGGGTTGTACTAATTTGTTCAACCTGGTAAAATGTTATATTAAGGAGTTTGTCTAGGCAATATCACCAAGACAATTCTGTATTATAACACAAGCACTTGAACTTGGTTACAGGGAAAATGTTATTGTTTAGGGGCTTGTATAGGCAGCAACACCAAGACAATTCTATATCATAACACAAGCACTTGAACTTGGTTATATGGTTTTGAAAGAAACTTGTTCTGTTGGTTTGTTATCTCTCTTTTATTTATAAAAAGGTTCAAGCTTATATACTAATTAAATCATAAATAACAGAAAATAAAAGTAAAATAAAATATGCGACTTAGCATAAGTAACAAAGTTGACAAACCCCAGACATGCAGTCAGCAATAATTGTTTGAATAAAATAAAATTAAAATAAATAAAATATGCAATTTAGCGTAAGCAACAAAGTTAACAAACCCCAGAAATGCAGTCAGTGACAATTGTTTGAATAAAATAAAATTAAAATAAATAAAATATGCAATTTAGCATAAGCAACAAAGTTAACAAACCCCAGAAATGCAGTCAGCGACAATTGTTTAAATGTGATCATAACTTTGTATGTATGTCAATATGTTTGTACATATAAACAAAAGAATTGCTGACTGTATTTCAAGCTGATTAACCCTGCTTATGTAGTAATGGAAACCAATAATTCAGGGTTATTTTCATAGTTTCAGATGTATGTAAGTATGTTTGTTACTTTAGCAAATGTACTGACGTACAAATAAACGAAATTCATACTGACGTACAAATAAACGCCATTCTTTGCGAAGAATTGAACATACTCCCCGCCGTTGAGTTATGCTCAACAATTTTTTCATTTCGATAACCCTAAATTATTGGGACACAACTTAAACTGTTGATCCGTCAAATTCTGGAATGTGCTGGCGCACTGCTGGATGTGGGGACTGTTGATGGTAGGTTGCCCATTATTTGGTGAAATAACGCTGGTTTGGCTCTGCTGCATATCGTGCATCGATGCACTGTGGCTCTAGACATGATTTTTCCTTTGATAGGCCAAAATCTTTGTCTGACTATTCCCAGGAGCGTTTGTGACCCACAGTGTTTGTTGTCCTTGTAAATCATTTCAAAGATTAGCTTTGCGATTGGATCATTGTATGGAAGCAGGAATTGATGCTTGGAGTCGTATTGAAGTGCTAATGCTTCGAGTCGGCCTCCAACGCGGATTAAACCATCTGTGTCTAAAAACGGTGATAGATTACTTAGGTTATTTGTTCCGCGTAACTCTTTGTATTTTGTAAGCTGCTGAATTTCTTGTTTGAAATCTGCCTCTTGCATTTGTTTTATGATTAACTTTAGAGCGTTGTTTAACTCAGTTGTTGTTAATGATTTTAGACTCTGTCTTGAGGGTTTTTTGCATTTGGCTTGGTTGATAAAGCGTAGAACGTATCCAACGATATTTTGGAGACGCCAGAATGAATTCCTGTGATTTATTTTGTATATGAGTTCTGGTTCCGTTGACGTCACTGTTAGTGATATTTTTACCTTTCTCTCTAGGTCAGTTGGAATGGCATGGCTGGGATTATATGTGGATGGCCATGCTAATTCTTGGACATGTAGAAATAGTGGGCCATATAACCAGAAAGAACAGTCTTTGAGGCGCCTGGGTGCAATTCCTCGTGATAAGATGTCTGCGGGATTTAATTTTGTGCCGACATGTCGCCATTGGTTTGCTTGTGTTGTTTGTAAGATGCTTGACACTCGATTTGCTACAAAGGTGTTAAGTGATGCTGGTGAGTTTATCCAGGATAATACAATTTCTGAGTCCGTCCAAAACCAAACCTTGCATGTTAGTTGAAGGTCTGCTATGATTCTGGCGGCTAACTGTGCTCCTAATGCCGCAGCGCACAGCTCCAGTCGAGGTATTGTTTGAATTTTGAGTGGAGCAATCCGGGATTTTGCGCATAGTAATTGTGTTATAGTTGAACTGTTTTTTGTCGTGGATCGAATGTAAGCCGCTGCTCCATACGCCTTTTCTGATGCATCAGTAAAAATATGTAGTTGGATGGATTCAGGGATTTTTCCATTAAAGATGTGTCTTGATAGCTGCAATGTTTTTAGTTCATCCAGTTCTGTGCGGAAGTTCGTCCATTTTGTGTACAAGTGTTCAGGGAGTGCTTGATCCCAATCGAGTTTTAGGGCCCACAATTCTTGGATGAATATCTTAGCAGTGACGGCAACTGGTGACAAGAGGCCTAATGGGTCAAAAATTCTCGCAAGATCTGAAGTGACGGTGCGTTTGGTAATTCTCTTGATGTTCTCAACGTTTACCTTGATTCCTAACTTATCATTTTTCGGTAGCCAGATAAGACCTAACGTTTTTATCGAGTCGACCTTGGTGCTTTCGAAGTCTAAATCCACTTCCTTGTAGTCTTGTGGTATATTGTGGAGCAATTTAGGATGATTAGCGCACCATTTGCGTAATGTGAAGCCACCTTCCTTTAGAATTTGCACTAACTGTTGTTGTACATCGAGTGCGGTTATTATGCTATCAAAACCACCCAGGCCATCATCCACGTAAAAATTTTCTTTGAGAAACTTGGAAGCCAGGGGATAACGTGTCTCGTTTTCTGTAGCCAACTGCTCTAGACATTTTGTTGCTAAGTAGGGAGCAGCTCTGGTGCCGTATGTAACTGTGTTGAGTTGAAAGTAGTTAATGGGATTTGTGGGGTCCCTTCTCCAAATTATTAACTGAAGTTGACGATCTTCGGGAGCAACTAATATTTGTCGATACATTTTTTTTACGTCGGTGGTGAAGACGAATCTTGGCATTCGAAACCTCAGGAGTATCGAGAATAGGTCGCTTTGTAGTGTTGGTCCCGTGAACATCAGATCATTTAAAGAGTGTCCTGATGAGGTTTTGGTTGATGCATCAAAGACTACCCTGAGCTTTGTAGTTGAACTTTCAGGCCTCAATATGCAATGATGTGGGATGTAGTAGCTTGGGGAGACCTTGGTTTTTGGTTCCCATTTTGTCATGTGCCCCATAGATTCATATTCGTCCATAAATTGAATGTATTTGGCCTTCAGTTCCGCGTTCCTTTGCAGACGTCGTTCGAGAGCAAAAAATCGGTTAAGAGCAATTCCATGTGAGTCGCCTAGAATATTCGGGTGTTGATGAAATGGTATTCGGACGACAAACTGGTTTTGATTGTTTCTTGTTGTGTTTTGGGCAAAATGCTCTTCACATTGTTTCTCGGCTACTGATAGTGGTTTTGTAGTTGATTTGATTTCATCTAATTCCCAAAGTCGAGCGATGGAGGCTTCGAGGCCTTCATCTTCGGTGCATATTCCAGAAAATGCTTCTGTTGAAGGTTTATTATCTATTTTTCCTGCTACAATCCAGCCCAAGACTGTGTTCTGTAAAGTCGGAAGGTGTGGAGATAGTTTTATTTGCCCAATTGCGAGCAATTGGAGATAGTGTTCTGCACCTAGCAATATGTCGATTTTATCGGGTTTATTAAATGCTGGATCAGCTAATGTCAGGTTTTTTGGTAGTGACCAATCGTCAGTGTTGACAAATTGTGATGGTTGTGGTGCGACGATTTGAGGCAAGACGAGTGCCTCCAAGCGAGTTGAAAACCCATTAATTCGGGAATGCAGAGAAACATTGACCCGGTGTCGTGTTTTGGTGTTGGAATTACCGAGTCCTTTAATGTTCATTGATGATGGCTGTTTTGCAATGTTAAGTCGTTTTGCTAAACGCTCTGTGATCAAATTTACTTGTGATCCGGCGTCAAGTAATGCGCGACATTCAACCTCCATTATGTCAGTTTTGATTTTTACTATAGCTGTGCTGAGAAGAACGTATGAGTTGGATACGTGACCGCTTGCTGCCGTTAATGATGATGCTTCTGGAATGCTGGCTGGTGCCTTGCTGAAGTTTTCATTTGGAGTGTTTGTTGCTGATGGTGTCATCTGGGGTGTTTTATGGCTTGATGATCCTTGTTTTAATGATTGGGTATAGTTTTCCATGTGAAGCAGCGAGTTGTGCCTTTTCTTGCATATCGTGCAAGGCCCTGACTTGCAATATTTTACTGTATGCCCTGATTTTAAGCAATTTATGCACTGTTTCTGGCTCCGAACGAAATTCAGGCGGCCAGGTGGCGGTAGTTGTTGAAACCTTTGACACCGGTACAGTGGGTGTTGGTCAATTTTGCAGAGTGGGCATGTGATTTCTGTTTTATTGGCTGATGTTGCAGAAGCGCATACCTTAGAGGATTTCTCCTTCTGGTTTGTGGCTTCCAAGGATTGAAATCGAGTTTCAAGGAATTTCAGGAAGTCCTTGAAACCTTGTAGTTCCTTTGGATTTTGAATGGTCCTCTCATACAGAACAAGAGTACCCCGATCTAGTTTCCTTACCAAGGTGTGAAACAATATGGGGTCCCACGAGGTCGTGTCAATTCCGATGTTGTTTAGTTCATGCAGACATTCTTGTGTTGTATCGTGTAGAGCCTTTATGGCGGCAGCTGATGGTCCAGCATTAGGTTGATCCAGCAACTGTTGCATTATGGTTGAGACAATGATGCGCTGATTGTCATAGCGCTCTTCTAGTAGTGTCCAAGCGGTCGCGTAGTTGTCTGCAGTAGCTGACAGATGGCTGATTAATTTTTCAGCTTCTCCTCCCAAAATTGATTTGAGATACCACATCTTTTGTGCCTTTGGAACTTGCTGGTTGTCCACCAATTGAGTGAATAGGTCGGAGAAGGCTCTCCATTTTACATAGTCTCCACTGAATTTTGGGATTGTAACCTTTGGTAGTGGAAGAACGTTGGTTTGCTGGAAATTGCTACCTTGTTCTGGGCTTCGTGACGATAGCTTAAAATTTTCAATAATTAATTTTTCTAAATTGAGGTAGGTTTCCATATTATACCCTTCTTTTAGTGGGTCAGTGCTGGATTCCCATACTGAGAAATGCAATTCTTGAATTTGTGCCCATAGTTTTTCCTTCAGCTGTATGTTGGTTGCTGCTGGGTCTGTGGTAAATAATCGTTTGAGTGAGTTCATCATGGCATTTTGTCTTCTGATCAAGGGATTTAGTAAGATAGTGTTTGCGGATGAATTATCGTCAACATAATTGGTTCTAGGTGGCGGTTTAGGATCACTGATTGTCGTTTTTTGACCAATGTCCTTTGGAGTTTCCATAGCTGCTTCAAATATTTCTCGGTAGGTTGATGTGATTTCCGATATTTTATCGTAATAATTCTCGGTGAAGTATTTGTGGTCTAGTGCTGGCTTCTCGAGACATCGTATTTTATTGTCGTTGATTTCAAACTCAGCCCATGCCGCTTCCAGTCGTTTGATCCGATCTTCATAGTACTGGCAGGTTTTTCTTATAGCCGAGTCCTTTTTAAAGTTTCGGATGATGGACTGGATTCCTTCACCTGTAGCGAGCTGGGCTGCAGCGAGTTGGTCCATAGGGGTGTTTGTAGCCATCACGTCGGGGTCACCAATGTTTTTATCCTTGTTTTTTGGATAGGGTTGTACTAATTTGTTCAACCTGGTAAAATGTTATATTAAGGAGTTTGTCTAGGCAATATCACCAAGACAATTCTGTATTATAACACAAGCACTTGAACTTGGTTACAGGGAAAATGTTATTGTTTAGGGGCTTGTATAGGCAGCAACACCAAGACAATTCTATATCATAACACAAGCACTTGAACTTGGTTATATGGTTTTGAAAGAAACTTGTTCTGTTGGTTTGTTATCTCTCTTTTATTTATAAAAAGGTTCAAGCTTATATACTAATTAAATCATAAATAACAGAAAATAAAAGTAAAATAAAATATGCGACTTAGCATAAGTAACAAAGTTGACAAACCCCAGACATGCAGTCAGCAATAATTGTTTGAATAAAATAAAATTAAAATAAATAAAATATGCAATTTAGCGTAAGCAACAAAGTTAACAAACCCCAGAAATGCAGTCAGTGACAATTGTTTGAATAAAATAAAATTAAAATAAATAAAATATGCAATTTAGCATAAGCAACAAAGTTAACAAACCCCAGAAATGCAGTCAGCGACAATTGTTTAAATGTGATCATAACTTTGTATGTATGTCAATATGTTTGTACATATAAACAAAAGAATTGCTGACTGTATTTCAAGCTGATTAACCCTGCTTATGTAGTAATGGAAACCAATAATTCAGGGTTATTTTCATAGTTTCAGATGTATGTAAGTATGTTTGTTACTTTAGCAAATGTACTGACGTACAAATAAACGAAATTCATACTGACGTACAAATAAACGCCATTCTTTGCGAAGAATTGAACAAAGGGTATGAGACTTTTTATGCTCTGCAATAAGATATGCAACTTCATAACTTGCTTCAACAAGTGGCTTTTGAGTAGATACAAAACTTAACCTGGGTAGAGTTTCTAAAGCTTGAAAACGCGATTTCTTTTGTTTGAGCAATAAATGAGTAGATCCAAAACCTAACCTGGGTATAGTTTCTAAAGCTTGAATCCGCGATTTCTTTTGTTTGAGCAACTCAATCGAATCTCTACTATTATTTGGATGTACTGTTGTGAAATGTTCTTTGAGTTTTGCAGGTCTCATATCATCGTTACACAAAATTTTTGAGCACAAAAAGTATTGAGGTTTTTCAGTTTTATCCCGATCTATCGAACACTTAAACCCACATTTAACATATTCTTCACTATATATGCGTTTTTTGACATTTTAACTTAAATTTTAAATAAACTTTTACGATGTAACCAACGGACAACTTATTTCCAGCTAAGCTAAAAATTAAACTACACGTACTGTGAATACAAGACATATTTTCCAAGCCTACTAGGCTTAAAAAATCAAATTTAAAATCGATCATATTTGAATATATGTATATAAACTAGCAGATAAACTAGCAGAGAGAAATTCCAGCGCAAATTCTAGGAAATTTTATTTTTTCATTAAATAAAGACCCTAAAAGTATGCTAATCAATTATAACCCGGTAGGTGAGTAGGTAGCTTGCTCGCCTATCATGCGGGGGTCGTGGGTTCGATTCCCACCAGAGGCTTTGGTCTGTCGCTGCAAAAAAAAATGAGCACACTACTCCCTCTTTCCTCCTTCCTATGTCTATATCTTTCCTGAGATCAACACAATGCACTGCATCTGTAGGGGCATCCCCTGAGTGATGATTAATAAAAAAAAAAAAAAAAAAATTCGCAAATCAACACAAAAAACATTAATTTTTATTACAAACACATTAACAAATTTAATAAACACACACATAGCATTGTATAATTTTATGTATGTGTTAGTAGCAACTTTAAATGCAATTTACTCAAAATAAAGGAAAAAATTTAAAAATCTGTAAATCTGCAAAACGGCTAAAAAGAAATAACGTGCAAATAATATATGTTTGGTCAAAATCGGGATAAAACGGTAGAACAAAACATCAGTCACAAGAAATCGCCTAGCCTATTAATATTATAGATAATTATAAATATATTTTACACTTTTCAAAGGTTTATGAAAATTAACAACGACTTTATTTGAATATACTGAACAATTTTTTTTTGCAGTTTTAAAGCCTACGAAATACTCGTAAAATTTAACATCGAATTTATTTGAATAAATACTAAACATATTTTGCACTTCATTTTAATATGTGACAGGGAAAGTTAAAATGGAGCTATGGGTCGAAAAACTCTATTTTTACTTTTTTGGTGATTCTTATAGTAGACAACACGCTCTTTCTAATGCAGCAAACCGCAGCTTTCCAACTGCATTAGTTTTGCCATCAAAACAGACAAAATAGACACTTTTCATAAAAAAAAGTGAAAAAGAATCCGATGTGACAAACTTTACTGCAATTGATCTACTTTGCTTGAATCTTAGGGGTTTTCGAGGTCGCTGATTACGAATCTGGTATTAGACTTTAAAAACCCAAAATGGCGGATTCAATATGGCGAATTAGTTTTTTTAAACTGATCATATTTGTTTTAAAAAAGTTTCTCAAAACTTTTTGCGGTCGCTGATTGTGAATTTAAAGTCGGATTTTTAAAATTCAAAAAGGCAGATCCAATTTGGCGGCTTTGGTTTTTAATGTTTATGGTATCTGTATTACTGACAGCACTAACATCATGTTCCGAATCATTTTCATTTTCACACAAATACCGTTTTTCAAGTTTTTTAACACATTTTACCGGTAAATAGAATTGCGAAACATAAAAATCGCGATTTTGAAAAGAGTAATAATTGCTAATAAGTAACATTCGCCATATTGAATCAACTATTCTGAATTTTACGATTTTGACACTAAACTGCTAATCAGTAACCTCAAATTAACCTCAAGTAAATCCGATAATATTACAAAAATAGTACGCCATATTAGATCCGCCATTTTGAATTTTTAAAATCTAATACCAGATTCGTAATCAGCGACCCAGAAAATCCTCGAGTAACGAGTTTTTAGCCTTAAAAGCGTTCAAGCGCATCAAAATCCAATTGTTAACTTCAAAGTCGTTTTTCTCCAAAATTTATTTTCTGACCATAGGTCCCTTTTAACTTTCCGTGTCACATTTATTCATTGATAAGTTTAAAATTTTATAATCCCACTAGGTTTAAAAAAATGGGAATGTTCTAAAGTTTATAGGTAATTATTTTGTTGTTTCGAAATATACTTATAAATTTTTGCTTATAATATGTTATTCTCGTACCTCCCTGAATACATCTTCACACCTCCCCTGGGGAGATACACCTCACTGGTTAAGAACCCCTAATTAGATATAGAAAATAAGCACAATCCAAATTTGAATTGCGTTATTTTTTTTTCCTTCCGATCTAAAAAAGGTCATATCGCATGCTATATTTATATGGGGAGTGGGTCGAAAAATGAACCGATCCTGATCATATGTGGCAAGTTCACTTATTTTTTTGCAGAAACATATACAAACCAAATTTGAGAAAAGTCTGTGCAATATATTTGTTTCTTGGTAGATTTAAGTGAAGGTCGGGAATCAGCTTCATGTGGGGGCTATGACTAAGAATTTTCCTATAGGATTTACTTTTGGACTACTGATAAATGGATGTAATAAACATATTTACACAAACCCAATTTGGCCGAGATTTATCTGATAATTTGGATCTTATGGCAATTTAAGTCGATCTCATAGGCGTCATTTGTATGGGTACTAGGTCTGAACATGAACCGATTTTCACCAATTTCAATAGCGTTCATCCTATGGCCAATGGAAACTTATATACTAAATTTCATTGAAATGTATTCATTTTTGCGACCTGTAGTTTGATTACAAAGTTTACACACTGACGGACATCTCTAAATAGACTCAGAAAAAAATTTTGTGCCGATCCGTGTAATGAAAGGTGGGTTTAGGTCACTCAGTTTTGATGGTTAAAAACATCAGCACAAACTTATTATTCCACATAGTGGTTTAGGGTATAAAAATTTTTTATAAAATTGTAATAATTACAAAAACCTTGTGGAAAAAGTACTTGCTCCCTTTTCTACGAAAGTACTACGTTTTTTTTTTTACCCTATATCACTGTGATTGGAGTGTAATAAGTTTGAGCTTGTTTTTAACTACAAAAAAAAAAAAAAATACTGGACACACCTACCGATCGAGTCAGAATCATTATCTGAGACAATTTTAACGATGGCCGTCTGTGTGTCCATGTAAACCTTGAGCTTCGATCGGTTCGATCGCTATTGACATTGGAGGAAAGTGGCGCATGTTCAGACCTAGTCCCCACACAAATTACCCTGTGAATTCGACATAAACTACCCTAAGATCCAAATTATTGTATATCAGGAGATCCCGTCGATCGTTGTATCGTCCTAGCCTACATGAGTAAATCAATATTTTTTTTGCGTCGATTTAAAATATTTCGTTGGCATGAACAACATTTTATACAGTAAGCGTCAATAGAAATTATAGAGTATTAATTTATGATTTTGTAATCAGCCCAATTCTAAACAAAAATTCCGCATGAAATTTCTCACTTCTCCCTTTCCCCCTATTATGCATAAAAATTCCTTCGGAAAAAAATTCGATGGGAAAAAAGTAGTTATTCTCAATGCACTTGAATTTGGTTTTCTCCTTCAAAAAATTTCCCTTGCAAAACAGACGGGAGTTTATATAAAAATGTAAGAAGTATTTTGATAAAACAAAAAAATTTTTTTTTTTTTTTCTCATTCTTTATTTGCAATCTGTCTTGAGACAATAAGCAAATTTGATCATCAAATTATTACATAACAGGAGTTTTATGAAGTTCCATTGAACTACATAACTATATTAATAAAAAATAAATTAGTTAACAATTATTTACATTTATATATATATATATATATAATATGATTAGCTTCTAAAAGGTAAATCTAACATATGTAAACGCTTAAGTCTTCTTGTCTCGTTACTGTCATCCAAGAGTGAAATGGCTAGAGGATTCGCATGGTAGCTTAATCTTTGGAGATAGTTTTCGCTGAATCTTCTTATTTCTTCGTGGACTGTAGACATATTGAGATCGTTTAGAATAATTTTATTTGCCACAAACCAAGGAGCGTTAGTGATAAGTCTCAAAGTTTTAGATTGATATCTTTCCAGAATGTCAATATTAGATTTACTCGCCGTACCCCATAACTGGATACCATATGACCAAACCGGTTTCAGGATAGCTTTATATAATCTTAATTTGTTGTTTAAATTGAGTTCCGATTTTGATCCCAGTAGCCAGTATAATTAACGGGTTTTCAACTTAAGTTGTTGGCTTTTAGCTTTTATATGAGGCTTCCATGTAAGTCGCCTATCTAATGTCATCCCAAGATATTTAACTGTATTTTGTTTCGGGATTTCTACTCCATTTAAATGTAGTGAAGAACTGTCCTGTTTTTTTAATATGAATGTGATGTGGCTGGATTTTTCTGAATTAACTATTATATTCCATTTCTTAAGCCATTTTTCAAGAAGGTTAATTTCATTCTGAACAAAGGTCGAAGCTTCAGTTGGACATTGGCTTGTTGCAATTGCTGTGTCGTCGGCATATGTAGCTACTGTGACATCATTGGTAACTGGCATATCTGCTGTAAAAATGGTGTACAATATTGGTCCAAGCACGCTACCTTGTGGAATTCCAGCTTTGATTTCAAGTAAATCCGATCTTTCATCCTTAACATTGACAAAAAATTGTCTTTGAGAGAGGTAGCTCTTAAAAAATAAATAAAATGGTGCTGGTAAAACTTTTTTTATCTTAAAAAGCAAACCATGGTGCCATACTCTATCAAACGCTTGTTGAATATCTAGAAAAACGGTCGAACAATAACGCTTATTCTCCAGTGTATCAACTATTACATTTATTATTCTGTGGCATTGTTCTGGTGTGCCATGCTTATGTCGGAAGCCAAACTGATGGTCAGGAATGATGTTTTCTTTCTCTAACACAGGCAGCAATCTTCGTAGGAATATTTTTTCAAATATCTTAGAAAATATTGAAAGCAAACTTATTGGCCTGTGTGACGACAATAAATTTTCAGGTTTATTAGGTTTAGAAATCATAATTATTTTAGCACATTTCCATTGCGATGGAAAGTGACTTAATTTTAATATTGAATTGTAGATTAAAGTTAAAAATATTATACTTTTTCGAGTTAACTTTTTCACAACATTGACATCAATTTGGTCATATCCAGGAGATTTTTTCTTACATATTTTAATCTCAGATTGAACTTCATTGGGTGAGACATGTTTTATGGGGAAGTCCATTTGACATGGTGAGTCCAGAAACTCGATGACTTCTTTATTTTCTTCAATGCTATTAAGAGTGTAGGGCTGAAATATGTCTTTCAAGTGATTAGCAAAGGCGTCCGAGGTGCTTTTATCCGATTTACACCATGTACCATTCGAATTTTTTATCCACGTATTACGTTTAACCGGCCTTTTCAAATATTTCGTGGATTTCCATAGTAGATGTTCATCATATTTGGAGTTATTGATTGTTTCAATAAATTTTGCGGTGGCATTGTTTTTATATTCAAAAAGTAGAATTTTTAATTCCTTACAGGCTTTATTGAACAATCGCTTATCAGTAAGATTTCTACTATGCTGCCAGTTTCTTCTTAGTCTCCTTTTTTCAGCTATGAAGTCTCGTATTTCTGTTGATATTTGAAAAGTACTTCTTTGAATCAATTCATTTGTTGGTGTAGAGAGATAAGCAGCTTCGTGAATGAGTTTCGTAAAGTTTTCTACGGCGTCGTCGACATCATTTCCATTTTTCAATTTTAGATTCAAATTTATATTTTGATCAAGATAATATTGAAAAGATTGAATATCAGTATTACGAGTAATAATGTTGTGGTTGTATTGTTTAATATTAAAATACGTTGAATAATTTATGAGAATTGGAGTGTGATCAGATCTCAAGTCAATCATGTCTTTTATTTCCAAATGATTATTTGAAATACCTGCATATATTGCAAAATCCAACAAATCAGGAATTTTATAAGGATCAGATGGCCAATAAGTTGGTGTTCCCGTGGAGAGTACAGAATAGTTCATATTTCTTATGCATTTATAAAGCTCTCTTCCTTTTGGATTAACGAGCCTGGAGCCCCACCACGGATGTTTGGCATTAAAATCACCTCCCACGATAAATTTCTGACCCAAAGATTTAAAAAATTCTTTGTAATCCGTGCATAATACATTATGCCTTGGAGGAAAATATATGGAGGATACAATTAAGTCTCCACCGTTTGTTTTCAATTTAATAGTAGTTGCCTGCATAAAATCTTTTGTAATTTCAGGCATTATTTCATATTTAATAGCCGTTTTTATTAAAATACATGAACCTGCATGAGCACGGTTATCTGGATGGTTGGTATATACTAGATCATAACCCCTAATACAGAAGTAAGATCTACTAATAAAGTGGGTTTCTGAAACTAACAGTATATCAATATGATTTGTGTTGAGAAAAACTTCAATTTCGCGCAAGTGATTGGAAAGTCCATTAGCATTCCATATTGCTATAATCAAATTTAATTGCATAACTTTGTTAAAAGAGTAGACATCATGTTGAGTAGGGTAGTTGTGGTCTCTATCTGCTTCTCCAACAAAGCTTCTATTCTTTGAAGAGAACTAGATGGCGATTCTTGTTGATAATTACCTTTTCTAACGGTTTGAGAATAAAGATTTTGATTTGAATTCCAATTACCTCTATTATTGTTTATATTTGCATCATTATTTTTATTCATACTAGGAAAATTTTGGCTGTTGAAATTAAACTCGGGTTCTTGATTTTCATTATGACTAGTAATATTTTGTCTCCTGATTAGATTTCTCTTCTGAAGGAGTTTTTTGTAGATTTCGCAGCCTTTGTAGTTGGCAGTATGTTCTTGTAAACAGTTGGAGCATTGTGGTGGAGTATTTAACTCTTTTTTACATTCAACTGTTGGATGATTCATACTACATTTTACACATTTGAATAGTTTCCTACAGTACGTTTTGGTGTGGCCAAATTGCTGGCATCTATAGCATTGTACTATATCGTTGTTCTTTAAAGGTGGTTCTATTTTGACTACAGCATTAAACAAATATCTTTCATTATATATATATTTATTGTTGCTATTGGGTTCTAAATCAACAAAGAAAATAGATAGTGGAACTCCTGTAATTCTACTTAC
This sequence comes from Cordilura impudica, assembly GCA_963682025.1. Taxonomy (NCBI): domain Eukaryota; kingdom Metazoa; phylum Arthropoda; class Insecta; order Diptera; family Scathophagidae; genus Cordilura; species Cordilura impudica. The sequence goes on from OY821518.1 coordinate 111,240,550, forward strand.
ATTTGAGGCATTTCTCACTTTGTGGCCTAATTTCTTGATTTCTCCTTTAATAAGTTCAATCGGAGTTGAAAAATGCAAGTTTTTAACAACAACGCGGTAAGCTCTCTCTTGTTTCATCTGATAAGTATGGAAATTTATCTTTTTTTCATCAAGATATTTTACAATAACCCTTAGATGTCTTTACCATCAATCTTATTTGGCCATCTCTCAAGGACTTGTATGAGAATTCATCGGTCTTGATAACTTTCAAAAAATTGTTTACCATAGTCTTTATATCAGCTACATCGGGTATGAATATTGGTGGAGGTTTCGGTTCAGCATTTTCATCATTGTTATCGTTGTTGTTTTGCTGATTAGCAACATTATTATTTTGCAGTAAATTAAACATATTTGTACTAGTACTTGGACCATTGTATGATGAACGTTTACGCAGTTGTATATTGAGTGGTTTTGTAATGCGTCGCTTTGTAGAATTTACTATTTGCCAGTGTTCAATGTCACTAGATTCATCGCTGCCACCATCCATACTGCAAGCTAGCAGTGGATTAGTGTGTATGTTATTTTTGTTTTTTTTTTTTTTTTATTTTTTTTTTATTTTTTTATTTTGTTAAGCTAACAAACAAAGGGATTAAGTTTGTTATTGGTTTTAAATACAAAGTTTAGAATAACAAAGAGATTAAAATGTTTTTAATGTTGACACTTATATTTGCCGAATTTGTTTAACACAGTAACGTCTGCACGGTATCACTGTCAAAAAAATTAATATTTTATTAATCTTGTAGGCTGAAGACCACAAATAAAGCCAAACTTCAACTTTTGTTAACTTTAATGAGAGCCAATTCAGGAATTGATTGTGTTTTCCATAGATTCAGCCCGCAATTGACTTCTAGCAATCCTTTAGCCATTTCGTTGTTGTTGCTCTACAACACCAATTTCCTCCACAAGTGCTCGCATCATAACTATGCTATTCATTTTTTATTTAATTTTCCTTTAAAATAAATTTATATTCGTTTGCACACACAAAAAAAAAAAATGGAAATTTAATTGTCAATAAGCAAAACAACTGGCTTCGAAATTCGATGATGCCACTTATTAATTTTTTTGTACACGCGGAATTTATAATTGGAGGATTTTTTTCTCGGGAAAAGTATTTTCCGTGAGAAAGAAATTCCTTGAGAATACTCGAAATTGGGCTGAATAAGAATTACGGTGAAAATTTGTCTTTAGGGTAAATCACGGTTTTCTGCTACATTTACAGCTACAGAGGTTGTTCTTAATGCTTTTTGTTGAGATAATCCCACAAATTTTCTATATGCTTTTTGTCAGGGCTGGTGTTTCAATGATGTGGAGGACGTCACATAATAGCCAATCTCGAAAAATATGGGCTGTATGTTTTGGATCATTGTATTGATTAGGCTACCAGCCGTCGTTAAGAACTAGTTTATTTACACTATAGCAAATTTTTCTTTAAAAATTCCTGGTCCTGTCATAAATTAGCTCCAGGCCATCAGTGATCCACCCCCATGATTTGCAGTCAGTTTTAGGTTATTGGAACTGTTAAAATGTAATCTCTCCAGAGAGTAAATGCTTGTGTTCATGTGTTCTTTTGCAATATTCAGTCGTATTGTTTGATTACGCTAAATAATACAGGGATCTAATCATCGCATTCGTTATCGAAATTGTTCGATCGAAATTATGTTTTATTTTCCATAATGAAATACTAAGAGTAATTCTAATCTGTCACAGCTAACGAGGTCTGACGACTGGCCGTCTTTAAATAATAAACCAAAATATGGAATTTCGATCGATTTATCAAATGCGACGATTTCTCCCCAAGACTTTTGTCTTAGGTTATGTTAAATGGGTCGCCCGCCCGTAGGCGAGTACACTCGGAGACTATATGGCCCAGTGTGATACCCCTTGGAAAGTGTCGGAAATGTAGACATAGGAAAGGAGGGAGATAATGTAGGGAGTATGGAAAACAATAGAAAGCAGAAAAAGAGCACTTTCGTCCGCTATGCGTCCCTCCTGAACCAGCCAGATTCCCTCAAGAATTCCACAAGGTTGCCTAGTGAAACATCTACCATGTAGCCCAGGTTATCGAAGAATCTACCCAAGATATCTGAGGCACCTCTTCTTCACTCCAGGACATTCACACAGCAAATGACTCCTCCTCCTCCTCGTCCACATCCATACAACTCCTACAGAAGTCAGCTATCGGGACACTTAGAGCCATTCGCAATATTACACAGTGTCCAGTGAGTACTCCTATAAGTAGGTTGATTGTCCCTTTAGCAAAGCCAAGGAGTGCTTTCGTTGTTCTTGGATTAGGCAAGGGCCATAGGAACTGGGATATTCTGCAAGAGGTCAGTTGGGTCCACCTTGCCCTTAATTCAAGATCAACTGCCTCTTCAATTAGATTATACAGCTCGGATAGAGGGATTCTAATATCAGGGTCCATCGCCCCGCTCAAAGATTCTGATTCGCGCAAAATTGCCAGCCACCTCGTTTCCTTTGACCACACTATATCCTGGAATCCACATTAGCCTCACGGTGTGTTGTGGGATTTGTTCGAGGGACCTGATACATTCCCTCACACACTTCGATCTAACTGTCCTCGATTTCAGAGCTTTGAGAACAGCAAGACTGTCAATGAAAATATTTATGATCGTTGGATCCATATCCCGCTCCAGAATTATCTTCGTTGCTATGAGAATTGCGTGGATATCGGCCTGAAAAATGCTACATTTGTCAGGGATTCTCCGAGATACCTGAATGTCAAGTTTCTCAGAGTAGACCCCTGACCCTGTACTCTTTCCCATCTTCGAACCGTCGATATGCACTGAAATCGCAGTCCTATCAATGAGTCCCAACAGAGTCTGCGGCCCAGTCTTCCATAGTCGGTATTTGGATCGTAAAATTACCCCCAAAGTTCATCACCGGTGACATATAATCGGTTTCCCGATCAATTTGACTCCCTTAAGCGGAGAGCCACTTTCGCTGCCGTCTTCTTGATGAAAATATCAATAGACATGATGTTTAGCATTATCTCCAGTCCCACCTGTGGTGTCGGTCTAATGGCTCCGGTGGTACCCGGACAGACCAATCTCTGTGCCTTCACGAGTTTAGAAAGTCTGGCCCATACGTTCACAGCTTTCTACCACACCAGATTACCATATATAAAAATAGGTTTAAATATCGCACAATACATCCAGTGGATGATTGTCTGACTTTTCTCTTCATTTTCTACCATTTAGATCTGCTTTGTGAAGCACATTTCTTATTTTAGATGGGCTGGCTTTGTTACCCAAGTCATTTTTAGCTATGGTGCTCTTCGCTTTAAATAAAACGTTCTTCTACTTTAGAGAACATTTTGTTGTGTGCGTTTTTCGGCAAAAATGCACCGTTTTACGGGTTTTGAAGCGTTTCGTAATGTCGTGTACAGTTGTCAATCATCTGCGAGATCTCACGTACACCTTTTCCCTCTTTGGCATGCTTAATAGTTAGTTTTAAAACTTCAATAGTAGTTTGTTCACTTTGTCTTGACTTGATTTCCTTTTTGCCTGTACAATGAACAATAAAAAAAAATCATTACAATTTCCCGAGATACTCAAGTTAGCTGCAAAAATAATTATGCTATTTTTATTGCATTGTACAATAGACATGTTACGGTTATGTATGTAATAAAATATCCGGCATATGGCTCCCGAGGCTCTGAACACAGGCTCGATAACATTTTGACAAAGACGAGTTGGATCTTGGCCTTGAGCTCAAGAATTGTTTGTGGTTTATTCATATAGTCCGGAGATTTAAAAAAATCCCAAAGAAAGAAATCACACGGCGTTATCCGCCAAGACCTTGGCGGCCAATTAAAATCGGAATTGTTTCGTGGGCGGTGTGGCAGATAGCGCCGTCCTGATGAAATCATATGTCCTTCAGATCCATACCATCTAGTTGAGGCCACAAGAACTTTGTTATCATGTTCCTGTAAGCAATGCCATTTACAGTCGTGCGCTCTTATTGGGTTCACCCTCTATATTATAAAAATGTTATGTAGGCCGGATGTATAGGGGAAAAAATATTTTATCATGGTATCCGGGTTTGGCATAAAGTGATTGTATATTATTTTGAAAAATTTATTGTTTTTTTACGGAAATTTAAGTTTTTCGGGAACACCTCCCATAAACGTTTCTATAGTAGTTTCTGTGGTGTTTTTGCTGGAAACGGACCATTTTCGAACAAAAAGTGTGGTATTTTTAAGGACTTGCTTTGTACTGTTCATAATTTTTTCATTAGTTCAGTGCGGTTGGGTGAATTCACATCTCATGGTATGAAAATTGACATTATTATACCCTCCTTTTGTAACGCATCGAAAAGCATTTGCGACCTCATAAAGTGTATATATTTATATTCCGAATAACAACTTCAGTCGATATAGCAATGTTGGTATACCTATCTGTCTGTTGAAATCTCGTTCATTCACAAAATAAACAATTAACCTGGGTAAAATAACATTGTTTGTCATTACTTAGAGCAGGCTGCTATTTAAAGTGGGATAAATCGGACGTTATTGCGCCAAGATATGATTTAAAATAAGGAGACACTTGTAAAAAATGTTAAAAATGTGGGGTGGTATAACGTCTTAGTTAGGACGTTTTTCCAACGTTAAAAGTGCTTTACCCGGTTTTGTATTTAAAATTCCCCAGTCAGATCGGCAAAGCGCTGGCAAAGCACTCTAAAAGCACTCTAAATAAAAATATATGAAAAATATTTTCAATAAAATTATCTTTTAGTAGCAGAGTCCAGTCTTTGAAATTCGAGAGCAAATTGAAGGAAATTTTATTTTTTCATTTAATAAATAATTTTATAAGAGCCTGAAGGTATGCTAATTAATATTAGGTAGTTCACAACTGAAAACTACTTAAATAAAATTCATTATAAACATTTGTTGAACACAGAAGATACTCGTATACAGGCATGTGATGGAATCGAAAACGAAATTCTAAAAAGAACGATTTAATAATAGGTGTGATGAAAATCAAGCGGTTTCATATTTTAATTTGTCTCTAGAGTTCTCTAAATCAGGCCTTCAAGGTCAAGTACTTATAGAAATAAAAGATTATTTACTTCATTATTTTACTCCGACGTTTCGTTGGTATTTTTTTTTCAACTTCTTCAGGGAGAATATTTTATTAAATAAATAATCCTTCTTTGTCAAATTTACATTATTTTTATAAAATATATCACAGGTAAAGTGTCACTATGTTAATATTTGATTATTAAATACAACGCTGTGTTATTGTTTTTCACAAAAAAAAAATTAATATTAGCTTATTAATTTTGTGTTTTTGTTTGAAAAAGTTTATTAAAATGGCATTTATAATAACGACATGGGGCGAAAATGTCACAAAAGAAAGCATATTGCATAACTCCTTTTGGAGCAAAATTTTTTGGTGAAACAAAAAATGCCGATGATGGCATTAAATTTCCTTTTTTTCTGTCACATTTACGTGTTTTCCCCTGAGAAATTATATTAAGTAAACAGCGGAACATGTAAGCGTAACATGTGAGCGTAACATGTGAGTCGTAAGACAAAATGTGATTGGATTGGTGAAAAAATTTTGATATTATGATAACCTGTTTGAAAATTAAAAATTAAAAATTAAAAATTAAAAATTAAAAATTAAAAATTAAAAATTAAAAATTAAAAATTAAAAATTAAAAATTAAAAATTAAAAATTAAAAATTAAAAATTAAAAATTAAAAATTAAAAATTAAAAATTAAAAATTAAAAATTAAAAATTAAAAATTAAAAATTAAAAATTAAAAATTAAAAATTAAAAATTAAAAATTAAAAATTAAAAATTAAAAATTAAAAATTAAAAATTAAAAATTAAAAATTAAAAATTAAAAATTAAAAATTAAAAATTAAAAATTAAAAATTAAAAATTAAAAATTAAAAATTAAAAATTAAAAATTAAAAATTAAAAATTAAAAATTAAAAATTAAAAATTAAAAATTAAAAATTAAAAATTAAAAATTAAAAATTAAAAATTAAAAATTAAAAATTAAAAATTAAAAATTAAAAATTAAAAATTAAAAAGTGAAAAATAAAAAATGAAAAATGAAAAATAAAAAATGAAAATTGAAAAATAAAAAATGAAAAAATAAAAATTGGAAAATGAAAAATGAGAAAAAAATGAAAAATGAAAAATGAAAAATTAAAATTAAAAATTAACCGGTTAAAATAATAAATAATCGAATTTAATTTATGAAATCCCTTGTGTAGGAAATGACGAGGAAAATTGCAACATGGTGTACATTGGTACAACAAAGAACAAATTAAAAACCAGAATTGGTGGACATAAATCGGAACAAAGATCAAGGAACAAAACAATTGAACAAAAAACAGCGCTTGCGGCCCACTGTGCACAGAAAAACCACATAGCTGACTTTGACAATACGAAGATACTGAGAGAAGAGAGTAACTATTCAAAGAGAATGATATTGGAGACTTTACATATAGTTAAAGTACCACCACATAGACGAATGAATTATAAAACAGATACAGAAAATGTAGCAAAGCTATATAGGGAGTTAATAAACCAAAATCAGTTTAAAAATAAAACTCAAGGAAGAAGGACGTCGACGGCAAAAAATTAATTTTTGGGCTATTTAAATGTCAATGTATGTATGATGTACAATATTTATGTGCCTAGTTTTTTATAAAATTTTTTTGTATTTTTAAAAAATTTTAATTATTTAAAAAAATTTTTTATCTAAAAAAATAAAAAATTGTTCCTGTGATATAAATGTAATTATTTACACATTCTGTTTAATTTAGTTTGACATCAGTTCCTGATGATGATCCTCAAAGAGGATCGAAATATTGAAATAAATATATACCAAATAACTCAAAATCATTGAGCGTTTTTATTGACCATAAGCCGGAATATCAACAAAAACTTTAGATAAAACACTGGTCGAATATCAAATTTTAAAAACTTAAATAATAAATAATTATAAATATTTTTATATGAACAGAGCCCCTGCAGTTGATTGCTATAAGTGATACGCTTTCTGTTTGATTTAAGAAAGTGCTATAAAAAATCTTTAATTACTAGATGTTTACAACGAAATATATTAATTTTTGAAATAAACACGAAAGCAAATCGAAAAATTGATTTACATCACACTTATTTTTGATTTTGATTCACATGCCTGATATAAATGGGTTTGTTAGTAAATAATTTTAAAGGAGCCTAAAGGTATGCTAATCAATTTTAGCCAATTCATAATTCAACACAGCGCTTTTGATATTATAACAAACGCAGACACAGTATGTGTTTTATGTATGTGTTAGTAGAGACTTTAAATGAGCATTGCTCCACAAAAATGTTCCAGACGGTGCAAATCTGTAAATCTGGTGGACAGCTAAAAAGAAATACCTTTCAAATGAGGTATGTTTGGTTAAAATCGGTTATAGCTTCAATTTTTATATCGGCCACAAGAAATCGCCTTGCCATTAATATTATCTTTATATAAGTCCAGTAAATACGTTTTTTTATTAAATAATAATTAAGAAAATTTGCGCATCGGATTAGCTGCTACCAAACAGTTGCCACTAGGTATGTGGACGTAAAATGTTTCTTCAGAATAGTCAGAATAATCTGAAGGACTAAAAATTCCCACATTCTTCTCCAGAAAATTTTTCTTTTTAAATAAACAAATTGAATTGTAAGTTTTGGCCAAAACAAAAGATATGTCGAGCGTTTATATTCTGCTTTAACGAAATTTTTGAGGAGAGCGAGGAACACCAATTTATTCATTATATCTAAAAGTATTCATCGATCGGTTTAGTACAATATTTATTAAGAATTAATCATACTATTGATGTTGAATTTAAAATCATTATTAGATAACAGTTATCTTAGATAATAGTTTAAGACCATACATAAATTAAATTGTAAATTGCAGATAGCACTTTTTGAATATAAACCATTGATGTCTTCTTTAAATGTTTTCAATATAAATTATAATACAGGGTTTTCTAATGAGTTCAATCATACATAGTCCCCCCGGGAGCTGTCATTGCAATAAGTTGCGCTTAAACGCTGTTGAAAGCGGCGAATGTTATATTTATTGTTTTTGTTGGATGTTTGTTTTATAATTTCTGAAATTGCTTGGTGTACTTCTCTCAATTATAGCAACTAATATTCTTTTTTTACATTTTTTTTACAAAACATTACAATTGAGTGTCTGCTCTCTTAGATTCCGTGAGAATATTCCATTCGTAAATTTAACAGTTTAAATTAAAAACAAATTTGATTTTTAAGGTTTTACTCAATTTTAATAATTAAAGGTAATAAAAAAATAATATATTAATTTTAAGAAACATTTTTAGAAACAAACTTGCAATTAAAAAAGTTATTAAAAAATTATTTTAATATTTTTTTTATTTTGATTTATTTCAATTAATATTTCTTATTTTGTTAAAAATCTTTGTGAATGAATTCTGCCAATTAAATTTTCTTTCTTAATATTACAAACATATATAATTTTTTTAATATATAAGTATATAATTAACAAATTTATTAATTTATAATAATAAAAATTAACAACAAGAAGAACTACAATAAAAGCGAACAACAAATTGAGTGTAAAATTTATAAAAAGCTGTTTTATTGAAAATTTTACTAATCGTAGATTTATTCAATAACCCTTTCTATTTTTACGCGTGAGTCCGAATTCACACAAGGCAACTTTTGTTGCGCAATTCTTGAGTTTGTTGGAGAGAGGGGAAAGACGAGTGGTATTTGGTACGGAGTTGCTTGTACTCGGCAACTCGTTTTGTTGTGCAATTCGTAATTATAAACACGAAGTTAGCTGCTGGTTATTATTTGACATTTCTTTTCATTCTGTGCTTCGCTGTTCTAAATTGTGCACAATTTAAAAAAATTTAAAAGCAGATTTTATTTAGATTTTACAAGATTCTTCTAGATAATAAAGATACATAAAATAAAATAAGTGTTTATTTTATAAGCAAAGTAGTGCAATTAGAAATAATTAAATAAAAATGTCATTTATATGGAATCGGCAGCTTACAGAAAAATTAATAATGTGTGTGGAAGAAATGAACTGTCAAAAATTTAAGAATTTGAAAGCAAAAGAAAACGAAAAGTTGCGGCAATAAGTTTCTCTGTGTGAACATTAAGCCAACTTTAAAAGAGAATTGAAAACAGTTGCGCAACAAAAATTGCCTTGTGTGAATCCAGACTGAGCGAGCTATAGGTGTGAGCTGGGTATAATTAGTTTCAGCTAATTTTTATAACTACATAAAAATACTTGAAACTAAACCCATATTTTGAGTTAATTTTACCAGACGACTGTCTGTGTGTGTTTGTGTTAAAAAAGAAGTCACAAGTCGGACTGCAAATAGAGGGTTCCCAATTAGGAACCGTTATTTTAAATTTAGCACTTTTTCATATGTCAAATTTGCTGATGTCATTATTTGTTATTTTAGTGGGAAAAACTATACTGGTAACGAAAATTTAACGATATACATACAAGAATATAACGATATAGTGAAAAATCACTATAATTACGGTGAAAATTTCGTATCAAGGCCTAGTTAGCCACACGTTGTTAAAATGTATCTGTACCGTAAATGTAACGTTGGAACGTAAAAAACGAACCAGCATGTTGTTGTGTAAAATTAACAAAACTTTATCGCTGTTCACAAATGTCACGTACAAACGTAGCAAAAATCTATTTTCAACAGATTGGGACGTTCCGGTTACGTGACAGTTGTGTTCGGTAACTGCTCTAAATGCTTTTCATGCAATAGAAAAAAACAGCTGACACGTTTGGTTAAGGTTACGTGTGGCTAACTAGGCCTTTAGGATAGATCAGTGTTTTCTGCCGCATTTGCAGCTGCTGCATTGTTGAACGTGTTGCAGTCTTCACATCCAGACGTGAATGAGCATCCGCTTTTATATAATTTCTAAATGTGTAAAAATCGTGAAATGATTTATGCAAACGAATAAATATTATTAAACTCGAACACATTTTTCGAATCGAAATACCCCCAAATAGATTTTACTGATCACATACCAGCAAAATAAATATATTAAGAAAGCTAAATAAAATAACCTTTTACATAACATATTGAATATTGGTCCTCAATGGGTTCAAATACAACTAGAATTTCTTTATCTTGGACAAAAATTAATTTTATTTTAAAACTGATTACACTAGGCAACAACAGAAGTGCACTTAAAGAGCGACTATTTTTTTTTTGTGAATTGTGGCCTGCTTAATTCGAAAATCGCAATCAAAAAATTTTTTATATACAAGATTTTTTAGCGATGTCCGTCCATCCATCCGTTATTTCTTTAAAAAATTAAAAATATTAACATAAAATATCTTAGAAGTATTCATTTTTATGCTGTTGACAAAACAATGGAAACCTTTACCATACAATAACTGAAACTTTCCATCTATTTTTGGTTTCAATGTTGGATATCCATAATTTTTAATGTGTAACCATCTATGCGTTCAGGGGGGGGTAAAATCCAATTTCACAATACAATCAGAAAAACAGCGTAAGGGAAAATCGGTGTGTGGGATATTTAAGTGTATTGATGTATTTAGTAAGCAGAACCTCCGAATTCGCTGTCTGTTTAGCAAAATCACAAATCTTTTTCGTTAATTTTAAACATTCAAGCTATTGACCGCTAGGTGTGTTGCGAGTTTAACATGTTCACAAACTTACAGAGTTCTTTTTTTTTTTTTAATTTCAAGAATATATTTGCTATTGACAGAACTTTTTTAGTAAGCAGAACCGCCGAGTTCGCTGTCTGTTTTCGTTAATTTTAAATATTCAATTATAAAATAAACTTAGGTGGTTTTTTTACTACACCTTTTCCAATTGTATTTCAGAAAACATCAATTGAATTTTAGAAAGTATCAATTGCATTTCAGAAAACATCAATTGAATTTTAGAAAGTATCTATTGCATTTCAGAAAACATCAATTGATTTTCAGTAATAATCAATTGTATTTCAGAAAGCATCAATTGATTTTCAGAAAGTATCATTTGTATTTCAGAAAATATAAATTGAACTTCAGAAAATATCAATTGAATTTCAGAAATTATCAAATGTATTTCAGAAAATATCAAATGTATTTCCGAATTTATCAAATATATTTCGGAAATTATCAAATGTATTTCAGAAAATATCAAATGTATTTCCGAAAATATCAACTGTATTTCAGAAAACATAAAATGTATTTCAGGTATTATCAAATGTATTTCAGAAACCATCAAATGTATTTCAGAAAATATTAAATGTATTTCAGAAAACATCAAATGTATTTCAGAAAACATAAAATGTATTTCTGAAATTATCAAATGTATTTCAGAAATTATCAAATGTATTTCAAAATATATCAAATGTATTTCAGAAAACATCAAATGTATTTCAGAAATTATTAAATTTACTTCAGAAAATATGAATTGAATTTCCGAAAATATTATTTGAGTCTCAGAAAAATAGTCAGAACACTATATAAAAACATATTTTTTTAAGTATTACACTGGGTTTTGTAATATCTCTTGAAAACTACATATCGTCATTTTTTTACAGGAGAAGCAAAAATCATCATAAAACAAAAACTACTTTAAACTTAATACCCAAATTTTAGAATCAAGCTGAAAAATAAAGATAGATTTTTTTTATGAAAACAAATTTATGGTAAAATAGTAGTTTTTAAGTAAAAGGCCGTAACTACAATACAAAAAGTCAATTTTGAACATTTTGTTAGTTACGGCCTTTTGTATTTTAGGTGACGATATAAAGGTGTTTTTTTTTTCAAAATGATGACTTCAAAATCGGTCAAAATTCTATCCTGGAGTTTATATTGTAGCTGATTAACAAATGAAGTCTTCTTCTTCTTTCGATTAAAAGGCTTGATAGTTTATTTGCCAGTGCATAACAAATAAGTCCAAATATTGCTAAACATTTTCTGCGACTCCAAATCACTAATAGAAACAATAATAACTTTTCGATATTGTAGGGTAAACTACTTTTTAATTCTGAATTTCAATAGATATTTTCTGAAATTCAATTGATATTTTCTGAAATACATTTGATAATTTATGAAATACATTTGATGTTTTCTGAAATACATTTGATAATTGCTGAAATACATTTGATACTTTCTGAAATACATTTGATACTTTCTGAAATACATTTGATGTTTTCTGAAATACATTTGATACTTTCTGAAATACAATTGGAAAAGGTGTAGATGTATTTTGTATTTGTATTTATTTATTAAATGCGATTTTCCATTACAGCAAGACACAGTATCCTGCAAATTACAGTAATGGAATCAGATAAGTTATTCACTATCACCCCTGTTCTTGAAACCACTGTCACAAAAAAAAACTCGTAAATGAAAAAATTCTTAAATCTACGAGTTTTTTGCTGTTCTCTAATTTCAATACGAATATTTTTTCTCGTTTTAATTCACATAGAAAAGGCTTTGTGAAATCAAAACAAATGCCCTTTTTTTCTACTAAGCAGGTCTTAAGAGATAAAAAAAACTAATTGATATTTAAACTCTAACATGTTTTTTATTGAACCTTGTCATTATTTTAAAAATTTAGACATTAATTTTATGAAAAAAAAAACGATTTTAAAAAACGTCTACATTTTGCGCTGATTTAAAAAAAAACTCGCAATAAGTGGTCGATGTTAATAAAACACACTTTTTGCGATGATGCTGTTCTATAACTACAATAAAAACTTTTTATTCACACAATCTATTTTCCATTATAATTTTTTCAATTATAACATAGATTCTTTATGCACTAATTAGTGCAAATAAAGGAATTAAAAAAAAATTTTTCATCAAATCACATATTTTTTATTTTTTTGCATATGGTCGAAACAGTAGTGATGCCAGTCAAATCCAATTTATTTGAATATCGAAATTTTTTTTTGGTGATGTATAACTTTTCAAAAACAGAAAAGTCATTTTTAATTAATGAAATTGAAGAACAAAAACAATTAAATGAACAAATAAGTTGTTATTTTAAAAGAAAATATTTTTCTTTATGTTCTATACTTTATAAACTTAAGAAAAAACATGCACAAAATACTTTAAAGTTTTTTGTGAAACTGAATAAAGAACCATATGGCACCTCGGTTTCTAGATAACATATGTTCTTAACTCAAACATATGTTTCCATTAAATAAATAAAAAAAAGTGGTTTCAAGAAACCCAAAATTTCAATTTCATGTGATTTTAAATTCACTCTTATTCAAATAACAACGTTTCAAGAACAGGGCTGTATATATTTAACATCAGTAACTCTTAATCTAAATTTAAAATATAAATTACAATTAAAAAACATTAAAAAAAATCAAATAAAATCAAATAAAGTATTGGTAAGTAATTTTCTAAACCTTATTGCGTTGCTTGTATTTTGCATGACATTAGTAAGCTGATTCCAGAGACGAATAGTTAGAATAAAAAATTGACATTCAGAGGCATGGTCCCGGTATTTAAATTGAATTATTCGATTCCCTCTCGAAGATCTTGCGAACTTTAATCGTTCAAAAATATGTATGTTTTGGAGCCTTTTATAATAATTGTATGTAGAAATATATGTAATGTTCTTGAATTTAATATAGTTGTCAAATGACATGTGTAAGACATGACTCGAGTATTGGGATACATGATCAAATTTTCTTAGTCCAAAGATATAGCGAATAATGTTGAAAGTTACAGTTAGTTTTCTGTTATCCCTAGAGTTGCAACCTGTGAAAACCTCAGATGCATATAGTAATGTTGGTAAAATATATGTTTTAGCAAGTAGCAATCTTATTTTCGGTGGAGTAGAGTGCTGTGTTAACCATAAGCTTCTTAACATACTATAAATTCTGCCACGTGATTGATTAATATGATCTGGCCAAGTCAGAGTTCCATTAAACACAACTCCGAGATTTCGTACAGAGTCCACGATATCAATTTTAGAGCCCCCAAGGAAGGCATTAATCTCATTCTCCAAATGCATCACTTTCTTCTTTATTATAATACTCTTAGATTTATTTGGATTAAGTCGTAGACCATTTGCCGTTGCCCAATTTAGAATACGTTTGAGACCATAATTTAGTTCTTGAGTTTTGGAAATAATTGAATGCTTGGTACTACTTAAATATAGCTGAATGTCATCAGCGTACATCTGAACCTTAGAGAATTTAATTTGTTGTGGATGATCATAGGCATATATCGAATAAAGTAGTGGTCCAAGGATTGAACCCTGTGGTACCCCTCTTATAACTTGCAGTGAGTTTGAGATGGAGCTATCATTAACAACAGATTGGGATTTGTTTGTGAGATATGAAAACACGAGTTTAACTGCTAATGTAGAAAAGTTAAAAAAAACATCTTCCGTTTGAGGCATAAAATTGAGTGGTGCACCGTGTCAAATGCCTTTGAGTGATCCAATAAAACCAGAAAAGATATTTTTCCATCATCCATGTTACTTCTTAACTCCTCAACTACATCAGATAAAGCTGTTATACAGCTATGTTGTGGCCTGAAACCAGATTGACGCTCTGTAAGTAAGTTGTTGTCATTTAAATACCTAAAGGTTTATCTGTGTAAAAGGTGCTCGAAAAATTTTGAGAGATATGGAAGAATTGCAATCGGGCAGTATTCGTTACCCGTTTTTGGTATTGCAATAATTTTGGCATGTTTCCACTCCATTGGAAAGATGCTAGTAGTGATTATGGAGTTAAACAAATACATTATGAAACGGACAATCCATGGTCATTTTTATAAATCTGAGGTGTATATTATCAAGGCCCACTGCATTCGATTTAATAGCATTGAAACTTTCAACTACCTCTGTTAGTGTTACACACTGAAAGTTAAATTTGGGAATGTTTAAATTATTACAGGGAAAATCATCATAAAATTCGTTATTTACGGCTGGTGAGGAATATTTACAAAAGCTTCATTTAGCGCATTAATGTCAACTTTCATTGATTGATCAATTGTCTTATTTATTCCAATTTCGCGTATTTGTTTACAGGTTTTTTTTACTTCCAATAGCTGTATTAAATTTTTTTTTTAAATCAACACTCAGGGGATGCCCCCTACAGATGCATGCATTGTGTTGATCTCAGGAAAATAGGTTATGGGAAGGAGGAAAGAGGGAGTAATGTGTTCATTTTTTTTTTTTTTGCAACGACAGACCAAAGCTTCTGGTGGGAATCGAACCCACGACCCCCGCATGATAGGCGAGCACGCTACATACTCACCTACCGGGGCGCTTGTATTAATTTAAATTTGTTTACACATCTCTCCTGTGATCGGACTCACATTGATTTTTTATTATTATTACTGCTTCACAACTCCAAGGCATGGAGTCAGTTAAATTGTTGATGATATCCATTGAAATTTTTTTCCACTCTGAATTAACTCCTCTACGAGATCCATCTTTTCCTGTCTGTATTTTTCGATCCACAATTTCCCATAGATTTTTTATGGTTTTCTATGCGATGGCCATCTGGTGATTGCGCTGGCCATAGCAAAAGACTAACTCCATTAGATTGTTGCCATTCTGTTACTACTTTGGAAGTGTTTTTTGGGTCATTGTCATTTTGGAACTTTCAGATCGGAGGCATATTTTCCTCCTCGTACGGATACATTTTAACGTTTAAAATATGCCTATATTCACTTCCAGTTAGAGTATCTTTTACTGCATGAATTGGTCCGAAAAGCAACCCCATACCAAAATATTAGCATCGCCAAACTCAACAGTTTCATTTGTATATTTTAGTTCTAGTCTTTTTTCTTTTTGTCGTCGTAAAAACGACATCATGCCCTCTTAAATTGACGCATCTGAAAAGAAAAAAAGTATTCTTGACCAGTTCATGTGTTATTTAGGAAAATTTATGCGAGCCGGACCATTTTTCTCTGATATCAGGGGTTTCTTTACAGGACGATAATATCCAAGATCAGCTTAAATTGCTCGTTGGGAAATACTTACTTTTAGTTTCAGATTGTTAATGACCTGTTTAGGTACCATTTTTGGTTATTTTTTAAACTCTTTTGCTAATAAATTATCCTGTTTTTGGCTCGCTTTGCTGGACCTGCGCCTACATGAGTCGACACCGTATCTCTTTCACGATATTTCTTGATAATTTCTGAATTTATGGATTTATTCATAAAATATTTCTCACAAATTTTCTTTTGCTTAAGACCAGCAGTAAAATCATTTCATCTTCTGGTTTTAAATGCTTCGCCATTATTTTATAATAATTATTTATAAGATTAAAACTTGGAAAAATACAATTGTAATTAGAAAACAGTTGAAAGAAAACCTCAGAAACTACAAATATTTAAATAACGGTTAAGATTTCACGAACTTTCTATTTTTATTGTTTTAATTAATTCTGGCATAGAAGTTTAAAAATTTCCATTGTTTTGGCATCACTAAAAAAATTTTTTTTTTCAAACAGTGATTTCGCAGTTAAAAATTTTGTCATATTTTCACCGACTGTATATCGATAAAATTTGGTATACGCGTGTCTATTATAACAACATTGAGCCGATAGCCTTGGCAGCTCATTAGTCCTAGAATTTATTCTTATGATTAATAAACTAATAAATAAATAAATAAATAAAATATAACAACTTATCAGTAGTCTAAAAAAAATCATTGTAGTTCCCATATATAGCTCATTCCCAATCTTCACTTAAATCTATCAAAAAAAAAAACTATTGCATAGATTGTTTCTAAATTTGGTATATACATATATGGTTTCGAGAAAAGTAAGTGACATTACTAAATATGGTCATGATTGGTCTTTTTTGACCTAGCTCCCATATAAAAAATCTTCAGATATGAACTGTAGGGTCTTTCTTAATATGTGAATTAAACCTTTGTATTTTTATTTGTTTTATACTTTGTTATTTTCTACTTTAATATTCTTAATTTTTATAAAATCATATTAGTTTTTAAATTATGGAATTTGAGTTTCAAAATATTTTATTTAAAAAATCATATTTCTCAATTGTAATATTAAACAATAAACATCTTTAATTGTGATATTGAACAATAAATATCTTAAATCTTTCTTTTAAAAATATAACAATATTTCAACTAAATGAACTTTTTCATATCTGCACTCCACAAATTAATAACAATTGCTCTAAAATTTGGTTTATGCTTATTTGCTATATGAAGTTATTGCCTCAGCAAAGGTAGATCCAAGAGCCTCTCTCGAAACGCATGTTATAGGGTCGGTCTAAACCGACTATAATTTTCCTAATTTTTTTCTGTTTTTTTAAAGTAGTTTTACTTTTTAGACTATATCTCGAGTTAAAAACAGCCAACCTGGTAACCCACTAAATATGATCTTGATCGAATTATTTTTGGACTAGTCCCTATATAATAATCACATCCGATATGAAGTTTATTGTATGGGGACTATGTATAAATGGTCCGATCAAGATCATATATAGTGAACTCACTTATGTGCTCCAAAAAGATATACAAACTAAATTTGAGTAATATATGTTGTACTTGCAAGTCACTAGATAGATTTAAGTGAACTAGCCAAGTACTCGAAACTCGAGTGCAAATTCTAAGAAATCTAATTTTTCATAAAATTTTTTTCTTTTAATGTTTTTTTAATATATGGGGCGTTTCATGTCAAGTGAACTAACTTTTGAAACCGATGTTTTCCGATCGGTATGAAACCAAGATTAGTCCTATTGGATAGTAGTTTAGACACAATTTTTCAACAAGATCGGTCCAGAACTTTCTGAGTTAGAGGAGGTCAAAATTTGATATTTTGGCCAAATAGTTGTTTTTCTCATCCATGTAACTTTTTAAATATTTTTCTTAGCAAAATTTGTCCCAACAAGTTTAGATAGCTATTTCTTCAATCTTTCGGAAAAAAAAATTTAAAAAAATAAAAAAAATCAAAGTTTTTCCTTTAAGAGCTTGTTGGTCGCTTAGTGGGATGCGAGGTGGATATCTATCAAAAAAAATGTTTTGTAACTCAAGACAACTGATTTTCAATTTTTACAATATGCACTAAATTGAATTTTTTCCTATTAGTGTGTAAGTGTTTCTGCACTTCTCCTCCATATGAACTATAACAATGCCAAATTTTTCACTCCTCCGTGCCCACATTGTGCTTATAAATGTTAAGTAAAAATTTTCCTTCACGTATAATACATAAATACCGGGTGGCTGGTTTATATGGGAACTATGAGTGATGATTTATGAATATAGTAACCACACCAATCTAGTTCCTAGGAAAATATTGGTGGATACCATAGGGGTCACGCACCGATCCTCATGAATTCAATAGCGAGCATTGTATGACTCATTAAGGCTAAATTTAAATTTGCAAAATCGGTATACGGTACAAATAAAACAATATAAATTTTGGTACTTTTATAAACAGATCTATAATATTAATAGGCTAGGCGATTTCTTGTGACCGATGTTTTGTTCTACCGTTGTATCCCGATTTTGACCAAATGTATATTATTTGAAAGGAATTTCTTTTTAGCCGTTTTGCAGATATACAGATTTTAAAATTTTTCCCTTTATTTTGAGTAAATTGCATTTAAAGTTGCTATTTACACATATATATATACTATGTGTTTTTTTTTTATTAAATTTGTTAATGTGTTTCCTAATGAGTTTGTTATCTTCATTCACAATAACAATAAACAATAAAAGTGTTGGTTTGTGGATTGGCTAAGCTGAAAAATAAAGCTGCCTAGAAATTGCACTCGCATTTCGAGCGCTGGAATCTGCTAGTATACATAATTTCAAATAATTTTGAAACGTATCCATAGGTTATTGTTATAATATCTTGATTTATTTGCATAAGTAAAACGTGAGATATTAAAAATACTTAGCTTTTTTCAATTTATGTTTTTCCTCATGATTAAGATGTGAATTTTGATCAATACAAAACATTTTTTTAAAATATTTATGCCCATTATATTTTGAGTACTAATTTGATTTGCGAACAATGTTTGTGGTACTTTTTGTTATCAATATATTCACATCTTCAGTTACCAGATTGGATGTGTCTAACTCGAGATATAGTCCAAATAGTGAAACAGCCATTAAAAAATTTGTCTACAAAATTTGCTTTTATTGCAATTTTCGTGGTTAGTAGGTTAATAGACATTTTTGTTGCGAATTATCATTATTAAGAAATGGCGGTGGAAAAAATCGCTCGGATATAAAAACGAAAAAACGCAAGTTTTACTTATAAAAATTGGGCAATTTTATTTTATTTTTTTGTCGAATTATCATATTTTAGTTCTTGGATTTTTTTTTATATTTTCCGGGTGATAATTCATTCCAGTTGTTATCATTTTTAGGCAATTTTCCATACCGTCTTAATAAATACTGTATTTTATTTAATAAATATGATTTAGACAATTATTTTTAGCTTTTGTTCGAAATAAGGTCATTTACATGATTTCATATAGCTAAGGCCCATAAAAGTATGTTATGATAATTATTTTATACATAGCTTCGGACCTTTTTTGGCTGAAATTCCCATAATTAATTGTATGCCAATTATTGTGTAAATCTTTCCAAAGATAACGTTATTTTCATACTTGATAAAGTTTAATTATCAAGTTCAAGAACAACACCAATATATAAATAAGTGGGTGAGTTACAGTCTTGCCGACAAAATAATACCATAAACCATGAGGTTCGAGAAATAATCTTAGATCCACCTATACTGATGTCATAAATGTTTAGGAAGAAAAGCATAAAACAAATTTGAGTGGCATTGTTTGAATTTTTAGCCTGCAAGTTCATATCGAAGTGTATATGGGAACTAGCGCGAATAATTGACCGATCATGACCATATTTTGTAAAACCACTTGTATTTCTCAGAAACCTTTTTTATTTATCTTCTGATACATTCAAGTGATATCGAGAAGTAGATTTATATGGGGACAGAGCTTAATCGATTCAGGATTCGGATTCTGAGTCGAACGGTATAATTAAAAGTGGATACATTTTTCTAGTAGTTACAAACTAATTATACCCTGACCACAGAGTGGTGTAGGGTACTAAAACACGATGCCTTCTTGTTTCAATGAAATTTTGCACTTATCAGCATAAAGTAAAATAAGTAAATATTTGTAAATAAATCGAAACTAATACATACGTTAATTGTCGTTTATGTTTATATATGTATTTAGATATAACCAACTCTTTTTTTTACACGATTTGGAAAAAACACGGTCCACAAAACAAAACACTTTTTTTTAAAGAATATGATAAAATTACTTAATTTCTACTCTGTTCATTAAGTTGCAAAATATTTTTGTCTATTTTATAAGTGTTTCGATATTGCATATTTAACTTCATTTTGCTATTTTATTAAAATCAATAATTTTTGTTTATATTTAACTTTAGTGTAAGTATTAATATTAGATTTAAAAACTGTTATATTTCCAAATGCATAATTCTATACTGCAATCAGGGCCGTCTTAAGGCATGTCGGGGCCCCTGGGCACAAAATAATTTGGGGCCCCACTGGAAAGTAAAAAAAACGAATGACAAGAATTTATTGTTATGATTTTAAATTTATTATGTTTAATACAAAGCTAATACATGATATTTAATGTTATAAGAAATATAACCTAGGTATTTATGTTCTGATTTAAATTGGCTACGCTAAAGGTTTTTTTTTCGGGATTTCTGTGCTGCAAAATCTTCTATTATATCCTCAAAATCAATTTTTTGAAGGACATCACTTTCAATGCACATAATTAACAAGTTAGTTAGGCGTTCTTGTAACATAGACGTTCGTAATTCATTTTGATTCTCTTTAGCCAAGAAAATGACCGCTCTCCACTACAATTAGTGATCATTAAACAAAGAAGTATTCTTGTAGCAACTTCAACATTTGGAAAAGTTTCTTCTAACTTATCGGACTTTATTAGGTTATGTAAAGCTGAGATACTCAAATCCGATGATTCCGTTGCTATGTTCTTGAGGCACTGCCTTAAATGAAAACATTCTGATATGAACTCCTTAGCATTAATGTCTTTGTGGTAGAACTCGGCAAATTCTTTGCATTTTTTTTGACAACTGGTCAGAATCAATTGTTATTAATTGAGAAAGAAAACTAAAAATTTCATCAATTTCTTGGTATGCAGCAGATCGCTTTTTTAAATGAACATGTAATGTGTCAATTATGGGAATAAACGTTTCTACGCGGAATTTTTGTTTGCCATTTAACTGTACAGTCTCCGCTGATCTGTCAAAAAAAGGTAAGACGTGTGCTGCGAATTTTTTTTTTCAAACATATCTTTATAGTCACCATTGGGTTTTTTTTCCTTTAGCGGCCGATTCGTACTGATCGAAATTATTGCGTGCGTTACTGACATAATCGATTAAAGATGCGTAAAGTTTGGTTGCAACGTCCAGTGTCAAAGTGTTTTTTTGTAAACTTATGCTTGTTTTGTTTATAACTCCTAAAAGATCATTCCAAATCTTCGTTAGAAGCATAGTCTCAAATTTTTCCATTTTTTTGGCTAGGCTTTGAGCTTCGTTTCTTGTTTCTCCTGGTTGATTGATATCATTTGCAATTGATGTTAAAGCTTCAGATATACGAAAATAACCATTTTGCAAAGCATTAATAGCATTAGCACGTGCAGACCATATAAAGGGTCCGCCATCTAACGTTTTTTTTTCAACTAGTGCTTATTTCGTGAATGGTAACACTTAGCTCATGTCTGATTTGACAGATAATTAGTTTTATCCTTCCGCTGAACGAATATGGTTGTGTATATGCTTGAACAACGCTGGGAAATATTGCGACATTACTTTGAAAATCATGGTAATGTTGCAGAATGTGTGCGAAAATTGCGTACGGATTTTGGAAGAAGACAAGCACCGTCAGCTCCGTATGTTCGTTATCTTGTGAAAAAAGTGAAAGAAACTGGCATCCTCATCGATAAACCAAAGCGTGAAAAGCCAAAAACAGTGCGTACACCCGAGAATATTGCTGCTGTGGCAGAAAGTGTGCGTGAAGCGCCATCAACATCAATTCACCGTCGTTCTCAAGAATTGAACATTTCGGAGGCATCATTGAGGCGAATTTTGCATAAAGACCTTGGTATGACGGCATACAAAGTCCAATTGGTTCAGGAGTTGAAGCCAACTGACCATCCAATGCGTTTTCGCTTCGCTAAGTGGGCCTGCGATCGACTTACAGAAGATGCCGATTTTGCCAAAAAAATCATCTTTTCAGATGAAGCTCATTTTGATCTTGGCGGGCATGTAAACAAGCAAAATTGTCGCATTTGGTGCACAGAAAACCCGCACGCATACATTGAAAAGCCGATACACCCAAAACGAGTCACTGTTTGGTGCGAATTTTGGTCCAGAGGCATAATTGGGCCATTTTTCTTCGAAAATGAGCAAGGACTGGCCGTTACAGTCAATGGCGATCGTTATCGGGCCATGTTGAACGAATTTTTGTTCACAAAAATTGAAGAGGAGGATATTGGCAACATTTGGTTTCAACAGGATGGCGCTACGTGCCACACAGCCAAAGCTACACTCGATGTTTTGCGCCCTGTTTTTGAAGATCGCATTATCAGCCGCAGAGCTGATGTCGTTTGGCCACCTCGGAGCTGCGATTTGACACCGTCGGACTATTATTTGTGGGGTGCCCTCAAAGATAAGTGTTACGCCAACAAGCCAGAGACAATTGACGCTTTAAAGGACAATATTCGTGAAGCCATTGGTGAAATACAGCTGTACACAATCGATAATGTGCTTAAAAATTGGACCGATCGTGTAGGCTACTGCATGGCCAGCCGAGCCAGCCATTTGAATGAAATTATTTTCAATTATTAACCGGAAGGATTGTACTTTCAAATAATAAAAGAAATTTGAGATAATATTCAGTAGTTTTTTTTTCAAAAAAAAAAAAAAGTTATTTGGCGGACCCTTTAGTATCCGGGTGAGACTTCAAAACTTTATTTGTTCCCAAATTCGCTGTCATAATTTTCCACCGTTTGGTCGAAGTCGAGAAAAAATTAAATAATTTTTGGACGAATTGGAAGTAGGATACTGCATCTGAAACACATTGAACAGCTTCAACACCTACCAAATTTAGTGAATGTGCCGCACATGGAACAAAAATGGCAAATTCACATTTTTCTTTTATTCTTGCCTGAACACCAGAATACTTTCCTGCCATATTTGATGCATTATCGTAACTCTGCCCTCGGCAGACTCAAGACTTTCAGTAAAGTTTAAAATGGCACCTGTTATGTATTGAGCATTATGTTCATCCATGGGCAAAAATTGCAAAAATCTCTCAATAGGCTCTCCGTCTTTGACGTATCTAACGATAAAGGTGAGTTGGTCAACATGTGAAAGATCTGGTGTAGAATCCACACTAATAGAGTAGTATTTTGCAGCTTTTTTTTATTTTTTTTTTATTTTATTTTTATTTGTTCTTCCCATACAACAAGATTTACATCTTTTATATTATAGTATGGGAATTTTTAAAGAAAAACAAGTAACGGTATACAAAAATATTTAATAAATTTTATAATTATATAAAGTAAATAAAAAAATAAATAAAATAAAGAACTAAATAATGAGTTTGACATAATTTAATATAAAAGAATCAAATGGTAAAAATTTTGTTTAAAAAAAAAAAGAGAAAAATGGTTGAAATAACGTAGGTATATTAAAAACAATAAGTGACAAACAATTTAAATTTGCATTGAAAAACTAGCAGTTATTTTGTTTTTGAACTGTATTGCGTTGTTGATTTTCTGTGTTTGATTTGGTAGTAAGTTCCAGAGATAAACGGCATTAAAATAGGACTGCCATTCAGAAATTTTACTACGATATCTTATCGGTACAAGCTTTCTCCCTCTATTGGATCTTGCAAAGGTTAAGCGGTTGAAAAGGTATGATGGTTCCTTCTGATATATAATTTTGTGTAATAGGACTAGCACCTTTAATTTTAAAATATTATCAAACGACATACCATATAGTCTTGTTGAAAACGAGGAAATACGATCAAGTCTGTTTAATCCATAAACATACCTTATAATACTATTGAAGGCCACATTTAGTTTTCTCTTACTAGTTGAGTCACATAAAACAAAAATTTCACACCCGTATAATAAAACCGGCATTAGGTAAGATTTTGCAAGTATTATTCTTATATTTAATGGAGTGCAAGATTGAGTCGCCCAAAGCGTCCGAAGCATACCATACGTTCTCCCTACCACAACGTTTACATGATTGTTCCAACTAAGTGTGTCATTAAAAACAATACCCAGATTTTTTGATGAGGACACAATTTCAGTTCTCTGATTGTTGAGAACAATATCAAAATCTAGATTATGACGTAGAGTTTTCTTGTGCATGATGAGACATTTGGACTTGAGGGGATTCAGACAAAGTCCATTAGCAGTTTCCCAGTTATAAATATTATTTAAATCATCATTACGTTTTGCTACGTTTTCTCTGGAAGATATTAGTGGACTGCAAAGATATACTTGGACGTCATCGGCGTACATGTGTACTTTACAATACTTTACATGATCTGGCAAGTCATTGGCGTACATTGAAAATGAAAGAGGGCCTAGAATTGAGCCTTGCGGAACACCTTTAGGTACATGTAGTGGTCTCGAAAATTGGTTATTAAGGAAGACTGACTGAACACGGTTTGCCAGGTAGGATTCAATAAGTTTCTTTGAACACTCGGAGAAATTAAAAAGCCGGCTAAGTTTTGTTGAAAGTATTGAGTGATCAACTATGTCGAAGGCTTTAGAATGATCAAGAAGGACTAAAAAGCTAATATTTCCACCATCAATGGCATGACGAATATCATCTGCAACATCTATTAAAGTAGTTGTACAACTATGTTTTTGCCTAAAGCCTGATTGCTTTTGCGATAATAACCCAAATCGTTTTAGGTATTCGTTTATCTGTTTATGCATTATCTTCTCAAGAGCCTTAGAAAAGAATGGTAGTATTGATATAGGCCTAAACTCAGAGTTTGTCTTAGGCACAGGAATAACCTTTGCATGCTTCCATTGTGTTGGAAACACGCTGGTGGTAAGGATCGTATTATACATGTAAGTAATGTATGGTAAGAGGATAGGAAGGATAATTTTGATAAATTTAGGGTGCATGTTATCATATCCAATTGCATTTGATTTTATGGCTAAAAGACAGGTAAGGGCCTCATCATTGCTAACACATTGAAAATCAAATGGACTATCATTATCAGAAATCACTAGGTTATTGATTTTATTGTGTGCAGGAGGTTGACATTGAACAGTGGGTAAATTAGTAAAAGCTGAATTAAGTTCATCAGGAGTGAGTTCGCAAGTTTTCCTATTACTAGTTCGGCCAATTCCAATTTCCCGAATAGTTTTCCATTTCCGTTTGGTGTTAATTGCATTTTCAAAACGGTGGCCATAATATTCAGACTTTGATCTACGAATTTCACGAGTAACTTCTCTTCTAAGATTTCGATCTTCTTCTTTAAGTTGAGGTAACTTAAATTTTTTCCAACGTGAAATCGCATTATCTCTTTGACGAATCAGTTGTTTAATATGTGCTGTAAACCACGATCTTGTATAGGTCCTAATGTTCTTCGTTATCTTAGGTACAGTAAGATCAAATAAGTATGAGATATTATTCTCCAAGAAGGACAACTGATGGTCAACAGAAGTCATATGATAAATGGACGCCCAATTTACTAAAGAAATATGTTCTGCCAAAACATTGTAATTGATATTATTAAAGTCACGATATGTGATAGTGTTTCATTATTTAAAATAAAGTCATATGTCGTGAAAATTAAGTCGTGTTTCGAGAAACATGAGGCCGATAGTTGGTCGTACAACAATACTTTGGTTAAATCGTTTACAAAAAAAAGGTCAAGTAAAGTACTTGCTGTTGATGTATAGTGTGTAGGCATCGTGTAGTTTAATGATGAGTGAGACCAATGGTTTCCATGTTTTCTGAGACATAAGTGTCACACAGAAGATTAGACTTAAAATCACCTGCAATTAACAAATCCATGTAGGTGACCGTCAACCTCTCTAATACTTCCATAAAAGAAGTGATCACAGTATCACAGTGTGGCGTGTATAGTTCATTAACAATCGCTTTTAGCACTTGCTGCCCCATTATATTAATAAATGCATTACAAATATTTGAAGAAAAATATGATGTATTTCCATTACCACTATTTCCGCAGTTTTGCATGTGATCAGCAAGAAAAGGATGAAATTCACTAATTAGTTCTAAGCATCCCAAATAATTTCCGTTATTTTGAGACCCTAATATTTCATTATCACCACGAAAACCAAGTCCCCTGGAAGCCAAAAATTTCACTACTGCAATAATTCTTTTAAGTACATTCTTCCAATAATTGACTTGTGTATTATATTGGGACAAAAACTCGCTGTCAATTCGCCTAGTAGTTTTGCTTCTTGCGACATATTTCATCATTGATTCCCTGTGTTGTAAACTGTTCTCATGCTCCATTAACAAATTGCTTATATGTTTCCAGTCTTTATATCCATTTGGAGAACTCAAATTATGACCAGTACCAGTAGTAGTATTAAATAGACGGCAGCAATAACAGTATACAGAGTTATTTGACGGTGAAAATAGGAGCCATTTTCTTTCTAATGACTCACCATTCGTCAATATACGGATGAACATATTTTTAGTCAAGTGTCTAGTTTTTGTTTTACCGCTTGAATCTGGAAAACTTTTAGAAGTTTCGGAGAAGTCACACTCTTTATTTTGAATAAATTCTGGCCCTTTTTGAGTCCAAATATCGCGTATTTCTTCCGTTAAAATTTCATCACAGTACGTACCAGTATCAGGAGATACATTTTCTATGCTCGTAAATAATAAGTCACAGAAGCTTGAATTGGAGGATTCAGCATCTAATGTACCTGTTACTGTCTCTACATCTCGAACTTGCATAATATCATTTTTGTCAGACGTAAGTTCTTTTTCCCGTTGAAATTCGAAAGTAACCGGATCTTGAGATAATGGAAGCGAAGAATCAGTCATCCTGTTTGTTTCTTCCACCGTAAAAAATGAAGTGAGTTTAGGAAGTTTTTCGGCTATTTCTTTTTGAGCTAGAACTTTTTTCCTTTTTTGTGAACCACTTAAATATGTTCTTTTCGACATAAATAAATTAATTATAAAACAATATAGACAAGTTGTTTACAACTAAGACGTCAAACTGGTAAAAACTTCTTTTAAATAAGTTCAATAATTCACATTAAACACTTATACGCCTTCACTGAGTTGACCTTACACTTAGTGACTGCGTTAAACTTTGACATTCATACGGGAAATCCCCTAAATATACACAATGTCAACTATTACTATCTGCACCAGTCAGGGTTGCCAGTTTTTTTTTGTTTGTATCGCCAAATACAGTTGAAAAATCGCCCAAATACATTTTTTTAGCATTTGTTAATATTTAAGTTTCGGTTAAATTTTTTTTTCTATTATTTTTTGTTTTTGAAATTAACAAAAAAAAAAATTAACAAAAAAAATTGCTGAAAATCGCCAGAAAAATACAAAATATTTAACTTCTATCTATCGTGTAATCGAATATATCGGCCTTTCGGGGCCACAATGAGGTCGGGGCACGGGCCCCGTGTGTCATTATGGCAAAGACGGAAGTGACTGCAATAAGAGACTTTTAGTCTTGTGTGTAGAATTTCAAATAAATAAACAAATATCTTGTTCTAAGACTAAACTCAAAATAATCTTTTGATTAAAAAAAATTATATTAATAAAATTTTAAAGTTTTTACCCACTGAAGCAACGTCTATTACGAGTACATAAATCAAGTATTTCAATATATTTTGGATTTTTCAAGGAAAGAAACTGATGGTCGTGGAATCCACATTCTTATTTTGCTATTAATCCACTTTAGACCAAAATGAAACTAGCAATATAATTTGGCTAAACATGATATTATTTCATAAACAATATTAACTTATTTTGTAATATTAAAAAAATTTAATTTTTAATAGTTTCTGTACAACGGAACAGTACACAAAAGTGGACATTTGTTCATTACAAAAATAATCCAATAAATATAATTCACTAAAATTCATTACTTACATTTTTACACCTTATAATTAGGGTATAATGAGCTTGTGCTGATGTTTTCAACTACCAAAAATTTTTGACCTGGACCAACTTAAATAGGCCTATTTATACCCTATACCACTATGTGGTCAGGATATAATGACATTGTGCTGATGTTTTCAACTACCAAAAATTTTTGACCCAGATCCATCTTTTATTATGCCATAGACTTCGAATCACTTTCTGAGTCGATTTAGCGATGTCCTTCCGTCCGTCTGTCTGTGAGTCCATGTAAACATTGTATTCAAACTACAGGTGGCAAATATGAATACATTTTGAAAAAAATTAGTATATATATATTTAGTTCTTGTTCAGACCTAGTCCACATACAAATAACACCTATGAGATAGACTTAAATTGTCATAAGATCCAAATTATAATATAGATTTGTAAATTTTGGAGTGGCCTCTACAATATCCCGATCTCAACCTCATAGAAAACCTATGGGAGCTTGTAGATCGGAACGTCAAGAAAAAAGCCATCAAATTTGCAGCAATTAGAAGAAATTGTAAAATTAGAATGGGAAAATGTGTCCGCTAGTCATTTAAATTTTCCAGTCGATTCCATGCCATCCAGATTGAATGCGGAAATAGCAAATAATGGCTACACCACACAATATTAATTTAAAGAAAAATTTAATAATCTTATATATTAAAAAAATTTACGAAAACTAAAATCAGTCCGTCTAGCCGTTCTATCCGGCCGATTTCCTTAAATAAAAGGTATTTAGACACAGATATGTCATCAATCATTGAAATTTACTCAACTCCCACCTTACTCAAGTTATACGCAGACGCAATTCTTCCCTGTACATTTCTTATGGGACACATTCACTCAAGCAATGCGAATTCTCAAAGCTCCTCTTCTAATGAATGGATCTTAGGTTAGGTTGAAAGTGGAAAAGTACACTTAGACTCTGGGGTCCATTGTGATACCACGGGACGAATAGGTGTTCCCCTCAGTCCCCACCGTAGAACCAGTTTGAGCTCCTGATGAAGCCCCTGATATGTGAAATGTCCACATTTGAGAGATCAGAGAGATCGTGAAGAAACGGCGATTCCAATGTTCGAAGTCTCGTTCTGGAGAGCGCCGGGCAATAGCAAAGGAAGTGTTCTATGCTCTCCACCTCCTCCACATCCATGCAGCTACGACAGAAGTCATTTGACGAGACCCTGAGGCGTTCAGCGTGTCTCATTATGAGGCTGTGCCCAGTGATAACAGCAACTACTGTTGAAATCTCCCCACGGGGGAGTGATAGTAGCGCGCTAGTGCGCTTATGATTTAGAGCCGGCCAGATCTGTCTCGTGATCCTGCACGTTGATCCATTAGCCCATCTGTTGTCGGTTATGCCGGCGGTGTGAAGCCGAAGTTCCAGCTTGCAAGATTCCAGGGGTATACCAACACATTCCAAGTCCGCTGGAACCCGTAAGGTAGTGTCCAGTCTTGCCAACTCGTCAGCTTTACAGTTTCCCGGTATATTCCTGTGCCCTGGGACCCATATGAGTCTGGTGTCGAACTGCTTGGCCATCTCATTTAAAGACGTGCGGCAGCTAAGGGTGGTTCTTGTTTTCAGGAATATTGATTCCAAGGATTTTATCGCGGCCTGACTATCAGAGTAGATGCTGACTGCGGTTGTTGACAGAATACTCCGACCCAACCAGTCAGCAACTTCCTTCATTGCCAGTACCTCTGCCTGATAAACACTGCAGTGGTCTGGCAGCTTATAAATGGATCTTGATCGTTTCACTCTCAGAACACTCATTGGATCAAGCTCTTTCTTTTGAGCTATTAAGTGTTTAAATTCGTTGAGTTTGAGGAAAGTTATGCGTGCACAATCAACTTTACATTATTCAACACGCAAGTTAACGTACAGATTTCATTACAATAATTGCATAACACATACCCTGTATTGAATTGTGAATTGGCAAAAATTTGAATACCTTTAGGTGGCATACAATATGGCCTTTATTTCTGTGTGTTCAACAAATATTTATAATGAAATAAACTTAATGAATTAAATAGATTAAAAAACATTGAAAGAAATAAATTGAATGATAAAATAAAATTTCCTAGAATTTGCACTCGAATTTCGAGGGCTGGGCTCTGCTAGTGAGTATTAACTTAATTTAAATAATATTTTTGAATTAAATAATTTAACAGTAACTGTAGAAAATTAAGCAGCAAATAAGTCAAGCCACGATCCTGAAGATCATATGGAGTTGCTTTTTTCCCCTATTGTACATACACTTACAAAGTGATGAAATAGATAGTTTGGTTTTTAGATAGCGCGCGGCTAAAATATATGATGTAAAAAAATTTTAACTTTTTTGCTTGTGGATATTTCATTTTTTTTCTATTTCCGTAAGTAAACTTGCGAGAATATACAATTGCGCAAAGAACTAAAATTGTTTTTCTATTCCTTGAAAATAATCGTTCGATAATTAATACTCAACGTACATACAGAAGAATTTATGGTGTAAGAACTGCTCCAACGGGTCCAATCATTCGTTCGTTGGTGGATAGTTTTGCTGAATTTGGGACTGTCGGAGATTCAAGACGTACGGGTAGACCTCGAACTGGCCGAAAATATTGATGCTATGAGACAGAAAATCCGGAGACATCAACGAGAAGACGATTTGCACCTCTTTCCCTACAAAATCCAACTAGTCCAAAAACTAAATCCTGAGGACGTCGCATTGCGCTTGGAATATGCAGTTCTAGCTAGAGCATATAGTTACTTTAGCCGCACCTTGCAGTTGCTAAATAATTTTTTTTTACTTCAAGTTATACTATATATTTTATGGACTTTCCCCTTATTTTTATTGAATAGAAAAATTTAATTAATATTATTTTTTAAAACATAATAAACCTTCACTTTTGAGTACAGAACATCGTACAATTCATTTTTTTTGGGCGTTTTGCACGATTATTTTTAATGTAAAATTACTATACGCTATGTGTCTTTTATACGCGAATTTCTTTGGAACGTATCTACCGTGTAAAACAAGAGTTGGGTGTATAGTACTTTTGTTAATCAATTGGCAATAACAAATATTAGACACTCAGACTATTGAAATAACAATCACGCCCACAATAGATAATTGGATTTGCAGGTTTTTGGTTTTGTTTTGTTTAATATGTTTGTTATTCACTCATATTCCAGCAGGAGAATTCTGGTATTCAAAATGGGCTACACTAACGTTATGAATGATTTTGTGCAGACTTTTAAAGTTTCTATATGTGTCGTTTTCGTATGTAGAAGTGTGTTGTGTAAATACATGACTGCTGTTCACTAGTAAAATAATTTTTTTCTAAAAAAATATGTAATTAAACTCTAAAACTTCTACAATTTCTCCACCTCATCTATAGAATTTTCACCACGAAAATTTTTTGTCAACATTCGTTCTCAGCACAAATATTAAATAGTTCTAGCTCAAATTTCATTGCAAATTGACTCCGAATTTGACTCCAACTGTTAATTTTTTATAACTATTTTTTGTTCATTTTTCATTTTCGATGCTTGGTTAGCCATATAGAAAAATACAAAGTCAAATTAAAAACAAGTAGAAATTATAGTCGGTCTAGACCGACTATACGATATCCTATACCATGCGTTTAGAGACCCTATCTCTTAGGCCCAGCTAACTGGCTATAGAAAATAAGCATAAACTAAATTTGAGTGGGATTTTTATTAATTTTATTAATTTTTGGCTGCAGATATGAAAAAGTTCATATCGGGTGCTATATCTATATGGGGACTAGGTCCAAAAATGGAACGATCCTGATCATGTTTGGTAAAGTCTCTTGTATTTTGCAAAAATATATACAAACAAAATTTGAGAGGAATCAGTCCAATATTTTTGTTTTTTGATAGATTTAAGTGAAGATCGGGAAGCAGCTCTATATGGGGCCTATGACTAAGAGTTGTCCCATAGGGATCATTTTTGGCTAGGTCCGAACATGGACCGATACTCACTAATTTCAATAGCGTTCATCCTATGGCCGATAAAAGCTTAAATACCAAATTTCATCAAAATATACTCATATTTGCGACCTGCAGTTTGATTACAAGGTTTACATGGACACACAGACGGACGGACGGACGGACGGACGGACGGACATCGTTAAATCGAATCAGATAGTGATTCTGATTCGATCGGTATAATAAAAGATGGGTCTAGGTCAAATATTTTTGGTAGTTGCAAACAGCAGCACAAAGTCATTATACCCAAACCACATAGTGGTATAGGGTATAAAAAAATATTCTAAACCATTAAAACAACGTTTTTATTAAAGCTCTTTCTTTCCTTATGGATATGAGTTTTGAATATCCTCGTGACTGTGCTTGACTATGCGTGACTGTGTGAGACTATCTTAAAATTAATCTTTGACCGCAACAAGTCTATGGACAAAGTTTCAGATCCATCGGATGAGGGGAAGTGGGGTTTTAATCTCTCCATGACTGTGCGTGACTATGCGTGACTATGCGTGACTATATCAAAGTTAATCTTTTTTCACAGCAAGTTCATCGACCAAGTTTCAGATCAATCGGATAAGGGGAAACGGGTTTGAAATCACTCCGTGACTGTGCGTGACTATGCGTGACTATGTCGAACTTGAAATTTCTTTACAGCAAGTATATCGACCAAGTTTCAAATCGATCGGATGAGGGTTAATGACATTTAGATCACTCCATGACTGTGCGTGACCACGCGTGACTGTGCGTGACTAAGTCAAAGTAAATCTTTTTTTCACAGCAAGTGTATGTACCAAGTTTCAGATCGATCGGATGAGGGGAAATGACATTTAGATCACTCCATGACTGTGCGTGACCATGCATGAGTGTGCGTGACTAAGTCAAAGTTAATATTTTTTCATAGCAAGTGTATATACCAAGTTTCAGATCGATCGGATGAGGTGAAATGACATTAAGATCACTCCGTGACTGTGCGTGACTACCCCAAAATTAATCCCTAGTCACAACAAGACTATGGGCCGAGTTTCAGATCAATTGATAGGGGAATGGGGTTGCCCCATGACAGACAGAGAGATTGAGTTAAAAGAAAGAGTTTAAAAAATCCATCTTATTTCACTGTTTCACTTATTACTCAGGAACCAATAAAAACTCTCTCATTACATATAGCACAATGTTGGTGGTTTAAGTGGCTATCTACTCCCAGTGAGACAACAAATACTTAGAGTCTAGTGACTGGGTTTTGAAAATCACACCACTTATGAGAAAAAATAGTGAAAAGGGGTCCAACTTGTAAGATTAATAAAGTGAATGAGATCATCCAGTTTTGTGTACAAATATCCCAGATATGTCGTCTAGTATATGGCTGCCTAAGATTTTCTGCATATGGCTGTAGAATAACTGTCCCCTCTACTCCATGTGGATAAGAGTTATGGCATTGCTTATTGTACTGAAGTCCGAGTCTTTCCGGCTATTTACCAAACGGTTATCCGACAGCAAATCCATCAGCCTCGAAACGTCCCTTCTACTTCTGCAAAGAAGTTTACCTCGCTACTCTTCATTTTTTTTATAGGATTTAGATTTATCCCAGTGGTCTGCACTGGAACCCATTGGGATCATTTATGCCCTGGATAAAAATTCTTCCTCTGCTTCTACAAAGTGCATGGCACACATAAAATATTTGAATATCCCGTCATACCACGTCATATCTCGTATCGTGGTCTCGTCATCCTACATAAACAGTCGACAGAGAGAAGATGTAACCGGGTTAATGGTATGTAAGTTCTAGTTCAATCTTTAGTAATTTTGTTAGTAACCTTATGTTTGATTTGATCCACTCCTGTATGCGAAAGCATTTAGCGATAATTTCGATTGGCTATGATCCGTCGATTTGTTCCAATATGTTAGAATAATTAGTCTCTGTAATTAGAGACATTATGGTAGACGAATTTACCTGGCAGTCTTAGGGTTCGTCTGCTATCTCATATTCCTCCAGCTCGCCATGCCCGGGCATCCATAATAGAGTTAGAGTTTTCTCGCGATTCTACAAGTGCTGATATTCTGCCAATTGTCTTCCAAAATTGGAGAAAGTTCCCTTCTTAATAGTTCTTAAGGGAGTTACAACTGAAATCATATGGTAAAGATCTCAATTCATCCACCCGCTCATTTCCGCAAAAGGCCTACAACACAAACTACAGTAAAAGTCGAAAAAATGCTCAGCTTCAACAATTCCTACTTATACAAATCTATGAGATTTGAAGATTCAACATAGCTGTCGACAAAGATACCCACGTTAACGTGAACCCAACTTGTATGTAAAATTCTGCAAGCCTCCCTAATCGCAAGAATCAGGTATCTCTAAGGAAGTTTTATTTTAAAGTCAAAATCCCAAGAGAAGACACCAGCGTTAACGCCACAACTTATCTTTGAGCTATCGGTGTGAACTTGGATGTTATATCCCGAGTTTGAATCCCCTTATCCCATTTCGTTTTTAAATTGAATTCCATAATCAAAGCTTGGGATAAAGTAGCCTGTATTTTCTGTAATTGTTCAGAAAAAAATGGGTCCAGTATGTACGTAGGCTCTGACCTCCTAGGTACCCGTACCAGCAAATCTTGCTGCAGTAGTAGCAAATGTTGCCATTATGTATGTCGGTGGGAATAAGTTGAAGCACAATATAAAGGTCTTTCACCATACAAGTGAGTAGGCGTATGATGGCTATGTTCCTCCATAGAACAATTTTCGAACCAAACAGATGCCTGGGTATTGTGAGATGGGGTAAGCTCGAAGTTTTCCAGCCGAGGAAGTAGAAGCTAGATTTATCCTTCATGTTGATTAGTTCTGTTTTGCTTGCTTTCAGACTACTATTTGTGGATCAATTCCAATAACTTTGAGAACTGGCCGAATCCAAGATTTGAATTTTATTGAAAACGTATGGAATTAAATAAGTCTCGTTCGTTAAATAATCTGCGTTCAATTAATAGAGGAACAGTTACTCGCGTAATTTAAAGTAGCAAATTTAAAGTAGCAATTGAGATCAACTACTTTTCCTATGAAATCATTAGTGTTTTAGGGAAATTGAATTTAAGAACAAATGGACATAATTTGTCAACTTCAACTGACCCACCACAAAAATATGAATAGAACTTCTCACACCAAAAAATATATATTTAGGACGAATATAGACTGAGGTAGAGGGGGAATAATTTTTGGATTTTTCTTCCAACTTTGAAAGAAATAATCTAACCCGTAGAAACAAACAAAGTTTTTATAAAAACTCTTTCTTTCCTTATGCATATGAGTTTTGAATATCTCCGTGACTGTGCATGACTGTGTGTGACTATCTTAAAATTAATCTTTGACCACAAGTTTTTGGACAAATTTTCAGATCGATTGGATGAGGGGAAATGGGGTTTAAATCACTCCGTGGCTGGGCGTGACTGTGCGTGACTATGTCAAAGTTAATCTTTTTTAACATCAAGTCTATCGACCCAGTTTCAGATCGATCGCATAAGGGGAAATGGGTTTTAAATCACTCCGTGACTGTGCCGTACTATGCGTGACTATGTCGAAGTTGAAATTTCTTTACAGCAAGTATATCGACCATGTTCCACATTGATTGGATGAGGGAAAATCCGTTTTAAATCTCTACGTGACTGTGCGTGGCCATGCGTGACTATGCGTGTCTAACTCAAAGTTAATCTTTTTTTCACAGCAAGTGTATGGATCAAGTTTCAAATCGATCGGGTAAGGGGAAATGAGTTTTAAATCATCCCGTGACTGTGCGTGACTAAGCGTGACTGTGCGTGACTATGTCAAAGTTAATCTTTTATTCACAGCAAGTGTATGGACAAAGTTTCAGATCGATCGGACAAAGGGAAGTGAGGTTTTAATCTCTCCATGATTGTGCGTGACTATGCGTAACTGGGCGTGACTATGTCAAAGTTAATCTTATTTTCACAGCAAGTGTATGGATCGATCGGATGAGGGGAGATGACATTTAGATCACTTCGTGACTAACCCAAAATTAATATGTAGTCACAACAAGACTATGGGCCAAGTTTCAGATCAATTGGATAAGGGGGAATGGGGTTGCCCCACGACAGACAGACAGACAGAGAGTATGAGTTAAAAGAAAGAGTTTAAAGAGAGAAAGCAATAATAACGAGGTCTAAAACGAATGTCCAATACCCTAAAAAAGGTCTTTAGGTTCAACTAATTGGATATAGATAATTTGAGTGACACTGTTATGAATTTTTTGCCCGCCGATATGGAAAAGTTCATATCGTAAAAATGGACCAATCAGAATATATTTATAAATTTATTTTTCGCAAAAAAAATATGTAGTTAAACCAACGTTGAGAAAAATATATGTAGTATTTTTGTTTTCAATAGACAACGTGACTGTGCGTGACTACCCCAAAATTAATCTGTAGTCACAACAAGGCTTTGGGCCAAGTTTCAGATCAATTGGATAAGGGGGAATGGGGTTGCCCCACGACAGATAGACAGAGAGTATGAGTTAAAAGAAGGATTTTAAAAAGAATTTTTTATTTTCAAAATATGATGTAAAATTTTAAATCATTGTTTGTGTTAGGAATCCCTTCCAATTGAAAAATAATTAGACCAATTTTCACTCCTAACGAACAACTTTGTTTTTATGGTGGGTATTTAAAAAATTATGCCCCATATTTGTGACTCAATTTTTAGATTATCTTTTCTGAAAAGATCTACATTAATTATATGTATATTTATTCCCTATGTTATATCTAAGGAGCAGTAAATTATTTGATTTACTCGAATAATAATTTTAAAAAATTTAAACTATGTTAGAAAGCCTACTTTCTAACATTTTTCAACTTGACCATCCTTCAAATTATACCTTAAAAAAAAATAGAACTGGTTACACTAGACAACAAGCAAACTACACTTTTTTGTGGTTCATGTATTGTGATCTGTTTAATTCGAAAATTGCAATAACTAATTTGTATGAACACGTCTTTTTTTATGTTTTTTGCTTTGGTTTGGAAGTAGTTTCACTATATAGAATAACCGATCGACTTATCAATAATAATATCAAGTAATAAAAATTGCACCAAACAATGTTTTCAAATCAAATTTGTACTTTCAGAGGAATGGGTAAAAGTATGGACAATACGGCTTTTTGCGACGAAAATTCAAATGCTAAAAGTGTTAAAATATCGAAATCGAAAAAACCAAGAATTCCTTTTACCCGCATAGTCCGCGTCTCTGCAAAGAATACAAAATATTACCGAAGAAAGTCTGGATACATTCTACAATTAATTGCCAAATTCAACCAAATTCAGTACCAAAATTCAACTTTTTTATTTTTATTTTTTTTTTAAATAATTTTTGTAAATTACAGGTCGAAAATATAATTAAATCTTGCTGATTAACATTCGTGAACTTATTTAAAATTGGTAAAAAGCGATGCATGTTCAGACTTACGAGAGTCCCGTATGGTATAGATCTCTATTACCCTAAGTTCCACATCATTCTATATATCATGGTCACATTTGGTTTATGAGTGGTTCTTTTATCATAAATGATCACATCAAAAATTAAGAATTAGCGACTTATTTTAGCCATAGTCGCATATACAATAAGTGTGAGTCTTCCGATATTCACTTAAATTTCTCTAATAACTTACAAGTATGACATATTTTACTTAAATGTGGTTTGTATATGTTTTTGAAACACACATGTGAGCATACTAAATACGATCTTAATCGAATCGTATTAGATCGCCATATAGTAATCACATCCGATATGACGATTATTATACAGGAACTAAATCCAAAAAGCTAAATCCGATTAGCTTTTTATTGATAATGCAAGATAATAAAAAAAACTTATGTATAACAAATTGATTTATTGTGATTTTCGCAATAAAAATTATCGAATCATTTCTGGTCGCCATATCTGTGGTTTTCTAGAATAACCGCTTATGTCATAAAATCAAAATGTTCAGGGGAGTCAAAAAACGTTATATTTGAAATTATAGGCTTGATATGAAGTTTTTAGAGCTTTTTATTTAACAGTCCTGTAGATATGGGCAATAAATTCATTATATAAAATTTTGAGTCAAAAATCTTCAGAGGAATAGATCCTAGAGAAGGACGAAAAAAACAATATGTAAATAACACTTAAACGACAAACGTCGTTTTCTTTGAAAAAGAAAACTACCAATGCAACCAACCATGTAGACATAAGTTGTTGTTGCTTGAAAAATGGATTTTTTTGTTCGTCAGCAAAAAGTTAACGGCACTTAGGATGAGAATATAACAACGTATCAAGAATAATAGTGATAAAAAATAACAGAAATAAACACACAAATTTTTATAAGTGAAAAATAATCCAAAATTATTTAGCATTTTTTTCATTAATAACAACGTATGTCGCTATGTGTCGCCTTCTGAGAAAATAATATGTCAGCGATAAAACGTAGGTTGACAGTGCTGAAAATTAATTTAATAAACATAAAAGTTTTGTCGTTATTTAAAGAAAAAACTCAGAAATGGTCAATATTTTTTAAAAAAAAATTTAACACATGTAAAGAGCGTTAAAAATTAATATATTTGGCATCGTTAACTCAAAACTGACAAATAAGGACATACGCGGTTATTCCAGAAAACCACAGATATTGTAATTACATCCGATATGACGATTATTTTCGACTAGATCTAAAAATGTTTCGATTAGCTTTTTATTGATAATAGCAAGATCATAAAAAACCTATGTATTCAATTTTTTTTTTGTGATTTTCGAGTTTAGCAGGTCAAAATTTATAAAAAAAAATCATGTGAGTCCGATCACAGGGGAGATGTACAAACGTCTAGTAATTAAAGATGTTTTTATGTAATTTTTTAAAATCAAACAGAAAGCGTCATCTATGTATGACTTATAGCAAAAACTGTTTCAGCTAATTCAACAACCGTTTGCTGTAAAACGTTAAAAATATCCCAATATAAACGTATATCCCAATATAAACGTAAATAGATGACGCTTTTAAAAAAGTGGCATAAAAAACAATTTTATATCATAATTTTTTCACCAATACAATCATAAGTCACACACCGATTTGTGTTACAGCTCTCACCGATTTGTGTTACGCTGTTTTTGTGATTGTATTGTGAAATAGAAATTTACCCGCCCTGCGCGTATAGATGTTTACACATCAAAAACATACCAGAAAATTTTAGTTGTACTCTATACAATACATTTCAAAAGAGGTTATTGGATCCAACTTTGCAAAGGAAATAACTGGATATAACAAATAAGCAAAAACCAAATTTTATAGCAATTGTTATTAATTCGTGGCGTGCAGATATGAAAAAGTTTATATCTGATGTTATTTTTATTTATAAAATCACTTACTTTTCACAAAAACATATGTATATATTTTTGTTCTTATATGAAGATCTAGAATCAGATTTATGTAGGGAATATGACTAAAAATTGTCCACAGGGTTTATTTGTTTACTGCTGATTAGTGTATTTGCCACCACTCCTCCTTAAATTTCAAATGTTCATATCTTCATAATTTTTTAATGAAAACTCTTCTACTTTATAACATATCGAGGTCTTATATTCAAAAAGTGCTATCTACATTTGACAACAATATTAATTTTTGATTTCAAACAGTTCTCTGATATAATTGTCAAATATATTATTAATTTAGATATCATTCATGATTAGTACGACTATTTCTTAATATAATATAACAAAATAGACTGGAGCTGTATATATAATATGTTATCGGTTCATGATCAGTTAGCGTTTTTGGAATATAACGTTTCAGATCTATACAACATAATTGTGCCAATACAAACAAAGACAATAAGCAGCAAACAAAAACCTTGGTTTACTACACAGATTAAACGTCTTATAGAAGATCGCGATTATGCATACTCTCGTTGGAAGCGCTACAAAACAGTTGACTTGAATAACAGCTATCGAGCAGCCAGAAAGACCGTAACTAAAGCCATTAGACAAGCTAAGTCAACATATTACGCCACTCAGTTTGCGAGTTCAGTCAACACACGTAAAACTTGGAGAACAATATGAGAAATTGGAATAGTGAAACAAAAAACCAATGAAGAAACCTCAATTTCAGATCCAAATGCCATCAATGAAAATTTTATTAATATACCGATGCAACAGGCGAATCACTCTTACTACAGTAACTTGCAGGATGAAGTCCTACCAGAAAAGCAATTCAGTTTCGATTGTGTTAGTCAGTATGATGTACTCATGAGCTGCTCATCCATCAAATCTAATGCAACAGGTGTTGAAGGTATTCATCCCACTTTTTTAAAAATGCTCCTTCCATAAATCTTACCGGTGATAACCCACATATTCAATAAAAATAATCATGACGAGCACCTACCCCTACAGATAGAAACAGGCAAAAGTTCTTCCAATACCAAAATCGTCCTCCGAGTATCGACCAATTGCCATATTACCGTACCTGTCAAAGGCTTTTGAAAAACTGCTACATAGGCAAATAACTAATTATATCAATGATAATAATCTTCTACCTTGTAAACAATCTGGTTTTCATGTCAAGCATAGTTGTATTACAGCTCTTACTGATGTAGCTGAAGATCTTAGAAGAGAACTAGATGATGGCTGTACGGCAATGCTAGTCTTATTAGACCACTCAAAGGATTTTGACACAGTTGATCACACTATTCTGATTCAATAACTAGAAAAGATCATGCACTTTTCCCCAACGTCTTCCAAATTGATTTATTCATATCTTCATGGTCGAGTACAGTATGTAGAAATCAACTCATCAATAACTTCAAATTTCCTTCCCATATCTAGGGGTGTACCGCAAGGTTCCATTCTTGGACCTCTTCTCTTTTCCATTTATGCAACTGATTTGCCAGACCAGCTGATGCACTGCAACATTAGAATGTATGCTGACGATGTTCAATTGTACATAAGCAGTAAAAAGGAGCAATTTGAAGAATGTACGCGAAAATTAAATGATGATTTAGAACGTGTTTCTTTTTGGGCATCTGTAAATGGTCTAGGTTAGGTTAGGTTAGTTTGACAAGAGGAGCTATGTATACACATAGCTCATATCCGTTATGTCTGGATATACACCTAAGCCAGTAGGTCGGCTTGTTGTGCGCTCTACATCTCCACTTTCCGGTTATCTACCCCTCTTACTAACTTAGAAATTCGGTCTCATCAGCAAATTTCCTGAGTATTTTCCAGCTTATCCCCCTTAGACCCGTCAGGCCTGGTAAGGTGTCGCTGGATAGATATCTGACCCTTGTTCTCGCAAATGCAGGACAGTAACAGAGGTAGTGTTCTAGGGTTTCGTCATCCTCTCCGCAAGCTCTACAAACGGCTGATTCCGCCCGTCCTATACGGTATAGGTGAGCCCTCAGATCAGAGTGTCCAGTGAGGATGCCAATTACCCTAGTAAGTTCTACCCTATTCAGATTCAGGATTTCCCTTGTTCTTGTTGCGTTGGGAGAACCCCATAATATCCTTGTAACCTTACCCACGTCATTCTCTTCCCAAATTGATACATGTGAACTGGTCGCCAGTCTGCCAGTTCCAATTTGAGAGACTTGAAAGGTATTGGGTTTTCCAAATTTACTCTTTCCAGGAAAGATCCCTTCCTGGCCAGTTTGTCAGCAATCTCATTTCCCATTATACCACTGTGTCCTGGGATCCAAA
The DNA here is from genome assembly GCA_963682025.1 of Cordilura impudica. Classification (NCBI taxonomy): domain Eukaryota; kingdom Metazoa; phylum Arthropoda; class Insecta; order Diptera; family Scathophagidae; genus Cordilura; species Cordilura impudica. Next base: position 111,282,501 of record OY821518.1, read on the forward strand.
CGATTTCAAGGCTGGCTCTTCTGGAGAAGTTTGAAATCTCCTCCTTACACTCGAGGATAGTCCTTTATCTAGTTTTGTCTGCGGATATCGCTCTGATAGCCGCTAGACTGTCCGTAAATATTTTCACGTCTCCGGGACTTGGGGAATCCCGTGCGTTAATATACCTAATACATTCCTTTATCGCCACCAATTCAGCCTGAAAGACGGAGTTGTGGTCCGGAACACGGAGGTATACCCCTGTGGAACGATCCTCATCGTAGAAACCTATCCCAGTCTTACCATGCAGACTAGAGGCGTCCGTATAGTAATGTGACCCTGGAAGGTTCTGTAGAATATTCCCGTTCATCCAACTTTCCCTGTCTGGTATCCGTATACTGCAGGGTATATCTGTTGACACTTCCGCGATTCTCTCACAGCTAATATTCACTGTGTTGAGTCCCGGAATTTGGTCTAAAATAGTCTGGTGTCTGGTCATGTGGTTGCTGATATATTCCCCTGTTACCCTTAGTCGTAACATGGCCAGAGCTGCCTCATATTTAATTCTAATCTCGATTGGGTGTATAGATAGAATATTCTCTAAAGCCCTCGTAGATGTAGTCCTTATTGCACCACTGATTCCTATGCAACAGAGACGCTGTATCTTTTGGAGTGGTTTAAAGTAACATTTCCTGTTCATTGATGTCCATATGGCTATAGATGCGTAGGTTAGAATAGGTCTAACGATGCTTGTGTACAGCCAATATGTCATCTAATGGTCTAAGTCTAAATCCAAAAAAAAAAAAAAAACAAAATGCATTTTACTACGTAAGCGAACGCAGAAAGTTGTCGAAATACCCAACATTTATATTAATAACCAAAAAATAGAAATAGTCAATAAAGCCAAAAATCTAGGAGTAATTTTTAATAATACATTAACCTGGTCGGATCATGTTACAAACGCGTGTGGAAAAACCTTCTCGATGCTACGAACTCTATGGCCAACTCAACATTGCACCCCTTTTAAAATCAGATTGCTGCTCGCGAAAACGTATTTAATACCTATTTTAATGCACGCCTGTGAATTTTTTTCAAGTTGTGATGCAAATAGCAAATCGAGACTAAACATAACGTATAATAATATTACAAGGTACGTTTTTGGCCTTAAGTTTTATGGTAACTATGAACATATTACCCCCTATGCAAAGAAAATTTTTGGTGACCAGCTTGATGACCTGATGAAGATTAGAACTATAATTTTTTAACACAAAATTATAACCACTCGTGAGCCTAATCATCTGTATAATCGAATCACTTTCAGCCGACACAGTAGAAATAATACCATAATTCAAATAAGACATCATACGCTAATATCAAATTGGCAATTTTACATTAACGCAATTCGTCTTTGGAATATTATCCCACCAATTATTAAGAAAAGAATTTTTGAGTATTACTCTTAATATTTTTACTTCAAAATTAAATCACACATTAATAAATTTTTTAATTTTTGTTTTTATTAATTGTTATTTAATAACTTTCCAATGTTTAATAACTGTTACATTGTATGACTCTATCTATCATGATATTTATAACATATGTTTAAAATTATCTTATAGCATTATTTTATTTTTATTTTTCTCTGTTTTTATTTGTATACTTGAAAATAACTTACATTTAACAATGTCTGTACTTCTATTACTTTAAGACTCATGTTTTGCTGTAGATGCTACCAAAATGAAATAAATAAATAAATAAATAAATAAATAAATAAATATTGTAGCAAATCCATCGACAAATACTTTCAGATCTTATTAGTAAATTAGTTTTACACGCTCTCTTTAAAATAATTATTAATGCAGTTAGTACTTTTTGAATATAAGCCCTCGATATATTCTTTATTATTTTGAAACTACACTCTATTCTTAAATTTTAGGTACATCAATGTGACCACCTCGAATTCGTATAATTTCACAAGATAATCTTGTCATCATTTTAATAATTTTTTTCAAAGTTTCTGGAGTGATCTGATTCCATTCTTCTTGCAGTTTATTCCATTGATCTTCCTTAGATGTAGGATATGTAGTTCGAACATACACCATATATACACCAAATTTGTATGGGGTCTAGGTCTGAACATGCACCGATTTTCATTAATTTCAATAGCGTTAGTCCTATGGCCGATAAAATCTTATATAGATAACAGACAGACAAACAAACGGATGGACGGAAATCGCTAAATCGACTGAGAAAGTGCTTCTGAATCAATCGGTATAATAAACGATGAGTTTAAGTCAAATATTTTTGGTTGTTACAAACATTAGCACAGACACATTATATCATCATCACATAGTGGTTGGTATACGGTATAGTCACACTTAAAGTGCCGACACTTTTTTTTATATTTTGTTGCCTAGTGTTATTGAGCATTATCTTCGCTAGCGATCTCTACCATCTCTCTCAGCAGTATACACAATTATTATACTCGGTGCTGGTAATGCAGCAATTAGATTGGTTTTCTTAAAGAAACGAATTCGTGTTCATTTGTTTGTAATTGAGTTTGAGACGATTTTATTTCACCTCAATATTTGGCCAATTTTTTTTTTTCGTTTAGTCTGACTTTAGCTTGAAAAGCAATCGAACGTGTTCGCGTAAACGGCTGTTTAGAGTAAAACGCACAAGATCTTTAGCGAACAAACAACAAGAATCGCCGCAACAACAAATCATAAAATAAACATAAAAATTGTAAACAACAAGTGACGTCAAAACAAAAAAAAAAAACACCAAACAAAATAATTGTTAATAAATACAAATAAAACAGCTGCAGATATTTTTTTTTCTTAATGCCGACAACTACAAACACAGATACTTTTACAATAACTGCCAACCAATTTTATTTTTCGTAATTTCGATATTTAGTTTGCAAATGCGTAAGTGAAGCTGAAGTAGTTGTTCTCTTAGCTACCAACAAGTTTGTACTTGTAAAAAAAGAAAAAAAAAAACACAACAACAACAACAACATCAGAAAAACTTTACTTGAATACTTTTACGTAAAAAATCCAATCGTGCCTTAAATGAATGGTTGACCTTTCAATATTGCAAAATGTAAAAAAAAATAATATATATGTGAATATATGTCACATAAACGCTATTAAATTGTTGTATTTTAATAAGAAACTAGAACCCAATTGGAAATTAAGTCTAAAGATAACGTTAAAAAAGTTTATAGACATTAAAAATTCAAATTACGTGAGAATTTTTGCACCAACCCAACAAAGAGACTTGTTTTTATGACCCAGAAACAGAGATTGTGTTTTGTTTGAATGAATACCATGCAAATTAGATTTAGATCAATAACCCCGATAATTATGATTCGGGAATTCATTGAACAACCTATAGAACATTCTATAGAATTAATCGATTAAATTCTTGGTATAAAATCAAGTGCGTTATTTAGAGCTCTTTCGAAATTATCAGTTTTTTTTAACAATTGGAGTCGATATAGCGATGTCCGTCTGTCCGTCCGTCTATCTGTTGAAGTTATGCACATTCACAAGATATACAATTTACCTGGAAAAACTTAGGTTCATATTGTTTGTCATTATCTTCAGCAGATTGCTATCTAAAATGAAGTAAATCGGATTTCATTATGCCAAGATATGACGGAAATCCGGCGACACCTCTAAAAAATTTTAAAAATTCAATGTGTTTGTTGCAATAATTTGGTATTAATTTCATCAAATTCTTTACTTCTTCAAGTGTTTTGTTTACATTTGTTATAAATAGTGCCACAACTCCAGGTTGAGAGTATCAAAGATTCGGCACAGCTGAATATAACGCTCTTACTTGTCACTTAAAAACTCGGTTCAAATTACTCATGGTATTATAATTATGTAACGATTTGTATTTAATATATTTAATCTTACTAGCAGATTCCAGCCCTCGAAATTCGAGCGCAAATTCTAGGAAATTTTATTTTTTCATTAAATAAAGACCCTAAAAGTATGCTAATCAATTATAGCCAATTCACAAATCAACACAAAAAACAAACTCATTTTTATACAAACGCATTAAAAATTTAATAAACACACACATAGCATTGTATAATTTTATGTATGTGTTAGTAGCAACTTTAAATGCAATTTACTCAAAATAGAGGACAAAATTTAAAAATCTGTAAATCGGCTAAAAAGAAATACCTTTCAAATAATATACGTGTGGTCAAAATCGGGATAAAACGGTAGAACAAAACATCAGTCACAAGAAATCGCCTAGCCTATTAATATTATAGATATATTAAAAAAAATTATGAAAACTTAAGTCAGTCCGTCTGGCCGTTCTATCCGGCCGATTTCCTTCATTTTTTTCTTTTTATGAAATTTACTCAACTCCCACCTTACTCAAGTTATACTCAAACGCGATTCTTCCCTGTACATTTCTTATGGGACACATTCACTCAAGCAATACGAATTCTCAAAGCTCTTCTTCTAATGAATGGATCTTGATCGTTTCACTCTCAGAACACTCAGTGGATCAAGCTCTTTCTTTTGAGCTATTAACTGCTTAAATTCGTTGAGTTTTAGGAAAGTTATGCGTGCACAATAAACTTTACGTTATGCAACACGAAAGTTAACGTACAGATTTCATTACAATAATTGCATAACACATAACCTGTGTTGAATTGTGAATTGCTAAGAATTTTAGGTCGCATACAAGGTGGCCTTTATTTCTGTGTGTTCAACAAATATTTATAATGAAATAAACTTAATGAATCAAATAGATTAAGAAACATTGAAAGAAATGAATTAAATGATAAAATAAAATTTCCTAGAAATTGCACTCGAGTTTCGAGGGCTGGGCTCTGCTAGTTTAATTTAATTTAATTATAACCTATACCACTATGTGGTGAGAATATAATCTGGTGAGGGTATAATGAGTTTGTCCTTATGTTTGTAACTGCCGATTTCGTCAGAACGTCTGTCTGTCTGTGTGGGCATTAAACCTTGTAATCAAACTACAGGTCGCATATATCAATATATTTTGATGGAATTTTGTACACTACATGAAGTGAAAACTCCGTGGCCTAACAATGAAAAACCAGTTTTTTGGATTTGAAATCAATTTTATTCTTCAACGTAATCTCCATTTCTTCCAACGATCCTCTAACATCTTGATACCCTTGAAAAAATACAATTTGTCAAACCCTTCAAAATAGACTTCCATCTCTGATATGACTTCTTCATTTGTGGAAAATCTTTTTCCCTGGAGCCATCTTTTCAAGTTTGGTAACAAATAATAATCGCTGGGAGCCAGATTTAAAGAATACGGGGGGTGGGGGAAACAAGTCGAAATGTAGAGACTTCAATTTTTCTGAATCCAAAGCAGATGAATGTGTCGGTGGGAACGTTTTTCTTTAATTTCTTCCTCCATTCTGTCCAATAACTCAACATAGTACTAGGCAGGTATTGTTTTTCCTCTCTCCAAGTAATCAATAAATATTATACCACGTGCATCCCAAAAAGCACTGGCAATAACCTAACCAGCCAATTGTTGAGTCTTTGGCCGCTTTGGTCGGCTTTCGCACGCTTGTAACCACTCCGCAGGCTGTCTATTGGACTGCGGTGTACACTAATGAATCTATGTTTCATCCATTGTTATAAATAGACATAAAAATTCAGTTTAATTTACTTCAAACATCTCCAAAGCATACTTTGAATCATGAACACGTTTCAGTTTTTGTTCAGCTGTTGAAAATTGCGAAACCAATCGAGCCGAAAGCTTTTTCATATTTAAATGGTAATTTAATATATTCCGAACTCACACTTTTGAGATCTTTATGATGTCAGCAATCTCACTCACTTTAATCTTTCGATCATCCGATACAACCAGATGCACTTTTCTTGCGTTTTCTTCTGCCTCATTTGGACGACCAGGACGATCTGCATACTTTGTGCCCGTACAACCACGTTTAAATTCCGAATACCACATTTTAAGCATTGAATATGACGGCGAAGATTTATCATAATGTTTATCAATCCATTCTTTGCATTTGCAGTATTTTTTCCCACCAAAAAATCAAAACACGAAAATATCTTAGAAGCAGCATAATTTTTATAACGATAACTTTTTTTCTTATTAATAAAGTGTCATGAAATTTTGACAAAATTTTTCTAACAGTTGGCCCCTTTTGAATAAATATATAAAACTGGTCTTGTCACGCCATCTGCATGTGAGGCTACGAACTTTTCACTCCATATATTTTTATTAAATTTATATATTTTTAAGATTTTATCGACCATTTGATGAACGCTATTGAAATTGATGAAAATCGTTGCATCGTTGAATTCATTACTATACATTAACAGTCAAAGTATTGATTTTACAAGTTGAATCCGCTTCGAAGGAAGCGAAGATAGTGGAATCGGCTGACAATGGTTTTAGATGATGTGCATGGAATTATACATATAGTCTACTTGAAATAAGGAAAAATAATAAATGGAATATATTATTCATTTTTATTGGGCCAATTAAGCGAAGAAATCAATTAATATTTTATGAAGAGAATGTTCGGGTGCACACTTGGGCACATTCAGTGGTAAAAATACATGCATCCACCATATAAGAATGAAGAGGTCAGAAGCCTACATTATGGACCTTTCGAAATCTGTCTTTGCGGAGGGCTTAGAAATATCGGCGAATCGCTGAAAGAAATATATCGAGCAAAAAAGGAGAGTATGTAGAAAAATAAAAATAATCAATACAAAAACTGTGTTTTTCTATGTTTTTGTAAAGACTTATTGCCCCCGCTAATCATCACCATCACTCTTGAAAATAGTATAATTACTTTCGTCGGTAAATATAACTCAGTTCTAAAATTCCGCATCCTTGTCGAGATGTGATTTAACAAACCTAATATGCACTTTACGATTCTTCGTGGAAATTAATAATTTTTTATGTGATACTCTACCTTTAAACCCGTTATAGTGTTATAGTTATAGTTCGTGGATAAACAATAACATTCGAATTTTAATATTCGAGTTTGTTCCGCCAATTTTGTGGCACTTATTTTTGGATTTTTGTCGACTTCTTAAAGAATGCGGCTTATTTTCCATAATTTTGCTATTTTTATAGGTCCGAATGATCGATTGTACATTAGTACGGCTTCATTTGACCGTTCTTACTTAAATCTGGAGTGTAATTGTCGCATTCTTTATCGAAATAATTTTTTTATTTTCCAGAATAAAAAACTAAGAATAATTTTAATTTTTTGATGTTTGTCCGTCTTAAAATAATAGACCAAAATATGGAATTTCGATTGATTTTACTCGATATCGAATGCGGCGATTAGGCCCCTGTATTTATTTTCTATTTGCCATTTTAAAAGATAAAAAATCAACAAAACCAAGTTTAAATATTTCGCTGGTCACTTATCCACTTGTAATGATCGTCTAAAAATGGAGTTTTGTATGTTTGTACGTTTGTTTGTGGTTTATTGGAGACTTCACCACTGGACCGATCGTCTTGAAATTTTTACAGTAGTTAACTGCTCATCCGGAAGGATACATAGGTTATATTTTTGGATTTTTCAAGTGGGCGTGGCATCTCCCATATAAAGTGAATTTTTAATATCTAATTTTAACATACAATATCTGGAGTATTACAACAGCAAGAGTTTTGAAACTATTATATTAAACTAAATTGAAGAGTCGCGGAAAAAATGCGCAAGACCGGATCGATATATTTAATGTCATATATCTAGAGTAGTATAAGAGAGAAAGCCTTGCAACTTTGTGTGAGTTCTTAAGTTATTAATATGAAAAGTCGGACAAAAAATGCGCGGGATCAGACCAGTGCACCCGGAACCGCCCATGCAAAGTAAACATTTAATATCATATAACTGGACTACCGTAATAGAAAAAGCCTTGGGACCTTGTCAGAGTTCATAAGTGAGTAGTTGCCCTAAAAATGGACGGGATCGGACCAATGAGCGTAGCACCTCCTATACAAAAAACATGAAGAACTGTGAAAATTACAGCCTTGAAACTTAATTACCAATGTGAGTAGTCGTAGAAAATATGGGCGGAATCGCCATAATCAGAAATCACCAAACCGAAAATCGCGAATAACAAAATTGTCAAATCAAAAATCGCAAGAACAAAAATCCCCATAATCAATAATCGCAAAAATCGCGAATAAAAAAAAATCGCCAAAAAAATCACCGAAAACAAAAATTGCCAGAACTGAAAATCGCGAATAACAAAAATCCCAAAAAAAAAAAATCGTCAAAATCAAAAAACCGAAAATCGCGAATAACAAAAATCACCAAAAATCAAAAATCGGCAAAATCAAAAATCGCGAAAAAGAAAAATCGATAAAGCTCAAAATCGCCAAAATCAAAAATCGCTTAAATAAAAACGCCAAAAATCAAAAATAGCAAAAACCAAAAATTGCCAAAATCAAAAGCAGCAAAAAAACAAAAACCGCCAAAAAAAAAAAAAAAATCGCTGAACACAAAATTTGCCAGAACGGAAAATCACGAAAAACAAAAATCCAAAAAAAAAAATAAAAATCGTCAAAAGCAAAAAACCAAAAATCGCGAATAACAAAAATCACCAAAATCAAAAATCGGCAAAAATTAAAAATCGGTAAAATCAAAAATCGCAAAAAAGAAAAATCGCTAAATTCAAAATCGCCAAAATCAAAAATCGCTAAAATAAAAAAACGCCAAAAATCAAAAATAGCATAAAACAAAAATTGCCAAAATCGAAAGCAGCAAAAAAACAAAAATCGCCAAAAAAAAAAAAAAAATCACCGACAACAAAAATTGCCAGAACTGAAAATCACGAAAAACAAAAATCCCAAAAAAAAAATCGTCAAAAGCAGAAAACCAAAAATCGCAAATAACAAAAATCCCCAAAATCAAAAATCGGCAAAAAAGAAAAATCGCTAAAGCTCAAAATCGCCAAAATCAAAAATCGCTAAAATCAAAAAACGCCAAAAATCAAAAATAGCAAAAATTAAAAGTTACCAAAAATCAAAAGTAGCAAAAAAATCGTCTAAGAAAAAAAATTGTCAAAACCGAAAATAGCGAATAATAAAAATCGCCAAAAGCAAATATCGCCTAAATCAAAAATTACCGAACGCGAAAATCGCGAATGAAAAAAAGTGCAAAAAACAAAAAACGCCAAAACTGAAAACTTGCCAAAACGAAAATCGCGAATAACAAAACTCTCCAAAAACCAAAATCGCCAAAGTCAAAAATCGCCAAAGTCTACAATCGCAAAAACAAAAATCGAAAATTTATTTCTTTACGAAAAACATCGGGTTAGAGACCCTTTCACTCAAGTCAAACTAATTACATAGATATAGAAAATAACCATAAACCATTCTAGTGGCATTGTTACTAATTTTTTGGCCGTCGCATAAGAAAAAGTTCATATCGGAGGACTAGGTCGAAAAATGGACCGATCCAAAAAACATATACAAACCAAATTTGACAAAAATTGTGCAATTTGTTGGTTTTTTGATAGATTTAATTGAAGATCGGGAAGCAGCTTTATATGGGGGCTATGGCCAAGAATTGTACCACAGGGTTTATTTTTGGAGAACTGATTAATAATTGTATTAAACATAACCAAACTAAATTTGACCAAGATCTATATCATAAGTCGATCTCATAGGGGTCATATGTAGGGGGACTAGATCTGAACATGAACAGATTTTTACCAATTTCAATAGCGTGCATCCTATGGTCTATAAAAACTTATACCACTTAGATCAGAACGAGCAGGAGCATTAAAGAGTATTTTGGAGCTACTCGACCATGTACAAACTAGTGCCTTGATCCTCATTAATGACAGTAGGATATTCAACTCTATTGATCTGTTTGAACATCGTCGAAATGTGGGTTGTGTAACACTGTTAAATAGATACTACCATGCGGAATTTTTCTATGAGATTAGAGAACTCATTTCCAGTTCGCGAGAATCAGTTCGCTCTACCCGCTTCTCTAGTAGCTCACATCCATTTATAGTCTAATGTGCAGTTGACCGCACACGCATTGCAGAGAAAATTCATTTATCAGTCGAACTAGCCGTATTTCCTGACAGTTACAATCTAATAAAATTTAGGGCAAATATCCACAAACACTACTCCCTTCCTGAGCGCTGGTTAATAGTAAAAAAGCAGACCAAATCTTATCAAAATATATTCATATTTGCGACCTGTTGTTTGATTACAGGTATTACATGAAAACTCTGGCGGACCTGACGGACATTCGCTAAATCGACACAGAAAATGAATCGATTCTTGGTAGTTAACAACGTAGCACAAACTAATTACACCCTGAACCTGAAATTAATATTAATATTATAGAAGTTAATTGCATTCTAGCAAAAATTCATAACTAAGGGATATTTGTAAAACTAGTACTGGCAAAGTACTTTTTACAAAAGTTGGGAAAGCAGCCCAAACAACTACGGCTAACAGTGCTTTACCAGTACCTTGTTGTATGTACCATCTGGAACTTATGTCTTGTTATTATTAAATACATTTAAAGTTTATGTATTTTTATATTGAAAAGAGCAAAATAAAAAAATTTCATGTCTTTATTTACGATATCCCGAAAAAAAATCAATGTGAGTCCGATCACAGGGGAGATGTGTAAACATATACACCTTTTCCAATTGTATTTCAGAAAGTATCAAATGTATTTCAGAAAATATCAATTGAATTTCAGAAAATGTCTATTGAAATTCGGAATTAAAAAGTAGTTTACCCTACAATACCGAAAAGTTATTATTATTATACCCTATACCACTATGTGGTTTGGGTATAATGACTTTGTGCTGCTGTTTGTAACAACCAAAAATATTTGACCTAGACCCATCTTTAATTATACCGATCGAATCAGAATCACTTTTTGAGTTGATTTAACAATGTCCGTCCGTCCGTCCGTCTGTGAGTCCATGTAAACCTTTTAATCAAACTGCAGGTCGCAAATATGAATATATTTTGATGAAATTTGGTATATAAGCTTTCATCGGCCATGGGATGAACGCTATTGAAATTGGTGAGAATCGGTCCATGTGCAGACCTAGCCCCCATACAAATTACCCCTATGAAATCGACATATATTGCCATAAGATCCAAATTGTCATACAGATCATACTCAAATTGGGTTTGTATGCGTTCATTACATCCATTAATGAGTAGTCCAAAAATGATCCTTTTGGCCCCATATAGACTGCTTCCCGATCTTCACTTAAATCTATTAAAAACAAAAATATTGCACTGATTCTTCTCAAATTTTGTTTGTATATATTTTTGCAAAATACAAGAGACTTTACCAAACATGATCAGGATTGGTCCATTTTTGGACCTAGTCCCCATATAGATATAGCATCCGATATGAACTTTTTCATATCTGCAGCCAAAAAAATTAATAAAAATCCCACTCAAATTTGGTTTTTGCTTATTTTCCAGTTAGTTGGGCCTAAGAGATAGGGTTTCTAAACGCATGGTATAGGGTATCGTATAGTCGGTCTAGACCGACTATAGTCTTCTTACTGGTTTCTATTAGTGATTTGGAGTCGCAGATAATGTTTAGCAATATTTGGACTTATTTGTTATGCACTGGAAAATAAACTATCAAGGGCGGCCTTGTAATCGAAAGAAGATGAGGACTTCATTTGTTAATCAGCTACAATATAAACACCAGGATAGAATTTTGACCGATTTTGAAGTCATCATTTTGAAAAAAAACACGTTTATTTCATCACCTAAAATGCAAGAGGCCGTAACTAACAAAAAGTTCAAAAAGTACTTAAAAACTACTATTTTACCATAAATTTGTTTTCATAAATAAAAATCCATTTTTATTTTTCAGCTTGATTCTAAAATTTTGGTATTAAGTTTAAAGTAGTTTTTGTTTTATGATGTTTCTTGCTTCTGCTGTAAAAAAATAAAAATATTAGTTACGGCCTTTTGCATTTTAGGTGACGACATGTAGTTTTCAAGAAATATTACAAACCCAGTGTAATACTTAAAAAAATATGTTTTTATATAGCGTTCTGACTATTTTTCTGAGACTCAATTGATGTTTTCTGAAATACATTTGATATTTTCTGAAATACATTTGATAATTTCAGAAATACATTTTATGTTTTCTGAAAAAATTTGATGTTTTCTGAAATACATTTAAAATTTTCTGAAATACATTTGATGGTTTCTGAAATATATTTGATAATTTCTGAAATACATTTGATGTTTTCTGAAATACAGTTGATATTTTCTCAAATTGATAATTGCTAAAAATATTTAATAATTTCGGATATTTTCTGAAATACATTTGATTATTACTAAAAATCAATTGATATTTTCTGAAATTCAATTAATACTTTCTTAAAAGCAATTGATGTTTTCTGAAAATCAATTGATGTTTTCTGAAACACAATTGATACTTTCTGAAACACAATTGATATTTTCTGAAATTCAATTGATGTTTTCTGAAATCCAATTAATACTTTCTGAAAGTTTTGAAATACAATTGATACTTTCTGAAACACAATTGATATTTTCTGAAAATCAGTTGATGTTTTCTGAAACACAATTGGTACTTTCTGAAATTCAATAGATGTTTTGTGTAAAGTAATTGGAAAAGCTGTAGTAATTAAAAAAAAATTTAAGTTTATTTTTTCCCTAGTATTTAGCTTTTTAAACTCACAGCACACCTAGTGGTTCTGCTTACAAGTTTCTAAACATGTTAAGCTCACAGCACACCTAGCGGTCAATAGCTTGAATATTTAAAATTAACGAAAAAGATTTGTGATTTTGCTAAACAGACAGCGAACTCGGCGGTTCTGCTTACTAAATATACCAATACACTTACATATACCACACACCGCACAGTGGCGCCATTTGAGTTTTTTCGTTGCAAAAATCATATCTTTTGAATCGAATAACATAATTAAACAGTTTAAACAGCATATGACAGATAACTGTTCAGCCTATGAAATGAGCGTTTGTAGGGGCCTACTTATGGGTTATCAAAGTTAAAATTTGTAGAAAAATCAATTTTATGGTAACTAAAAAAAATTATTTTTACATTTTTAGATTGTTTTTATTTTTTTTTTCTTTAGGGTTTTATGTTTTAAGTTATTACCCAACAAATTAAAAAAAAATACTTCTTTTTTAAATTTATTTTTTCAATTTTCTGTAAAATATTCATCACAATTCGTAAGAGAAGGTATATCTAAAAGACTAATCATTTCTAAACTATAATTATTTTCTAACTCTATTCGTGACTTCACATGCCGCAGGGAAGAAATAAGTGGATCGGAAGATGCTGCCAACATGTTGAAGAGTTCCTCATTTTGCCTTACCCTTGATGCTTTGAATATGTTCTGCAATCTATATTTTTTTATAAAATTTGTTAAGAGACTCCTGTGCTTCTTCAGAAAGCTCTCCAATTGTCAAAGACTGGTACTCAATTATATCTTTGCCATGCGCCAATATTTTATGGACGGTCGGGGTCAGCTTCTTCTGTGGATACATTTCTGCTAAAAGAGATGCAGTTTTCGATGCATATTCTTCATATTTTGTAGAATTGACATTTTCTTTGCAGTTTAAAACATTCAAGATCGTTCCCAATCTTTTCACGATTTGATTGTCAATTCCAGTGATTCTAGTTACTGCCGCATCATTTTCAAAAAATCTCCTAGAAGTGTTTCCAGCGTTTGAGTTACCGTATCCGTGCTTGGGGCAGTCTACTTTTAGTCCAACTTTTTTAAAAAAAGCATCCTGTATTTGCTTCTTTCTGATCTTTTCCCTCGCCTTTATTGATGTATTTTCATCGAAGTTTTCCTCCTCTTGTGGTAGGGTATACGCCAGTTTTAGCAAGAACTCCATGCACCTTATCCTTGCGTGCAATGGTGACATTCCATATTCGTAATTCTCCTCGTTTGTAGAATCGTTTAAATTACCAAAGTTCTTCTGACTCTTTTTGCAAATCGGGCATGACAATGTTGAGGTTGTTCCTGTCAGTTCGTTTACGACTTTTCCGACAACCATGATCAGGTGGAACTCGTAATTGCATTTAATATATTTTCCTTCTCCACTTTGCAGCTTTGTAGGCTTAATCTTGCTTATTTGTTCTTCAATGTCCTTCACCGTGGGCCTTATGAGTTCTGCCGATTCCCTCGCAAACTGAAACATTATTGGTTGGCAATAATGCACTGATGACGGACGTGGATTTTTGCAGTGTAGGGAAACATCAGATTTTAGCCGCAAAGGAACAATAGATGCCATAAACATATTTCCGTCCGATATTGTAGCGTCATCGGAAGATATCCTTTGCTTATAAACGCTTTGTCCGGATGATCCATCGCAACCCCATTTGCTGATCAATGTCAGTTTCTCAGGAAGAATTTTCACCTCATTTTCAGGAAGACTCTCCAACACCCGTTTTGCTGTATGGCCCATGAGATCCTGCAGATTGACTTTCACAGAGACTTCCGTAAACTCCGTATGCAGTGGTCGTGAATTTATTTTGGCTTGCGTAATATGCTTGTATCCTGGTAAAACGTCAGCCCCGTGTCGCATCAAGGATGCCCGTAGTATCTCATATTTTTCTTTGGAAAGTTCTAAGTCCACAAACAAGGACAAGGCTTCTTCGGAACCATACTTTTTAATGTGTGCGTTTGTAGGCGTGGGAATGCTTTCCTTAATCCTTCTTAGTCGCAGTGGGCTTGCATCAGCAACAGATTTTGTAATCTGCGACCTAACTCTTTCATTATCCTTTGTATATTTAATAGACGCGCATCCGATAAATGCTTCGTGGTCAAGTCATTGGTGGCATCGGCAAGTTTCCTCGTTCTTGTGAAAATTTAACACTCCTCAATACTTTTTTTGGCCTTCCTTTTGCTCCTCTGGTTGATGTGGTGGGTTTATCTACTGCCAATATATCCAGGATGGTGTCTTCATTAAGCCAGTCCTCGTATTTGGAGTTGAAGTTCTGAATGGTTCGATTAGATTTCACCCATTTTGCCTTAATATTTGCATATATCAGATAAAAACTATTTTTTATAATTTCACTTCTCTCAATATTTCCGTATAAGCTATCAAGTTCTTCTAAAGCAGCTTCCGTGAAAAACTTTGGTGTGGTTGACCTTCTAACAGTTCAAATAATTTTAAGTTGTTTAACGCCATGGTTTCAGTACTTGTTGCGCCAACTTTCAGTCGTAGACTAATCAAGGCATTATGCTTATTTTGCAATATATAGGCTTATGCTACCATGCCTAAAAATTTACCTGTTCCCTGCATACATATGGATTTAGGCTAAATTATGCAATTTTGATATTATGCTCGTGTCTAAATAAGATTTGTGCCTACCTGGAGGGACCATAAGTAAATATTGTTCTTGACCATTTGTACTCCAAAGTAATTTTTAACTGAGGTGCGTACCTGCGAATTTCAATGAGTAGTTTTTTGTGCATCCTGTGTCTGTAACAGAATATTGGGAGTAGATTTTGGCAGAGGCTCACAGGTAGACAACCGACTTAAAATGCAATTTTCAAACTATTAGATCAAACTACTGTCAGTCAAAACATGTAATTTCTGCAACCATGTCTTTTTAACCTTTTTTACCTCTAGAAGCCAAACGGGCACGTACGGGCAGATAAAACCTTCTGAATTATGTAAAGAAATAATAAAAGAACATGTTTTGCAAATATGGCAAATATAGAAAAATATGGATTTTATTTATTTTCTGTCAAAGTTGAAAAATAGTGAAAAAACGGATAGTTTTTAAATAGTGATTTACCAGGAGAAACACAAAGCAAACAGTTAATTTTTTTTTATCATTATACATTTAATAAATACATCAATCAATACAAACAAAAAATAAGGCGATTCGTTACCTATTTTTCGTGATATTACACCTGAAATCGCAAAAAATTGACTAAAAATTGTGTGTTTTTTTGAAAACCGAAAGTCGGTCAACTTTGAACGGTTATATCTTCTAAACTAAAAATGTGATATTATTAACAGTAGCATATTTGAAATCGTTGAAAAGTTTCCTATAACATGAGTTTATTCAAAACTTCGTCGGCGCACATGAAAATTTTGATTTTTGCAACCTCGTTTGCTCTACGGGCGCCACTGTGCACCGTTTTTCCCTTACGCTGTTTTTGTGATTGTATTGCAAAATTGGATTTTATATGAAAACAATATGAATAAAATTGTCCCCGTTTTAGTTTTTTTGCCCTCTCAAAAAAATTTAAAAAATTCTGAAAATATCAGTTCAAACATTTACCGAATCCTAGAGTACTACTACCCTCGTATATTTCCAATTGGGGTTCATTCATTCTAGAACAACTCGAAATAATTAAACTTAAAACATCTGTTTTAGAAGTTTTTCCCATTATGACGATTATCTAAGTCAACATACTGTTTATTTGTTAACTATTTTATTTAAAATCACGTTTACGTCACATTTGCCAAAAATAAATAAACAAAAAAAAAAAAACGAAAAAAAACTAAAAAATCCTATATTTTTTGTATTTATTTAAAACAATTTCCCTAAAGTTACGCTAATACGAACTGTTTTGATAGTGGACTTCCACTTTTTAATATAAAAAGGCCTTCAAAGAGATACAAAACGTAATAAATTTCAAAATAAAAGTTATTTATGATCTATAAACATGGAGAACAACAATACGATGCCCACAAATAAAGGAACTAGTTCCCAAAAGCCACCATTTTTACCAAGAGTCGTATCTCCAAATTCACAATTCAACAGATTTGTAAATGAAAGATTTTGTTTGACACCAGAAAGTATGGGCTTAGACAGAAGAACAGATACTCCCAGATCAAGTCCACAACAGCATTCAGCACCTAGAACTGAGCTATCATATAACAGGCAATATATAAAGCAAAACATGAATACACAACAGGCACAAGAGCGCACCACAGCGCAATCACAGTTGGATTCAAACTATGATTGTCCATCTGGCACCCACGATATACAATCGACTGTGCCCAGATCTGTGAGAAGAGATAATTTGCAACAATTACCCTTAAGCTACAATCAAACATTTCCCACACGACAATCTCCACCCTCAAATCTCTACCTAGAGAGTTTACAACAGCCATGTAGCTCTACCATAAATCCAACACAACAAATGGGTTGCGAAAATAATCTTTACAAACAGGAAACGGCACAACTCCAAAGTTCCTGTTATACCACTAATCCATGCTCAACCTCTCCACAGTCGAAAATGTATGATACCGGAAATTTACCAAATCGTACACGTTCTGAGCAACCACTTTCCTCAAACGCCACACTTTCCCGTTGTATTATAAACTGTTTGCCTAGTGCTTCCAGTACTTTACAATGTTTAAAGAGTAGTGGACTCCTTACTTCGGCTTCATGTGTAACAACGGCTGCGGATAATCAGCAATGTTGTCATCCCTCACACTCGTCCGGACAAAATTTGGCCAACCTTTCGGAAATTCCAACGTCTCATTATGAACAACTATTACAAAAATATAAATCGGGAAGTTCCGAAACTGGTATTGGTTATTTGAATAGTATATTTTTGAAACGATTACAGGACATCGATGCAAATGCCCAAGGCGATAGTGATGTGAGTAAACTAAATAACTTTTTAAAAGAATTTATATATATATATATATTATACATTTTTATAACCTATACCTATCTCTGATCAAGACATAATGCGGTTGGGCTAACTACCAAAAATGTCCGACCTCATCCAGCATCAATTTTATATTCCATTTCGTATGCCCGCCCGTTTGTCTGTCTTTGTGCATGAATTATATTTTTATGAAATTTGGTATATATGCCATAATCAAATTGATAAAAATCGCTGTTTGTTCAGATCTAGTCCCCAACCAAACGACTCCCATGAGATCGATTTAAATTGGCATAAGATCCATATTATAATATAGATCTCGGACAAATTTGCTGTGTTTGCATTTATTGCAACCAGTAATCAGTAGCTTAAAAATAAACCCTGTAGGACCATTCTTAGTCATATGCCTCATATAATGTTGCTTCCCGATCTTTTCTAAAATCTATAAAAAAAGTAACAATTATTGCATAGATTTTTACCAAATTTATTTGCATACGTTTTTGAGAAAACTAAGTGAGTACTAAATACGAACATTCTTCGACCTAGGCACCATATAAATACAGCATTCGATATGAACTTTTTCATGTCTGCGAGCAAACGATTCAGAACAATAGCACTCAAATTTAGTTAGGCTTATTCTCCAATCCCATTAGTTGGATCTAAAACCCTTTCTGTAACTAATGGTATAGGGTATCGTATATTTAGTCGGTATAGACTGATTATAATTATAATTTCCTTGTTACTACTTACACCATTACCAATTGAAATAATCAATTAAATCGGTCCAATAAGTTGGCACAATATTCAGCGTGCATTGCTTTTCCCTTTTGAAAATGATCAATGTGGATTATACCGAGTATATCCCAAACAAACTATCGCAATGACTTTGTTGGCCGATAAGCCTACCTAGGTCTCCGTCGGCGCAGTTTCGGACGGAGAAATCTATTGTTTAGACTGCTGCTTGGTATCCCGGTGTATTGTAATAAATTCAAGTTTCATCCATTATTATAAAGCGACGCAAAAACTCATCCGTGTTGTGATTGAACAACGCCAAACAATCATTCTATATTGTCACGTGCTTGCGTTTATGGTCAATTGTGAGCAAATGCGACAGCCATCTTTCTTTCGATCAGCTTTTTAAAACCCAACTAATCATTTAAAATCAAAAGCAAAGAGCCCTTTGATGTGCCTATGGCACAAAAATCTCGCTCTCATCCTCTGATCGGCCAACATCATATCGTTTATTTAACATTTCACCGTGAATTAAAATCATTGTGTTTTCCAAATCGAGGGTTAACTACAGAGGCCCATAAGAGATCTAAAGGTGCTTTGTCATATAAATTTGCACCACACTTGTAAATATTTGACCATATCCATATCCAGTATCGGATTCAGAGCGGATAACATAAGAAAACACCATTAATCTCAATGAAAAAAGTAAAATTTTTAGGTTAAGGGTAAAAACATATGAAATCAACCAATGAGTTGACCGCACCGATTTCGAATTGGATGAATTTTGGTACGAAGGGAAAGTTAAACATAATAATAGCGTTTGCCAGATTTCAGTGTCGTAGCTCTCGTATTTTCAGAATTATGGCCATTCCAAGTTGGCAAAAATCAATAAAAATGCACTCAGATACCTTAACACAATTTTTAATATCTCGAAAAGTATTCATTGTACGTTAATAATCAAGGGCTCATTTTACAGACTAAATCATGCGCCATTCCAAAAAAATTTTTTTTTCAAATTTTCGATCAAGGATAATGTAAATAAAAAAGGACTAAAATTTCCAAAGGATATTTCTCGAAAATCAATATTTTTAAAAATTTCAAAAAAATATATGTTAATTCTTATTATGTTTTGTACAAGTCTGTCAAATTTCAATGTGGAGTCTTTATTACAACATGAGTTATTAAGAAAAAAGCAGGCGAAGGTTTATGTATTTCATGAAATGTACCAAAATACAAAAAGGTGACAAATTACAAAAAGAAGGACATATCAAATGTAACGGAACTTTTTCGACTTTACAACCTAGACGAAATATTTATTGCCTGTTCACACAAAAAATTTACAAATATTTTATGACCTGTGTTCGGCTTATTGGCAGTAGCAAATTCAGTCCCTATTTAAAAAACATTTTATGACCCGTAGTTCACGCAAATTTTCCAATTCAAGAAAAGCAAGGCGTGTATTTTTTTACCTGTAATCTATTTTTTGTACCAAAAAAAACAGTATAAATCGTTCAGAGACTGTAAGTCAAACTTCAGTTGAATACTAGATGTCATAAGTGCTAAACGTCAAAGTGTTATAGTGTTAAAGTGACTTGATCGTTTGAAAAAACAAAAAAAAGAGACTAAATATTTAAATAAATTATAATTATTGTCAATACAAAAAAGTCGTGCACAATTCATTCGGTTGTGGTATTTAAAAAAAAAAATATGCCATTCCATTCAACATTTTGCTGTAATCCTTTTAAAAAATCCGGTCACACTGGGTGCAATAAAAGTTTAAGACAAGTCCAAGAATGGATGCTACAGTATACTAAGGATAAAAACATTACGATCTCAAATAAAATTTGTGGGACATGTAGAATAAAATTTTCGCATCTGAAGAAATCTAATAAATCTAATTTGGAAGAAGGTTCAGACATAAACGAAAATGTAGATACTTTCGATGACATTGCGTCAGGCACGGAAGAAGATGACATTGCGTCAGGCACGGAAGAAGTTGCTATTTCAAAATTAAACCAATCTCTACCGTATCTGGAACAATCTCCGATAAAAAAGAAGAAGTTACATCAAAAACGGTACAGAGATGGAAAATTCAGGAAAATAAGTGATTCGATTCAAGATAAAATTTTCCACGGTTCAGCACAATCAACTATGTGCCCACAATCCGAAATAATAGAACAATTAAAAGAAAAGTTTAAAACATTAACAAAAAATAGCGAGAAAATCCAACTGCTAACAATTTTACCAAAAAGCTGGGCAATACATAAAATTGAGGAAGAATTCCTGGTTACAAACTATATCGCGCGAAAAGTTAAGCATTTGGTTGAAACAAAGGGTGTGATGAGTACGCCTAACCCAAAACTGGGAAGTCCAATTTCACCAGTGACAAGCAATTTAGTAAAATCCTTTTATGAATCCGATGACGTCAGCAGGTGTATGCCCGGACAGAAAGATTTCGTGTCTTTTTTTGAAAATGGTACAAAAGTCAGGAAAAATAAAAGACTTTTGCTTGGAAACTTAAGAGAAATGTACGCCTTATTCAAGGAACGACATGATGGAATAAAAATAGGTATTTCCAAGTTTTGCCAACTTCGTCCGAGGAATATAATTCTAGCAAATGCGAGTGGATCTCATAACGTGTGTGTTTGTACAAAGCATCAAAATGTGAAGCTGATGATTGATGCCATAAATTTAAAAAAATTAACTGCTGGTGTTCCGAATTATCAGCTTGAATGTTACAAAGATTGTTTGAAACAAATGACATGCATTCCATCTTCTTCAAAGTGTCACCTACGTAAATGTAACAAGTGTCCAGGAATTGAAAATTTAAAAGCAAAACTAAATCAATTACTAGAGCAAAATGATATTGATGAAATAACATATAAACAATGGGTAAGTGTAGATAGGGATAATTTGGAGACCGTGATTGGCCACGCCGACGTTTTTGTGGATTCCCTATGTGAAAAACTTGAAATTCTATTACCTCATTCATTTATTGCAAAACAGCAGGCAGCATATCTGAGCGAAAGAAAATCAAATTTGGAAGAAAATGAGTATATAGCAGTTTGCGATTTTTCAGAAAATGCTTCTTTTACTATTCAGGATGCAGTCCAGAGATTTCACTGGAACAACTCTCAGGCCACTTTATACCCAATTGCTATTTATTTTAAATCAGATGGAAAAACACAACATACAAACTTCATAATAATATCTGATTGTCTTGTACACGATTCTGTAGCTGTTCACCTGTTCCATCGCCACCTGAATGTATTTTTGAGAAAAAAGTTTAAAACAACCCCGAAGAAAATCATGTATTTTTCAGACGGTAGTGCTGCCCAGTTTAAAAATAAAAAGAACTTTATCAATTAATGTTATCATATGGAAGATTTTGGATGTAATGCTGAGTGGCATTTTTTTGCAACAAGAGAGAGGCACGTCGAGCTAGTTTACAGCGTCCATTACAAGGTCAAATAACTACTCCAAAACAATTATATGAATGGTGCCTTCAAAATCTTTTGAACTGTAATTTCGAGTTTTTAACTCTAGAAGACCACGAAGAAGAAGCACGGTTCCTTCAAATTCGTTTTAAAGATTTGCGTACTATTCCTGGAACTCAAAAGCTGCATTCTATTGAACCTGTAGATAAAAAAAAAATTAAAGTCAAGCGATACGCGGCAGATGCAGATTTTTTAATTGAAATCCTTCAGAAATAAATAAATATGCTGTAATAAAGTGTTTAATAATGATAATACATTATGTTGTACTTTTTATTAAAGGTATAGCAATGGAGAAAAAGAGTTTAAGCAAAGAAAAATCGAAAAAGTTCCGTTACATTTGATTTGTCCTTCTTTTTGTAATTTGTCACCTTTTTGTATTTTGGTACATTTCATGAAATACATAAACCTTCGCCTGCTTTTTTCTTAATAACTCATGTTGTAATAAAGACTCCACATTGAAATTTGACAGACTTGTACAAAACATAATAAGAATTAACATATATTTTTTTGAAATTTTTAAAAATATTGATTTTCGAGAAATATCCTTTGGAAATCCTTGATCGAAAATTTGAAAAAAATTTTTTTTTGAAATGGCGCATGTTTTAGTCTGTAAAATAAGCCCTTGATTATTAACGTGCAATGAATACTTTTCGAGATATTAAAAATTGTGTTAAGGCATCTGAGTGCATTTTTATTGATTTTTGCCAACTTGGAATGGCCATAATTCTGAAAGTTCGAAGGCTATATGTCTGAAAGTTGGCAAATATTATTGTGCCGATCCGTAGATCATGTGTACAAAATCTTATCAAATTTGGAGGTGATGAGGTCACAAATGTTAATATTTTCGGTTGATTTCATATGTTTTTACCCTTAAATAAGATTTATTTGATTGAAAATATTAAATTTATTTTCGAAAATAGAATAGACTTGAAAAAACATAATATCACTAGAAAGTCCAACACAGATTAAGGGCGACAATGTTAAAACCCCGGTGCCCTCCTTACAGCTTTGCAATGTTGCTTCATTTTTATATCCTATACCACTATATGGTCACAAAGGTGGCCCTTAATAAAAAAAAGTGTTCAAACTCTCGGTCTCACCCCCTAAAAATATGCGAATAGCAAAAAAACTGAGAAATACAAAGTTTTGGGCCAATCAAAAAACACAACAAGTAAAAAACATTTAGTCGTGCCTCAATGCGATTGAAAATTTCAAGTGTGTTTATATGGGGAAAATATGACTTTTTTTGAGATTTTACGAAAATTTCGTTCTATAGTTTAATTTTTCCGACAAGCTGTTTTATAATTCGGAATCAGTATTAAAATATCCTTTCAAAAAGCTATTAAACTTTAAAATCGAATAAAACCTCGCCAAGAAATAGCAAATGCCCCAGACCACTTTTGTGCTAAAAAAAAAATAGCTCATGAAACTTGATGGCATTTTTTTCAACTTTGAGAAATTTATTAAAGCCATAATTTCTTTTTGGTCTCTATACTTACAGGTACTCAGATATGAAGTATTGTTTTATTACCACGTTGTTAACCTATTGCGCATTGAGACTGAAAATGGGAAATTTTTTGATTAAATTTTGAAAATTCCTTTTCCAAATTTTCTTAAATAAAATTTTAAAAACTGGACCTAAAACTTTATGGTTTTGTTAAGTACATGTTACAGATTAACCGTGTGAATTTTTAAGTAAATCCCTATGCCAGAGTTTTTTTGACAAGGATTTTATTTTCCGGATTTCGAGAAAAATGGGATTTTAGTAAAATATTCTGTAAATGTACTCTTTCTAAATACTTTGTATAAAAAATTCATCGCTTTTCCACTTTTAAATGTTGTATTTTATTTTAATAGCCTAGGGTTTCGGGAAAAAATAATATGACCCCATTAACCCTTTTGTAATTGGGGTCACATATGACCCCAAGCTAATAAAAGACAATTTATTCAAAAAATTAAAATATTTTGTGTTATTGAATTTTTAGATGCGATGCTTATTGGGTTATTTGTGGGTCTTCTTATTTTATTTAGAAAAATATACATAATTTATATTCACGAGCAAAAGGCAGATAATTGCACCAAATATATATCATAATGAATTATTTAGATCCCAGGAGCACTGAAGGGTTAAATTAATAAAAATTAACCGAATTATTTTTCTTAAATTCTAAATAATGGTTTCATCGAGTTTAACAGAAAAACTCGTTTTTGGTCATTTTTATTTAAAAATATCATAAAATCTAAAGCTGGCCTTGGCAAATAATGGGTTGACGCTCTCGGATTTATCCCAAATTTTAGGAGCGGAAGTCCTATACATTTGGTTATTATATTTAAAGCATCTCATCTAATCTAAAAATTCAACAACACTTACAAAATATTTGAATTTTTTAAATAAATTGTCTTTTATTAGCTTGGGGTCATATGTGACCCCAATTACAAAAGGGTTATGGGCTCAATTTATTTTTTCGGAAACCCTAGGCTATTAAGATAAAATATATTATTTAAAAGTAGAAAAGTGATGAATTTTGATACAAAGTATTTAGAAAGAGTACATTTACAGAATATTTTACTAAAATCCCATTTTCTCGAAATCCGCAAAAATAAAATCCTTGTCAAAAAAAATTCTGGAATAGGGATTTACTTAGAAATTCACACAGTTAATCTGTAACATATATTTAATAAAACCTTGAAATTTTTGATCCTGTTTTTAAAATTTTGTTTCAGAAAATTTTATAAAATTTGGAAAAGGAGTTTTCAAAATGTTATCAAAAAAATTTCCCATTTTCGGTCTCAATGCGCAATAGGTTAACAACGTGGTAATAAAACAGTTCTTCATATCTGAGTACCTGTAAGTATAGAGACCAAAAAGAAATTATGGCTTTAATGAATTTCTAAAAGTTGAAAAAAATGCTTTCAAATTTCATGACCTATTTTTTTTTTTTTGCACAAAAGTGGTCTGGGCATTTGCTATTTCTTGGCGAGGTATTATTCGATTTTGAAGTTTAATAGCTGTTTAAAAGGATAATTTAATACTGATCCCGAATTATAAAACAACTTGACGGAAAAATTAAACTATAGAACGAAATTTTCGTAAAATCTCAAAAAAGTCATATTTCCCCATATAAACACACTTGAAATTTTCAATCGCGTTGAGGCACGACTAAATGTTTTTTGATTGGCCCAAAACTTTGTATTTCTCAGTTTTTTGCTATTCGCATATTTCTAGGGGGTGTGAGCGAGAGTTTGAACACTTTTTTTTCCGTCCCTATAATGAAGGGCCACGGTATAACGACTTTGTGCAGATGTTTGTAACTACCAAAAATATTTGACGTAGACGCATCTTTTATTATACCTATCGACTCAGAATCACTCTCTGTTCTATTTAGCGATGTCCATCCGTCTGTGTGTCCATGCAAACCTTGTAATCAAACTACAGGTCGCAAATATGAATATATATTGATGAAATTTAGTACAAAAGCTTCTATCGGCCATAGAATGAACTCTATTGAAATTGTTGAAAATCGGTTCATGTTCAGACCTAGTCGTAGTCGACTTAAATAGCCATAATATCCAAATTATCATATAGATCTCGGTCAAATTGGGTTTGTGTATGTTTATTACATCCTTTAATCAGTAGTTCAAAAATAAACCCTGTGGGACAATTCTTAGTCGTAGCCCCCATATTAAACTGCTTCCCGATCTTCACTTAAATCTATCAAAAACAAAAATATTGCACAAATTTCTGCAAAAAATAAGTTACCTTACCAAATAAGATCAGGATCGGTACATTTTTCGAGCCAGTCCCCATATAAATACAGCATCCGATATGAACTTTTTCATATTCAAAAGCAAAAAAAATAATAACAACGCCACTAAAATTTTAAGTTTATTTTCTATATCCAATTAGTTGGACTTAAGAGATAGGGCCTTTATACGCATGGTATAGGGTATCATATAGTCGGTCTAAATCAACTATAATTTTCTTACTTAGTTTTTTTGCAACTCTGGAGTAGAAATTTGAAATCCCTTTTATATATGTTGTATATGGGTCATTACATGCTAAATTTCAATTTTCAAATCGATCACTTCAGATTTCAAACTTTCTGGAATCATTCTTCCTAGTAATACATATAAATAAGAATGTCTTTTTACATTTTTTTTGAAATTAAAATTTCATTAAATACATTTTTAAGTTTTTATAAATTATAATTTTAAGCAAAATATTATAAATTTAAAAATTTTAAATAAATACTTGTACCTACTTTTTATAACAATTCACAATTTCACCATATAGGACTTATATTTTGCAATAGAATATGATAGAATGAAACGGCTTTTAAATTGTGGTCACAAACTTCTGTATACCTCAGAGAATTTGCTTGAAATAATAATTTTATCAAATTTGAAAAACAAATTAAATGAAAATCCAAGGTGATAAAAAAATTTTTATAATGTATTCTTCTTAATACCATCGGGAAGCATGTAATCTAAAAATTTTCATTCAAATCTGGTTGTTATAATATATATATATACTGCCCAATTCTGAATATTCCCGCGGATTTTTCTCCCAAGAAAAAAAAAAAAAAATTCTGTTCTAAACAGACGGAGATAACAAAAATAAGGGATGGAATATTCGAATTTCGTTTAGTTTTGGGTGTTAAATTCAAATAAATAAAAACGGGAAGAAACTCCCAGGGAGGTTATTTCATTATGAGGGGAAGGGGAAGAGGGAAAAAGTTTCCGCGGAATTCTTATTTAGAATTGGGATGATATTCAAATTCCTTTTAAATTTTAATATACAAGATGATCGCGATTGCCATTTGTGAAAATTGGTTCAGATCTCCTATGAGGTGGACAAAAATTACCAAAAAATCGCTGTACAAATTCAAGTTACTACGAATTCATACTACGAAAAAGTAACGAAAAATTAACTAAGCTAATTTTTAATAAATATATATTTAGCTATTTATTATTATTAGCATATCCCAGCCCTCGAAATTCGAGTGCAAATTCTAGGAAATATCATTTTTTCATTTTATAAAGACCCTAAAGGTATGTTAATCAATTTTAGCCAATTCACAATTCAACACCTTCAAAATATTGATTATTGTCGTTATTGGTTTATGTCCAAAATTATTTTTCAATTCAACACAATTATTATTGTGAATGAAGATAACAAAGTCCCATACACATTGACAAATTTAATAAACACACACATGCATTGTGTAATTTTATATATGTGTTGGTAGCAACCTTAAATACATTTTACTCCAAAAAAAATTAAAATATTTAAAAATCTGTATATCTGGTGGACAGCTTAAAATAAATACCTTTCAAATAAGATACGCTTGGTCAAAACCGGAAGAAAACTGTTTAACAATTCATCAGTCACAAGAAATCGCCTTACAGATTAATATTATAGATTTATTTTTAAATTAAGGTTTATTGCCTTTAAAAAATGTATTCAGGTAAAAAGCGTAAAAAATAAACAAGTAAGAAAATTATAGTCGGTCTAGACCGACTATACGATACCCTATACCATGCGCTTAGAGACCCTATCTCTCAGGCCCAACTAACTGGATATAAAAAATAAGCATAAACCAAATTTGAGTGGGATTTTTATTAATTTTTTTTGGCTGCAGATATGAAAAAGTTTATATCGGATGTTATATCTATATGGGGACTAGGCCCAAAAATGGACCGATCCTAACCATGTTTGGTAAAGTCTCTTGTATTTTGCAAAAATATATACAAACAAAATTTGAGAAGAATCAGTGCAATATTTTTGTTTTTTGATAGATTAAGTGAAGATCGGGAAGCAGCTCTATATGGGGCCTATGACTAAGAGTTATCCAATAGGGATTATTTTTGGACTACTGATTAATGGATGTAATATATACATACATACAAACCCAATTTGACTAAGATTTGTATGATAATTTGGATCTTATGGCAATATATGTTGATTTCATAAGGGTCATTTGTATGGGGGCTAGGTCTGAACATGGACCGATTCTCACCAATTTGAATAGCGTTCATCCCATGGCCGATAAAAGATCGAATACCAAATTTCATCAAAATATATTCATATTTGCGACCTGCAGTTTGATTACAAGCTTTACATAGACACACAGACGGACGGACGGACGGACATCGTTAAATCGAATCAGATAGTGATTCTGATTCGATCGGTATAACTAAAGATGGGTGTAGGTCAAATATTTTTGGTTGTTACAAACAGCAGCACAAAGTGGTATAGGGTATAAAAATGCATAAGTATTCGTACATTTGAAATATTAATACATTAAATGTTGCTTAAATTAGTGACTTGTAGGATATCCTTTGTGCTTTAGGACATCGGTGAGCCTTTTTGGCATGAACTTAATAATCACTCACTAATGCTCTTCCGAAAATCCCACATATGCTCTATAGGATTAAGGTCGAGTCATTGGAATGCTGATTTCAATTTATTTTTGGTATTGTAGAGCACCCACAGCTTAACATTGTGTGCCGTATGATTTGAAATATTGTACTGTTGGAATCAGAAGTATGTTTTGCTTATAATTTTGTTTCAAATATTTTTATTATAGACTCAACCGCGTTGCCTGTCACACAACCCCAAACCATAGTTCCGTCTTCACCGTGGCAAAATATCTTTTTATACCCTACACCACATTTATGCTGATGTTTGTAACTACCAAAAATATTTGACCTAGACCCACCTTTTATTATACCAATCGAATCAGAATCTCTTTCTGAGTCGATTTACCGATGTCCGCCCCTCTGTCCGTCTGACTTTCCGTGTGTCTGTCTGTGTGTCTATATAAACCTTGTAATCAAACTTTAGGCCATGAATATGAATATATTTTGATGAAATTTAGTACATAGGTTGAACGCTATTGAAATTGGTACATGTACAGATCCAGTTCCTATACTAACGGCCCCTATAGATCTTGGTCAAAGTGGGTTTGTGTATGATTATTACACCAATTTATCAGTAGTTCATATGAAGGTGATTCCCGTCCTTCATTTAAATCTATAAAAAAAAAACAGAAATATTGCACAGATTTTTCTCAAACTTGGTTTGTATTTGTCAGAATCGGTCCATTTTTTGACCCAGTCCCCATACAAATATAGCATCCGATATGAACTTTTTAAAAAAAATTTATAAAAATTCTACTCAAATTTGGTTTATGCTTATTTTCTATATCTAATTAGTTGGACCTATGAGATAGGGTCTCTAAGCGCATGGTACACGATGCCGATACCGATACCGATAGCCGGTCTATATCGAGTATAATTGTCTTACTTGTTACTGGAATAAATCAGTTCCACTTTTTCGGCAAACTAACTTTTTTTTTATACCGAAAACGCAAAACTTGGTTTCATCTGCAAATAAAATAAATTCCCAAATTTCTGGAGACTTGTTTGCGTATCTTCACGGATTTCTTTTCCGAAGGATTCTTTGATTTTATACCTAATTTGTGCATCAGTAATTCTGGGATTCTGTTTTACTGACGGCGAAGTAGTTCGGTTTTCGCGTTCTGTTAGTAAGAACGAGCAGCTCGATTTTTTGACAAAATTGAATTGGTGGATTTGTAGTCTTGTGCTGCACTGAGGAGTGGCTTCTGCCTACAATTCGAGCTATATCACGAAAATATTGATACTCATTTCTAACCTTTAGGATAATTTTTCTCTCGTCTTCTATCAAAATGAAATCGATGTAACAAACCTGTAAGTCGTTGCATTATTGGTGGGATTCCCCTAATTGTAAATGTACAAATACTTTTTCTGGCACTTATGAATAGTTGCGTTTTTTCGTCTGTAAACAAAAAAATTGAAGTCGAAACGTTCCGCAAGTAAAAAGTCAATGGTAAAAAGTTTGTAATTTAAAATATTTTATTGAAATCTATATAAAGGGTCCGCTATCTAACGTTTTTTTTTTTCAACTAGTGTTTATTTCGTGAATGGTAACACTTAGCTCATGTCTGATTTGACAGATAATTAGTTTTATCCTTCCGCTGAACGAATATGGTTGTGTATACGCTTGAACAACGCTGGGAAATATTGCGACATTACTTTGAAAATCATGGTAATGTTGCAGAATGTGTGCGAAAATTGCGTACGGATTTTGGAAGAAGAGAAGCACCGTCAGCTCCGTATGTTCGTTATCTTGTGAAAAAAGTGAAAGAATCAGGCATCTTCATCGATAAACCAAAGCGTGAAAAGCCAAAAACAGTGCGTACACCCGAAAATATTGCTGCTGTGGCAGAAAGTGTGCGTGAAGCGCCATCAACATCAATTCACCGTCGTTCTGAAGAATTGAACATTTCGGAGGCATCATTGAGACGAATTTTGTATAAAGACCTTGGTATGACGCCATACAAAGTCCAATTGGTTCAGGAGTTGAAGCCAACTGACCATCCAATGCGTTTTCGCTTCGCTAAGTGGGCCTGCGATCGACTTACAGAAGATGGCGATTTTGCCAAAAAAAATCATCTTTTCAGATGAAGCTCATTTTGATCTTGGCGGGTATGTAAACAAGCAAAATTGTCGCATTTTGAGCACAGAAAACCCGCATACATTGAAAAGCCGATACACCCAAAACGAGTCACTGTTTGGTGCGGATTTTAGTCCAGAGGCATAATTGGACCATTTTTCTTCGAAAATCAGCAAGGAGTGGCCGTTACAGTCAATGGCGATCGTTATCGGGCCATGTTGAACGAATTTTTGTTCACAAAAAAAAAAAAAAAGAGGAGGATATTGGCAACATTTGGTTTCAACAGGACGGCGCTACGTGCCACACAGCCGAAGCTACACTCGATGTTTTGCGCCCAGTTTTTGAAGATCGTATTATCAGCCGCAGAGCTGATGTCGTTTGGCCACCTCGGAGCTGCGATTTGACACCGTTAGACTATTATTTGTGGGGTGCCCTCAAAGATAAGTGTTACGCCAACAAGCCAGAGACAATTGACGCTTTAAAAGACAATATTCGTGAAGCCATTGGTGAAATACAGCTGCACACAATCGATAATGTGCTTAAAAATTGGACCGATCGTGTAGGCTACTGCATGGCCAGCCGAGGCAGCCATTTGAATGAAATTATTTTCCATTATTAACCGGAAGGATTGTACTTTCAAATAAAAAAAGAAACTTGAGATAATATTCAGTAGTTTTTTTTTTTATAGCATTTTCAAAAAAAAAAGTTATTTGCGGACCCTTTATTAATACGTGAAGGTAAATTTGTAGGTCCCTTTTTAAGCAATATGCGGGCACGGAGGAGTGTGAAAATTGGCATAGTTATAGTCCACATGGAGGACAAGCTGAGAATGAAAAAAATTAAGTTCAATCTATCTTAAAAATATATTAAATTAAATAAAATAAAATATTTATAATAATTCGTTACACCCTGTTAATGCAAATGATTGATATTATATATCAGATGTTCTGCGTTGAATTGTGAATTGCTAAAATTGATTAACATACATACCTTTAAGCTCAATTAAATATTCATAAATTTTTTATATATATATAGATTAAAAAAACATTGGAAGACAAAAATTGAATGAAAAAATAATATTTCCTAGAATTTGCACTCGAATTTCGAGTGCTGGGCAATACTAGTTTTTATTAATACTTAAAACTTGCATCTCCAAGTGTACGAATACTTTTTCTAGTGTAAGTGCAAGAACCGATTATATATAGAAGCATCCCCATGAGAGCAGCCATTATTATTGGGGCTCCTTAATCTTAATATATCTGAAATTGTCTGGAGTGCACATAAATGATTAATACACTAGCCAATAAAAGTTTGCGTACAAACTTTTACATTCCATTTGAAGAATAGCTTTTCAACAACATGTTTAAATGTCAAATTGTCGTTATTTAAGTCTGTTATCTAGTACAGAAAAGGTCTGCGTAAAAAATGGCATTTCCAGCATGTTATGAATTTGTTTTATTTATTAACTCGAAAGGGAAAATAAGTATAATTCTGCTGAAAGGAAAATAATTGTTACCTAGGAAAATAGGGAAAAACTTGCCATTCCGGCAATTGACATTAACAACGGTTTCGAGGTTTGGAGAAAACGTTAGTAGAAGTGTACTATATCGAGAAGCCAATGATATTGATTTGAAAGAATCAATAGATATTTTTCACTTTATAATAAAAGTCATATTTTAATTTGAAGACAGTATGTAAAACTTCAATGTTTCTTAACCCTTTATGCCCGAATTAATTGGGGCGTGGTTAAACATTTTTCAAGATTATGTATTTGTTAGTTTTGACCTAAAAATTAATGGATATCAATTTAAAAGTCCTATGTATCCTGGTTTAGCCGTTATGAAATGTTAGATATAAAGGGTTTTTCAACAGGGACGCTACAAAAGTAGAAATAAAGGGACAGCAAACGACACCATATTTCTTGCCGCTCTTTTGACATTTCTCTTCAGTAATGTTTGCCATTTCATGATGCAAAGATATACGAGCCACCAACGAGTCGAAATTATTAAAATTTACTACCGAAATTGGGAGTCAGTGGCCTCAACGTTAAGAGCGCTACGTCCAATTTATGGTCGTCATAATGGTCCTAGCAGATCAACAATTGAGCGTCTAGTGGAAAAATTTGAATCCACAGGCACAGTACAAAATGTTCCCGTGCCAGTGAGACAAAGAAGTGCCCATACTGTTGAGAATATTGCTGCCGCTGAGGCTTCAGTTTAATAAAGCCCAAATGTGTCTCTCACACGTCGTTCTCAAGCGTTGGGCATCTCTGTGACGTCGTTGTGGCGAATTTTGCGAAAAGATCTTGGCCTACATCCTTACAAGATCAAATTGACGCAATAACTGAAGCCGCTTGGCCAACAGAAGCGTCGTATGTTCGTGAATTAGGCTGAGCAACAACTTGAAAATGATTCGGATTTTCATCGAAAAATCATCTTCAGCGATGAGGCTAATTTTTGGCTGAATGGCTTCGTCAATAAACAAAATATGCGTTATTGGTCAGACAGCAATCCACACGTACTCCATGAGTCATCATTGCATCCCGAAAAAATTACGGTTTGGTGCGGTTTATGGGCCGGCGGCGTCATTGGGCCGTACTTCTTCCGTGATGATCGGCACGTTACTGTGAATGGGAATCGCTACCGTTCAATGATAACCGAATATTTTTGGCCCCATTGGGATGATATGGACTTGGAGGACATGTGATTCCAACAGGACGGCGCCACAAGCCACACAGCGAATGTCACAATCAATTTATTGGAAACCAAGTTTGGAGAACGTGTTATCTCACGAAATGGTCCAGTCGATTGGCCGCCTCGGTCGTGCGATTTGACGCCGTTGGACTATTTCCTGTGGGGCTACGTCAAGTCTATGATCTATGCCAACAAGCCAGCGACGATTGATGAACTTCGTACGAATCTCGAACGTGAAATTGCAGCAGTATCGGCCGATTTATGCTTGAAAACCGTCGATAATTGGGTTCAGCGTCTGGACTTCTGCAAGCGTGCCCGTGGTGGCCATGCAAAAGAGATCGATTTCCATACATAATGGCATCGAACGTACTTTCACTGGAATAAAGAATTTCATTGATATCCAAAACCGTTTTTGTTTTATTTAAAAAAACTTGTAGCGCTCTTATTGAAAAACCCTTTAGGTAACATTGTGTTTGAAAAATGACTGACCGCCATCTAAAAGTATATTTTAATTTTTTTTCTGACTTTCTTACCGTTAGACAATATGTTTAAGTATTTAAATTTAAACTTTTAAATGTCTTTACTATTTTTTTTGCAATAAAATGTTTGCTACGGAAAAAAAACCGTAGGAGAAAAAAAATAAAAATTACGCAAATATATATATATATGACTATAGGCAACATCGGGCATTAAAGGGTTAAAATATTTGAGCGCTTTGATAGCACAAAGACCGAAAGTTTAACATTAAAAAAAATAAAATACATTCAATTTAAATATCCTTGATAAGTTGTTTCAGAGTCTTATTTTTTGTAAGATTTCACTTTGCAAAAAATTTAAATTTCTTTACAACCCTTCTAGAGAATATTGTCTAATCCATAAATGTTTTACTTGTTATTCCATTAGTTAAAATTAATAACATATCAGGAATGGGTGGATATGCTTTTGAATGTCAACGATACAATTATAACAAACATGGAAGAATTGGAATCGGAAGTAGCAGAACGTTTGCAGTTGCTGCAGCGTAAAATTACTACAAATTGTCGTCAAAGTCAGGGCAACGAATTGATGAAATGTCGCAAAGATATTGATAGCTTGGTTAAAATCATACAAAATGCCTATCTAAATAATACTTGGGATTTGCAGTGTGTCAACTTTGAGACCATAACCTTGGATCAGATAATAGGATTTGGAGATCGGCAATACGAAACCGTAAATCCACAAGGTGGTGGATCCCAATTAAGGGTAAGTGCTACAAAAATTTATTTAAAAATATTAAAAACTAACAAAAAAATGTTCTCTTCAAAACTTTAGGCTACTAACGAGGCTGAGTCGTCCATGCAGGCAAACAAGGTGCGTAGAAGACATAATTAAATCATCCTTTCTATTTGGGAATTCCTTTCCAAAACTACTAATGAATTGTTATTTTCTATTCAAATTTTATAAATAAAATTTTAATTTTTGCTCTTAATCTTTCAAATTTAATGGCTTGTTCTCTTATTTTTAACTCACTTGGGCTGAATTACTGTCTCTCTTTGCTTCTGCTTTTTATAGCTTTTGGCCAATATAAGTGCGTTAGC
The DNA here is from genome assembly GCA_963682025.1 of Cordilura impudica. Lineage (NCBI taxonomy): Eukaryota > Metazoa > Arthropoda > Insecta > Diptera > Scathophagidae > Cordilura > Cordilura impudica. Next base: position 111,317,130 of record OY821518.1, read on the forward strand.
TTTTGAGGTAGCTGAGAAACATGATGAAGTTATACAGCTAAAGCAACAGGTGATTAGTTTGGAGGATGAAATACAAAAAGCCCACCAAAAAATACAACTCAAAGATGATGTCATCAAGGAGCTAAGAAATGATCTCAAATGTGCCAATAACAAGGTGTCTAAATCAAATTTTCATTTTTAATTACTTCAAAACTTTCAGTATTTGTCATAGAAATTTTGATTGAAGTAACAATGCTTCAAAATTTAGGAAAACAATTATAAAATTAAAATAGTAGAAAAAGAAAAAATAGTAAAAAAAAGATAAAAACAGTTTAATTTGGCTTATTTTATAATTTAAAAAATTTTAATAATAATTCTTCCTTTTTTTCTAATTTGTTTTTGCCTCCAACTCTCTATTTTTCTCTTTGTCAAATACAGTTACCTCATCGTGGTTCACTGGAGGAGGGTTGTTTAGATATGCCGCCTATTAATTTGGAAAATCAAACGTCACGTAGTGCTATCACCCAAATATCTGATTGCGATCAGTTGCTGGTAAGTAGAGCTCACCCTGTCCCTCGTCGACTAAAGAAACTACTCATAATAAACATAAATCTTTAATTATTCTAGTCTCAAGATGGCACGGGTTCTCAATTTGATTCCTTGAGTCATACCGAACAGGAGGAAGAACAAAAGCTTAAAGTTTTGGATGAAGAGCTTAAGGATTTGTTTGCCATTAACCGGGAATTTAATATTAACACTAAACAAAAAATGGAAGGGCAATGCCAGCGTTTAAAGGATATATTTAAAGAAGTGGTTAGTTTCACAACTAGATCATCCAATACTTTTTCCATAATTCATTATATTTATCAATATAGGAAGCGGAAAAGGCTGTTGCCTATGGGAAACTAGATTTTATACGTCGCCAATTAATTGATCTGGAATCAACGAGTTCTGAGGGCGTTAGTGATTTCGATTCTGGGTTTGATTCGAAAAGTGAAAATGATCGAGATGCTAAAATTTTAGATTCTGTGCGTAGACGTTTGCGCAACCTTAAAGAAACAATATTTGAGCTGAAGAAGCGTCTGCAAAAATTAGAACTTGAAAATAGTGGTTGGTATAACAGTTGTTGTTGATTTCATTTAAAAATAATTATATATGTAATACTTTTTTTTCTGTAATTTTTCAGAGCTTTCCACAAGTTTACAATCGGAAAAATCATTTTCTCAGCGAAACAGTGAAACTATAAAGCAAGTGGCCGATCTACTGTGTGAATTGGTAATTATAAATAAACACAATTTTTGGTTGGTTCTGAGATAACAGATTAGATTACAGATCGTTTGATAAGTACATAACTGCATTTCTAAGCGAAAGTATATATATTTTGTATTATACTTTAGTATTTGTGATTTTATTCCTGGAAATTTTCATGTTTATAAGGAACCTTTAGAACCCGTTTTTGCATTGTAATCACAAAAATGAGAAACTAAATGTTATTTTTACGTTGAATTGCTTCTTCCAATCGGAAAAAATTATTTGGTCGACCTTTCGGGAAAGGGAGGGTATAAGGTCAAAAGATTCCAGCTATACTAATTCAGATAACTAATGGACATAGAAAATGAACGCAACTAAATTTAATTAATGCCGTTTTCTTTTCTGACAAAAAATGTCGCATTTTATTTGCACTTTTTTCTAAAAGTGTATTTTTTTATATATTCTAAATTGAGAGCAACCTTATCTTATACATCAATCGAAAGGTCTCAAGGAGTTGTATTCATGAAGTGCAAAAATTTTGATTATTATCCTCTTTGAAGTCATAGCATGAACATATTTAAAAAAGGGGAACCATGGGGAAATATTCTCACACTATGACTTGGATGAAGTCAATGGCTGCAACTTTTTGCGATTTACGAGGGTTCGATTTTGAAACCTTTCTATTGACGTATAAGATAAGGTTGCATCTAATTCAGAATATATAACAAAATACACTTTTCATAAAAAGTGCAAATAAAGTGCGACATTTTTTATCAGAAAAGAAAACGGCATAAGATTTAAATAAGATTGTCATTTAGGTTTTGGTCGAAGATTTGACTATAATCATATATAGATGTAATAATCAGAAAACGAATTTTATCAAGATATACACCGCTATTATGTAAGTCATTGTCGTTGTCGTCGTCACTTTGAATTTATCACATTAAGTCGACTCGACATCACCTCGACGCTAAATTGATATTTTATAAAAGTATCAGCACAACACTTCTAGATAATATCAATTTAGCGTCGAGGTGATGACAAGTCGACTCAATGCGATGACTTCACAGTGACGACGACTTACACAGGGGTGATATATAAATATTTTTATATGATTAAAAAAATTTATACCTATGTCGATTGTACCGATTTTCTTACGTGAAAAGTAACTAACCTCGTAATAATGAGGATTTTTAATCTATATATTAATACGTGCAGGGAAATTTTCTCATCCCTTTCTAAGCATAATGCGGGCACGGAGGAGTTTGAAAATTGGCATGGTTATAGTTCGTATGGAGGAGAAGTGCAGAGTTTTAAAATTTATATACAATATGTGTTAAAAATGTATCAAATTAAAGAAAATAAAATAATAATAAATAATTTTATAAGAGCTTAAAGGGTATGCTAAGCAATTTTAGCCAATTCACAATTCATCGATTTCATTATAATTGTATATTACACGCCCTGAATTGTGAAATACATAAAATTAATTAGCATACCTCTATGCTCTTATAAAATTAATTATTATAAATTTTTTATGTATATATAGACATTGAAACATTGAAAGAAAAAATGAAATTTCCTAGAATTTTTACTCGAATTTCGAGTGCTCCACTCCCTACAACGATTCGACATCGACCGGGATATCAAAGCCTGGATCAGTCACATGCTAGGGAATAGATGGATAAGTTGCGAGGTTGGTGGCATTAAAATAAGATACAATGTTTGCTGTGGGACACCTCAAGGGGGAATTCTATCCCCGTTCTCTGGGTGACCACTATAAACAGTTTTCTAAGGATTCTAACCAATAAGGGTTTCCAACCTGTCTGCTACGCAGACGATGTAGCGATACTGTTAAGGGGGAAAGATCCTAGAAATTTATGTAGGAGGGCATTGGATGCACTAGAAATAGCATACGATTGGGCACAACCAGGGGGATTAAATGTGAACCCGGAAATTACTGAAATATGCCTCTTTACTAGGAAGATGAGAATAGTCGAATTCGATGAACCCCGCTTCCAGGGCAAAACGATTAGAATCACACAAACGGTGAAATACCTTGGGGTGATTCTCGACAAAAAGCTCACTTGGAAGGACCATATTGAGAGCAAAGTCGCGAAGGCTCACCGGATATGGGCCATTTGCCTAAGAGCTATAAGTTCAAAATGGGGTTTAAACCCGAGGATGACTCATTGGCTTTACACATTGGTCGTTAGACCAATTCTAACCTACGCATCCGTAGTCCCATGGACATCAATGAACAGGAAATGCTTTATTAAACCATTCGCAGCGGCGCAATACGGACTACATCTACGAGGTCTTTAGAGACGATTTTATCTACATACCCGATCGAGATTAGAATTAAATATGAGGCAGCTCTGGCCATGTTACGACTAACAGTAACAGGGGAATACATCACCGACCATATGACCAGACACCAAACTATATTGGACCAGATACCGGAATTCAACACAGTGGATTTTAGCTGTGATAGAATCGCGGAAGTGTCGACAAACATAGCCTGCAGTATAAGGATACCTGACAGGGAAAGCTGGTTGAACGGAAATTTTCTACGAAACCTTCCAGGGTCACACTACTATCTAGTCTGCATGGCAGGACTGGTATAGGTTTCTATGATGAGGACCGTTCCAATGGCATATACTTACGCATTCCGGACCACAACTCTGTCTTTCAGGCCGAAGTGGTCGCGATAACGGAATACATAAGATCTATTAACGCACGGGCAATCCCAAGCCCCGGAGACGTGAAAATATTTTCGGACAGTCTAGCGGCTATCAGGGCGATATCCTCGGACAAAACTAGATCAAGGACTGTCCTCAGATGTAAGGAAGAAATTGCAAACTTCACTACAAGAGGTAGACTTGAAATCATTTGGATCCCAGAACACAGTGGTATAATGGGAAACGAGATTGCAGATGAACTGGCCAGGAAGGGTTCTTTCCTGGAGGGTGTCAATGTGGAAAACCCAATACCTTTCCAGGCTCTCAAATTGAAACTATCGGAGTGGGCAACTAATTCACATACTTCAATTTGGGAGGAAACTGACGTGGGTAAGGCTACGAACATACTATGGGGCTCTCCAAACACTTCGAAGACTAAGGAAATCCTTAGTCTAAATAGAAAGGAACTGAGTAGGATTATTGGCATCCTCACTGGACACTCTGAACTGAAGGCTCATCTATACCGTATAGGACGGGCAGAATCGGCCACATGAAGAGCTTGTGGAGAGGATGACGAGACCCTAGAACACTACCTTTGTTACTGTCCTGCATTTGCCGGAACAAGGGTCAGAAATTTATCCAACGAAATTATACCAGGCCTCTTAGGGGGATACGCTGGAAAGCACTCAGTAGATTTGCTATCGAGACGGAACTACTAAGTTAAATAAGGAGTAGAGCTATGTGTATACATGGCTCTTTTTCAACCTAATCTAACCTAACCTAACATCTAACGATTCTCTATGATGATAACCTAGGAACACGAGGATGGTTGAAGACCACAGTGGCTTTATAGTGTCCTTTTAGCTCGATATATTTTAATTTTTATTTTTTTTAATTTTTATTATTACTTCCAAAAAATAGCTTTCCTCGAAATTCTTGAAAAAGGCGACCCAAATCATTTACCGCCGAGCCATTTATTTAGGTTTAGAAAAGAAAATAAGTACAAACGGTTAGATTTGGATGATATGCTGCAGTTCGTAACAAAATTTATGGATTTTTGCCATGGCGACTACAGATGTATACGACGAATCATTGTCACGATACAAAAGCACTTTTTTCTTCGCCAAATGCGCTCATTGTTCTTTCAAATCAATATCGAATCTACCCAACAGCTGTGAATATTATTCAGGTGATCGTTTTACGATTTTTAAGGTAATCGACGATAATGATACCGCGTGCATTCCACAAAAATGTTCTCCATGACCTTGTTGGCCGACAGACGTGGGTCTGGCCCTATTTGGTCTACGTTCACCTGCTTGGTCTTTGGTGTGTTGTGATGGATTTATTTTTTTCCATGGCAACGGCACAAAAACTCCTTCCCATTGCGATTATGGTCGAATGTGGCAATCTCGTCACCAACCACGCGAATAGCTTTTTCATGTCCAAAGATGCAGTCTTAGCCACCTCCGTCACTGCTGATATGATGACCGGTGTCACTGCTGATATGATTACAACATTAAAATTGATGGTAGTTAGCAAGCCTTAGCTTTATCGGTGATAGTTTTCCAGCATAAAATAATGTTTTATGGGCTCTCGAAATTCACCCTTATATTTTTGCAAAAATTCTCGAGGATGCGTACTTTCAATAGCTGTCCAATACAAACTAAACAACGCAGCTTGCTCAAGATTTTACAGTAGTCTACTAACAGATGGTAAAAAGTAGGAGCAGTCTTGATTTTTAATTGGCTATGAGGGTAGTTCAAAAAATCACGGATTTATCAAACTGCTCTCGTATATACTATAAATGGGAAACAACTTCCGAAAAAAGGAAAAAAAACAAAAAAAAAAAAAAATATAGTTGACTATAGGATACAGTGAGTTTTGAGCTTATAAGTGGATATAGAAAATAGGCGTGAGTGGTGTGTTACATTTTTATAAAAAGATATGTAAAAGTTAATATCGGATGTCACTTTTACATGGGGACTAGGTAAATAATTGAACAGATCATGGCCAGATTAAGTAATGCCACTTATTTTTCTCAACACCGTACATACCAAATTTGAGAATAATTATGCAATATTTTTTTTATTTTTTGAAATATTGAGTGAAGATCGGGAAACAGCTTTATATGGGGACTATGACTAAATTAATTCTGAAAGTTTTCGGATTACTAATTAATGGGGCAAAAAACTCATAAACCAAATTTGACTAATATCGATACGATATATTGAATATAATGGTAATTTAAGTCGATCTGCCATGGTTTACATGGACACACAGATAGACAGTCAGACATCGCTAAATAGACTGAGTCGATTCTGATTCTGAGTCGATCGGTATAACAAAAGGTGGCTCTAGGTCAAATATATGTCGTAGCTTCAAACATAAGTACAAACTAATTATAACCTAACCAGGGACTCATGCAGGGTATAAAAACAAAAGAAATAAAAAATTGTCCAGACTATACGATACCCTATACCATGGTTTAGAGACCCTATCTCTTCGGTCCAACTAATTGGATATAGAAAATGAGCATAAACCAAATTTGAGTGGCATTGTTATTAATTTTTTTGGCTGCACATATGAAAAAGTTCATATCGGGTGCTATATTTATATGGGGACTAGGTTGACAAATGGATCAATCCTGACCATATTTGGTAAAGTCACTTATATTTTGAAAAAATATATACAAACCAAATTCGAGAAAAATCTGTGGAATATTTTTGATTAACGGATATAATAAACACAAACAAACTCTATTTGACTGAGATCTATATGACAATTTGGATCTTATGGCAATTTATGTCGATTTAATAGGGGTCATTTGTATGGGTACTAGGTGTGGACATGGACCGAATTTCTCAAGTTTGAATACAAGGTTTACATGGACACACAGACGGACAGGTGGACGGACGGACATCGCTAAATCGACTCAACCAAATATTTTTGGTTGTTACAAACAGCAGCACAAAGTCATTATACCCAAATCACATAGTGGTATAGGGTGTAAAAAGTAGTTACACTTACATATATTTTGAAGTTTTTGCTGGCTAGTGTTAGTGTTAATTATCCACTTCTCTGGAAAAACCATGTTATAAATTTTTCTTACAATTTAAAACGTTTTTGTAATAAAATAAAAAGTTTTGTTCAGTCCGAAGTCATGTCGGTATGTAAATATTGAATATACCACTATGTGGTCAGGGTATAATGACTGATATTTGTAACTACCAAAATTGTTCGACCTTGACTGATTTTTAAACTCTTTCTTTTAAATCATACCCTCTGTCTGTCTGTCGTGGACCCCACTCCACCTCATCCAATTGATCTAAAACTCGGCCCATAGTCTTGTTGTGACTAAAGATTATTTTTGGGGTAGTCACGCACAGTCACGCATAGTCACGCGCAGTCACGGGGTGATCTAAATGTCATTTCCCCTCATCCGATCGATCTGAAACTTAGTCCATACACTTGCTGTGAAAAAAAGATTAACTTTGACTTAGTCACGCACTGTCACGCATGGTCACGCGCAGTCACGTATTGATCTAAAACCCATTTCCTCTTATCCGATCGATCTGAAACTTGGGCGATAAACTTGCTGTGAAAAAAGATTAACTTTGACATAGTTACACACAGTCACGCGTAGTCACGCACAGTCACGGAGTGATCTAAATGTCATTTTCCTTCATCCGATCGATCTGAAGCTTGGTCGATAGACTTGCTCTGAAAAAAAATTAACTTTGACATAGTCACGCATAGTCACGCATGGTCACGTACAGTCACGGAGAGGGTTAAAACCCATTTACCCTCATCCAATCAATCTAAAAGTTGGTCGATATACTTCCTGTAAAAAAAGATTAACTTTGGCATGGTCACGCATAGTCACAAAGATACAAAAACCCATTTCCCTTCATCCAATCGATCTGAAGCTTGGTCCATAGACTTGTTGTAGCCAAAGATTAATTTTAAGATAGGCGCAAACAGTCACGGAAATATTCAAAACTCATATGCATAAGGAAAGAAAGAGTTTTAATAAAAACTTTGTTTTTATGGGTTATATTATTTAATATACCGATCGACTCAGAAACACTTTCACCCTATAAGACAATTCTTCGTCATAACCGCCATATGAAGCTGATTCCCGATTTTCGCCTAAATATATAAAAAACATGAATATTGCACAGATTTTTCTGAAATTTGGTTTGTATATGTTTTTGCAAAAAGTAAGTGACCTTACCAACTATGGTCAGGATCGATCCATTTTTCGACCTTGTCCCCATATAGAAATAACATCCGGTATGAGCTTTTTAATATCCAAAGTCAAAAAAATTAATAACAATGCCGCTCAAATTTGGTTTATGCTCATTTTCTATATCTAATTAGTTGGACCTAAGAGATAGGGTCTCTAAACGGTATGGGTATCGGTTTAGACCGATTATAATTTCTATACTTGTTTTATTTAACCTGCGCTTTTTCAATTCATTTGGACTACTTTTTGAATACAACATCAATCAAATGGCCGCCTCTACAAAAAGAAGTACGGAGGTGTCAGATCCGGAGATCTGGGTATCCAGTCAACGTCGCTTTTTGTAACATCACACTTCCAGAGAATTTTTGTTGTAGAAACAGCATATTTTGATTTGCAGTGTGGCGTGGTGCACCATCTTAGTGAAACCAGCAACCGTCCAGTAATCGTTCACGCATTGTCAGGCAGACATAATGAGCAAACATCCACTGATCATTTCCCAACGACAGTTTCACCTTCTCTGAAGAAAGAGGACCCAATGATCAATTTGGCCCTAAAGACGGCCCAAATAGTCACTTTTGGTCATGACACGGTATTTTCTGGATCTCGTGTGGATTCTCCGTTCGAATGCGGCAATTTTGCTTGTTAACGCCGTCACAGAGTGTGAAATAGGCTTCATCAGTCATCAAAATTTGCTTCCAAAATTTGGGTTCAGTGTCAAATATTTTTGCGACTGTTTGGCCGCATTGCAAGCGATGTATCATTTGTAAAACTCTTTGAGTCATTTGCACTTTATACAGAAACAAATGAAAACTATCCTGCAAAAGGTGCCAGAAAGTGGTTCCACTTACGCCAAAATACTGAACGAGGTGATGACGATATGACTGATTTGAGTTCTCGGTAATACTCTCTTACTGTTTCAACCATTTCATTGGAACGTTTGGGGCATTAATTAATGGCACTGCTCCGTGCTTAACAAACTTCGGCAATAAATTACGAATTGTGTTGTCAGAAGGTACTTTTTGCCACGATAATTTCGACGATCTACACGTTGTGGTAACACAAATGAACGATTATTTGCAATATACAGCGTCACTATTTCGGCACATTGTTTTGATCTAAAGCAATACCGATATAAACGATGTACATATATAATTTCTTATAATACGTTACGTCACAGAAATACGGATTTAAAATATTTCTTTTACATAAATAATATTTTTGCCGTAACATCAGTAAAATATTGTCTCTATATAGATGAGTATTTAATTTGAATGGGAGATACCACGCCCTCTTATCAGATTCTACCTATTTTGTTTCGATTACGGACATTTATAATTTATGAACTCACAAATAGTTTCAAGTTTCTTCCTATTATAGTACGAGTACGTTATGATTAATTTTTATTTTCTTTGGTACGACCCACGCCCACCAACCGAAAGAGCTGTACTTGTTCGATATTGGTTCCAGAGATTATTCTTTACAAACAAACTCACCAACGATTTTATATATAAAGATAACAATAATAATTAAGATTTTATACGTGATATGTCTGTTCCATTTGCTATTAAAAATCTTGTTCTTTAATTGATGTCCAGGTGCGGTGTAGCGTTCTCCTGTGCTTTTTATGTTTTCTTAAATTTTTGAAATATCTGTATTTATTTTTGCAATATTTTATAAATTTTAATTTTTCATAATTATTCGTATACTTCCAGAGAGGTAAACAATTCTCATGCACCGATATTTATAATACCACCCAAGGCGGAATGAATCCATTTTGTGAGGTCATCACGGCCATGCAGAAAGAATTTAAAGAACGTGAATTACAATGTTTGAATTTAATAAGCATGAGAAACAAAAGGGTAACAAATGAATATAAAAATTCGGAATTCGGAACATTTTAAAATTAAAACAAAAAATTATTTTGCAGATTGAAGAATTGACAGAGGCTTTGATAAATAAGGAGAAAAGGTTTGGTGAACAAGAAGGAACGCGTTTGGTGAGTGTTAGCTATTTTTGTAAATTAACTTATTGATACAAATTACAACTGATGCTTAGAATATCATCGACTTGGAGCAACTTAATATAACTACACTACCACCCACAACATCACCACCACCGATACCTTCAGCATTAACTACAGCTACACTTTTGACTGGCCAGGAACAACAAAATACAACATCCGTACAGTGTCTTCGTGAAAAATAAGTGTTTTTTTTATATGTCTTAATATTTTATTTAAACTAAATCAAAAGGGACAACACCAACTATTGCGACTAAGACTTTTGACTACAAACTTCTAATACAAACTGCTAATAAGAGAAGATAAACAACTGCCAACAGGCATCATTCATATGTCAATGATACCTGATGATTAAGTGAAGTTCCAGCAATACAAATTTAATGTCTTGAAGTTGGCCTGCCTTCCTCAATATAATTCATTCCTGAGTAAAGTAATAAACACCTCAAAAAGGTGCCTGTATATACTTTAATACCTAAACATTATATATAAAAATGTATATATATGTATATATAATTGACACCTATCTGAATATACTTACATATATAAAATTGAATGTAGGTTATCGATTTGAAATTAAATTTAAATTACTCACACTGTAGCTGTTAAGAGTAATGTTTCGTTGAAATGTTGGAATTTGTTGAATTTTCTTTATATACGAGTATATATAATGTTAGTATAAGTCTTTTTTATTTAGCTCAACGGTTTGTTTTTTTTTTTTTTATTATAATGCATTTATATATACATACTAATACGATAAGTAAATATATAAGTAATGTTGCTTTCTATGTAAAACTGTATTTCCCGCCAAATTGTGGCGTAAAATTTTATTTTTGAAATGCTGCACGTATGTGCTACACATGTATGTTAGGGAGGCATTGAAATTAAAATTTTGCCTAAGATTTGTGTGATGAAAAACTGGACAAAATCGAATACATCTAACATCTAAATTTTGATGGAAATTCTTGTTATTCATTTATAATTGAGCTAAAGTGATGATCTTTCAATATATCTATTTCAGACCTGAATAGTAAAACGATTGTAGTCATTGTAAAAATAAAAATAAAAATTCTTTTCATTTTACAGCGATTTTCTTTTTTTTTAATTCTCTTTTGATCAAGGAACACACGAGAGAACTCACAATAACTAAATACCGTTAAAAAGAACCAGAAAAAATGCATTTGTTGATATTTTAATCACCTTAAACCAGATCTCCCAATCGGTACAGCTAGGTTTGCATATTTTTTAAAATTAACCATTTTGTGGTATGGGCCAAATTGATCTATTTGCCTAAAGTCCACTATTTTTCTATTTCAACAAGGCTTTTTGAAATAAAGGTTACTAATCTTCTTGAATTTTCGACTCATGTTTTCAAAGGTTTTGTTCGTGGTGAGCAGACTGATGTAATATAAACTGATTTTAGTAAAACTTTTGACAGGGTGGATCAAAATATTTTACGTCTCAAACTAAGGCTCATTAATATATGTATCCATTATTTTGTGGATCAAAGAGTCCTGTGTCACAATATTGAATCTAAGATTATAAGAGTTACTGTTATCTAAAGGGTCCGCCAAATAACTTTTTTTTTTTTTTTGAAAATACTATAAAAAAAAAAAACTACTGAATATTATCTCAAATTTCTTTTTTTTATTTGAAAGTACAATCCTTCCGGTTAATAATGGAAAATAATTTCATTCAAATGGCTGCCTCGGCTGGCCATGCAGTAGCCTACACGATCGGTCCAATTTTTAAGCACATTATCGATTGTGTGCAGCTGTATTTCACCAAAGGCTTCACGAATATTGTCTTTTAAAGCGTCAATTGTCTCTGGCTTGTTGGCGTAACACTTATCTTTGAGGGCAACCCACAAATAATAGTCTAACGGTGTCAAATCGCAGCTCCGAGGTGGCCAAACGACATCAGCTCTGCGGCTGATAATGCGATCTTCAAAAACAGCGCGCAAAACATCGAGTGTAGCTTCGGCTGTGTGGCACCTAGCGCCGTCCTGTTGAAACCAAATGTTGCCAATATCCTCCTCTTCAATTTTTGTGAACAAAAATTCATTCAACATGGCCCGATAACGATCGCCATTGACTGTAACGACCACTTCTTGCTCATTTTCGAAGAAAAATGGCCCAAATATGCCTCTGGACCAAAATCCGCACCAAACAGTGACTCGTTTTGGGTGTATCGGCTTTTCAATGTATGCGTGCGGGTTTTCTGTGCCCCAAATGCGACAATTTTGCTTGTTTTTATACCCGCCAAGATCAAAATGAGCTTCATCTGAAAAGATGATTTTTTTTTGGCAAAATCGGCATCTTCTGTAAGTCGATCGCAGGCCCACTTAGCGAAGCGAAAACGCATTGGATGGTCAGTTGGCTTCAACTCCTGAACCAATTGGACTTTGTATGGCGTCATACCAAGGTCTTTATGCAAAATTCGTCTCAATGATGCCTCCGAAATGTCCAATTCTTGAGAACGACTTCCTGCCACAGCAGCAATATTCTCGGGTGTACGCACTGTTTTTGGCTTTTCACGCTTTGGTTTATCGATGAGGATGCCAGTTTCTTGCACCTTTTTCACAAGATAACGAACATACGGAGCTGACGGTGCTTCTCTTCTTCCAAAATCCGTACGTAATTTTCGCACACATTCTGCAACATTGCCATGATTTTCAAATTAATGTCGCAATATTTCCCAGCGTTGTTCAAGCGTATGCACAACCATATTCGTTCAGCGGAAGGATTAAACTAATTATCTGTCAAATCAGACATGAGCTAGGTGTTACCATTCACGAAATAAGCACTAGTTGGAAAAAAAAACGTTAGACGGCGGACCCTTTATAATATTAATAGGCTAGGCGATTTCTTGTGACCGATGTTTTGTTCTATCCCGATTTTGACCAGGCGTATATTATTTGAAAGGTATTTCGTTTTAGCCGTCTTGCAGATTTACAGACTTACAGATTTTTAATTTTTTTCCTTTGTTTTGAATTGAATTTAAAGTTGCTACTAACACATTCATAAAATTACACATATGCTATGTGTGTTTTATTAAATTCGTTAATGTATTAGTTAATGAATTTGTTATCTTCATTCACAATAATAATAAACCATAAAAGTGTTGGTTTGTGAATTGGCTAAGTTGAAAAAAAAAAGCTTCTTAGAAATTGCACTCGAATTTCGAGCGCTGGAATCTGCTAGTTATTTTTACTATTCGTAAATGAACTTCCGCCTGTAATTTCGAATTGCAATGTTCGTACGTACGCAGATGATGTTAAGTTATTTCACAGTTTCAATGACATAAATGGTCATATTATTCTTCAACGTGAGCTTGATTTATTAGTTGAATGGTGTAAGGTGAACTTGATGTAATTGAATCTTAAGAAATGTAAACAGAAGGAGGATAATATCCAACGAGATTGCATTAATGGAATAGTATGGATACCGTTCGAACATTTCTGGAACTTGGTGAACTTATGGATAGGAAACTTGACTTCATTGGTAAGATTGGTATGATTGTCAGTAAGGCAAGATCTGCTCCTAAAGATGAGCTTAGGAGTTTTCTGATCCACATATTCCTAAACAGCATTATACAGTAAGATCAATTTTGGAATATGCGTCAATAATATGGAACCAATACGATCAGGTTCACGCCAGTGCTATGGAGTCTGTGCAGAAAAATAGACTAAGACTTCCAACTCTTGAGAGTAGTTTGTACTCAACCTTGCTAATGGTGATGTTGACTCGGAGTTTCTTTTGTTAAATTTAAATTTTAACATTCCTTTTAGATTCTCAAGATATTTTAATCCGCTTTATGTGAACTATTTTAGGACTAACTTTGCTAATTCCAGTTCTTTCCGCAGAATTTGTCATGATTATAATGTGTTCCATAATTTCGTTGATTTTAATTGTAATGTATTGTATTTTTGTCAGTTTTGAGTTAACGATGCCAAATATAATAATTTTTAACGCTCTTTACATGTGTTTAATTAAAAAAAAAAAAAAATATTGACCATTTCTGAGTTTTTTCTTTAAATAACGACGTAACTTAAATGTTTATTAAATTAATTTGCAGCACTAACGACGTATGTCAACCTACGTTTGATCGCAGACAAATTATTTTCTCAGAAAACGACACATAGCGACATACGTTGTTATTAAAGAAAAAAATGCAAAATAATTTTGGATTATTTTTCAGTTTATAACCACTTATATAAACTTGTGTGTTTATTTCTGTTATTTGTTGTCACTATTATTCTTGATACGTTGTTATATTCTCACCCTAACTCTCGTTAACTTTCTGTTGACGAAAAAAAATTAATTTTTCTAGCAACAACAACTTGTGTCTAAATGTGTAGTTGCACTGGTAGTTTTCTTTTTCAAAGAAAACGACATTTGTCGACATAAGTTGTTTTATCTGCACACACTTTAAGTGTAATTTACATATTGTTTTTTCGTCCTTCTCTAGGATATATTCCCCTTAAGATTTTTGACTCAAAATTTTATATAAAGTATTTATTGCCCATATCTACAGGACTGTTAAATAAAAAGTCCTAAAAACTTTGTATCGGGCCCATAATTTCAAATATAACGTTTTTTGGCTCTCCTGAACATTTTGATTTTATGACATACGCGGTTGTTCTAGAAAACCACATGTATTTGAATACCTCAATTAACTATATTTTGTTCTTTATTGTCTAAATTTATATAAAATATCTAGATTTTAATTTTGAATATAAAACCATTAACCCTTTTCTGATTTACAGTGTTTCAAATTTGACATTTTTATCAATTTTATCCATCTCGCCCAATGCCACCTTAGTGTATACTTAGTTGATAATACTTTGTAACACTATTTTTGTATCAAGTTAGTATAAAGCAACACCAAAGCGTTTGGTGCTCTTTAAAGTTTTTTAAAGTTGTCATGAGCAGAATTTTGAGTTTGGATGTCTTCAATGTTTTTGTAGAACATTTTAACCCTTTATCTTTAACCAAAGATGGTTAATTCCGAAAAAACAAAACCTAAAAAACTAAACCCAATCTTATTTTAATACCCTATACCCCTAAATGGTGAGGGTATATGGGTTTGTGCTGATGTTTATAAGTACCAAAAATATCTGACCAATATCCACCGCTTATTATACCGATCGATTCAGAATCATTTTCTGGGTCGATTTAGTGATGTTCTGTCATCCATCCGTCTGTCTGTCTGTCCGTCAAATAGCCATCAACCACAGACCCCACCTCTTCATTATTGCAAATCTTTTAGGAAACTGAGGAAGCCAAATCTGGCGATTAAGGTGCGTAATGAAGCAATTCGAACTTTAATTCATGCATTTTGGGCTTCGCATTAGTGGATGTGTGAACTTGTAGCATAATCCGTTGATGGTTTTTCCTTTTTGAAGATAACCAATAAAAATTATCCCATGCGCATCCCAAAAATTAGACGTCATAAGATGGAACTATCTTTGCCTACTTTGTGCACGATTCTTCCATATCAGTTCACTATTGTGACTGTTCCTTTGTATCAGGTGTGATGTGGTGAACCCATGTCTTATGCATGGTTAGGAATCGGCGCAAAAACTAGGCTTCATTGTGGTGAAATATCGCTAAACACTATTGAAACATCTTCACGACGATGTTTTTGTTCTATTGTGAGCAAATGCGACACCGATCTTGCGGACAGCTTTCTCACTTTCGCACTGTCGCCATCTTAACGTTAAGTCGGATTGTTCTGGGATCACCATCGTATATGTTGACAAAATTGTGTATATAGGCTTGTTGCGACCTAGAGTTCGACTTCAATTTCCCTAAGATCTAAATTATTACATAAATCCATGTCAAATTTTTATTTTTTTTTTTACTAACCAACACTCAGGGGATGCCCCCTACAAATGCAGTGCATTGTGTTGATCTCAGGAAAATAGGTTGAGGGAAGGAGGAAAGAGGTAGTAGTATTTGTGGATATTTGACTTAAATTTTATTCGATTATAACTGTCAGAAAAGAACTCTGCGGGGGGTTTATTCCACATACGGTTAGTTCGACTGATAAACGAATTCTCTCTGTAATGCGTTGTGCGGTCAACTGGACAATAGACTACAAACGGATGTGATCTACTAGAGAAGCGGGTAGAGCGAACCGAAACTCGGGCACTTGGAATAAGTTCGCTAATCTCATTTCCCATGGTAATATCTATAGAACAGTGCTACACAACCCACATTCCGACGGTGTTCCAATGAATCCCTCCTTTGCACACGGTCCAGTAGCTCCAAAATAGACTTTGAAGTTCCTGCCCATATATGGGAGCTGTATTCCATTTTCGGTCGGAAGAAAGTGGTATAGATTTTAAGGAGATCAGAAGGAGTGAAGTAATTTTTACACCCTTTTAGAAAACCAAGAAACTTAAATGCTTCTTTCGACACTTGAAAAACATGCTCGTTCCAACGAACATCACATTGAATTCTCATGCCTAGAACATCAAGAGTTTCCGATTCCTCAATACCTATACCACCCATATATACAGATGACATTGTTTATTCCATGGCCCTATGGGTCAACATACAGCATTGAGTCTTCAGCGCATTAAAATCAACCCTATTCGCTTTAACCCACTCGGAGAATGTTAACAGGTCTTGATTGAGTGTGTCATTCATTGTCTGCCTTCTGCCCCCAACCTCCAAGAGGCTTGGCCTACAATTAAAGGAAAATAAATGACAAATGCTGCTGTCATCTGCGGAGGAGTAAATAGAATTAAAAGTTTGACCAAGAAGGTCGTTCAGAAAGATAAGGAAAAGGGAAGGAGAAAGAACGGAACCTTGGGGTACCGCTGAATTAAGCTGAAACTTATTAGATGAGACCCCATCAATAACAACACGTATTGTTCGGTCTCTGAGAAAACTCGATATAAATCGAGAGAAGTCATTAGCGACCCCAAATGCAATAAGCTTTGATATGAATGCACCGTGCCACACACGATCGAATGCCTTGGAAATATCCAGAGCAACCACTTTACTTTCGCCAAAATTGCGAATGGATCGACTCCAGCGCTCAGAAAGTAGAGCTAACAGGTCTCCCATGGAACGATTTCTACGAAAACCATACTGTCGATCATTAAGAAGTGAATTGGCCTCTAAGTAGTTCACAAGATGGAAATTGATCATGCTCTCCATCACCTTTGAGAACGCAGAGCAGATTGCAATTTGTTTTTCATGGTTATTAGCCGCTCCCTTTTTAGGGATTGGTTGGACATTAGCAACTTTCCAGCAAGAGGGAAAGACTCCCGCACGGTACGAAAGGTTGAAAAAGTTGGCCCATGGACTGGCTAGCATCGAAGATCACTGTTTCAGAACCAGTGCTGGCATACCATCCGGTCCCGAAGACTTATTAATGTTGAGATCCGAAAGAACCTTTTTAACTGCACGTACTCGAAAGAATATTTTAGTCATAGTACAAGATATACTACACCGGCAAAAACGAGTTTTTGCAAAAAAAAGTTCAGCTAAGAAGTTAGCCTTATCAACTGGTTCAGTGAATATTTGATCATTCATTAAAAGAGTTGGGATAGCAGAACTAGCATTGTTCTTTACCCTTTTAACAAATGACCAAAAGCTCTTACTACCCCGAGGAGCAGAGAGAACTTTAGCACGAAGACGCTGATCGTAAAGAAACTTTTGGCGCCTTAGTGCTTTGGTACATTCAGTTCTCGCCTGTGTGCGTTGCAGTTCAGTGGCAGAATTTTTATTTTCACGCCAATATCTGAATGCTTCCTCTCTGGTTCTAACTGCATCTCTGCAGGTCTGGTTAAACCATAATTTTTGATTTGGTTTATCCGAAATGTGCTTTGATGGAATAAATAATCGCATACCAAGCACTATTATTTTTTCCACCATTTTCGCAACAGCATCAACATTTTTATCCAGGAAACAAAGTTTCCAGTTGAAATGCTTGAAAAAATCGTTGAGCTCAGCCCAACGAGCCTTTTCGTAAATAAAAACTAAGTGCTTCAGAGCTGGTGCTGAAACACTTTGAAGTACAGAGTACGAAAGGGATGCGGAAATGGTGCAGTGATCCGAGTTACCGAGAGGTGCAAATATTTTCACTTCATACTTATCAGGGTGTGAAGTGAGAAAAAGGTCGAGAGTATTTTGTCGTTGCCCTTCAATGCACGGAATGTGCGTTGGTTAATTCACTAGTTGCGCAAGATGGTTATGCGCCGCGAAAAGCTCAACGTAACGGCCTTCGGGAGTTGTTTGACTCGAATGGTGAAGCCATGTAGAGTTATGGATATTAAAATCGCCAGCAACAACGACTTCACTATTCGGGCAACTCTCTAGGATTGTAGAAATGGATTCAGAAAGGGCGTTGAAGCCATTATAGGTATGCTCCCTTTCTGCATTTGGGCTTCTATATAGAAACCCGAAGTGCAAAATGTGTGACCTGTTCCGTTTATGGGTTCTTGATGATATTTATGTTTTAGTTCTTCGGTTTGAAATCAATTAATGTTTTCTAAAATACATTTGATAAATTCTGAGAAATAGTTGAATGTATTAGTTCAGTGGCCTTTTCAAATTGTTGTTATTCAACAATTGCTTTTTCTTAAATGACTCTTTCGCTGGAGAAACATAAAGACTATGTAATTCAATACATTAGAAGGAGTTTTTTGCTCATTTGACTTTATTTACTTCACCAATTAAAGCCGTATAACATCGAAGAGTTCAACCAAATATTCATGAGTTTTGAACAGAAGTCAGGAAAACTTAGAAGGGACTAAGAGCAAGGCATTACGGAATCACGTAAATTTCCTGATGCTTGTAAATATCTTTTAGGCAGAAATCCTCAGCCAAAATGTCCACTGAACTGACACATATGAACAGGACTACAAGCTCAAATGTCAACTTCATTATATTCAGTAAGGTTGCAATCAGGGCAATTATTGCGAAGCACTAATCGATTTTTAAAGAAAGCTAAATCTACATAAATAGAGAACAAGGCTTTGTGAAAACATAGGAAACCAAATTTAATTGAGTTGATTCCATATTATTTTTCAACATAGTCGCTTGTTTTCTCGATACACTTCATTCAGCGATTTTCCAAATTGTTTAAGACCTCCGCAAAAAAACATTTCGAAAGGTCCTCAAAATAGACTTATTTTGCCGAGATCAACTCCTCATTCGGTTTGAATCTTTTGTCAATGAGCCATTTCTTTAAATTAAAAAAAAAAAAAAAGCCGATTGAAGCCAAATCTGTAGAAAGAGGTGGATGCAATAACAATTCGAACCTTCAGTCGTGTATTTTTACTATCGAAACTGCACAATTATGCACCAATGGATCATCTTAATTTTTATTATTTCTTGGTTTTGCTCCCATACTGATAAATAATATTCTCCATTTTCTGTTTTTTAAGTAATAAATGTAGATAGTTCCATGTGTATCTTAAAAAACCGTGGCCATATTCTTAACAGCCGATTTCACTGTATTTGCTTTCTTCGAGGTGGATTAACCTGGTGCGGCCCATTGCTTTAACTGTTCATTTCTGGTGTATATTGGTGAACCAATGATACATCAGTAGTAATGTTTTGCCGATAGATTTTCCATTCTAACAAGTGGAGTGAGCCTAACTCATTTTTGATCACTTTATCTTTCAAATGGAAGTGTTAGAAGACAGCATGAAATTAATCGATTATTTGAATGATGGATTTGCCTAAAAATATGACAGTCATTTTCTGTAACTCCACATTTTTCATAAACCATTACGTTTAAGTGCTTGGTGCTTTTTATGATTTGTGAAGACTTATTGACTCACCCTCATAATAGAAGAGTATATGGTACATCTATTGAGTTAGAGGATGTACTGGCGAACGAAGCCGTTCAGTTGCCACGTAAAAGGGCATTAGAGAACATTAAAAGAAAATAATATGTCACTATAATAAGAAACACTGAGGCATTTTGGAGAAATAAAGGGTTTTTCAACAGGAACGCTACAAAAGTAGAAAGACAGGGACAGCAAACGACGCCATATTTCTTGCCGCTCTTCTGACATTTCTCTTCAGTAAGGTTTGCCATTTCATGATGGACAGATATACGAGCCAACAACGAGTCGAAATTATTAAAATTTACTACCGAAATTCGGAGTCAGTGGCCTCAACGTTTAGAGCGCTACGTCCAATTTATGGTCGTCATAATCGTCCTAGCAGATCAACAATTGAGCGTATAGTGGAAAAATTTGAATCCACAGGCACAGTACAAAATGTTCCCGTGCCAGTGAGACAAAGAAGTGCCCGTAGTGTCGAGAATATTGCTTCCGCTGAGGCTTCAGTTGAAGAAAGCCCAAACGTGTCTCTCACACGTCGTTCTGAAGCGTTGGGCATCTCTGTGACGTCGATGTGGCGAATTTTGCGAAAAGATCATGGCCTACATCCTTACAAGATCAAATTGACGCAAGAACTGAAGCCGCTTGAACACCAGAAGCGTCGTATGTTCGTGAATTGGGCTGAGCAACAACTTGAAAATGATTCGGATTTTCATCGAAAAATCATATTCAGCGATGAGGCTCATTTCTGGCTGAATGGCTTCGTCAAAAAAAAAATATGCATGCGTTATTGGTCAGACAGCAATCCACACGTACTCCATGAGTCATCATCGCATTGTTGGCAAGTCTATGGTCTATGCCAACAAGCCAGCGATGATTGATGAACTTCGTACGAATATCGAACGTGAAATTGCAGCAGTATCGGCCGATTTATGCTTGAAAACCGTCTTAAATTGGGTTCAGCGTCTGGACTTCTGCAAGCGTGCCCGTGGTGGCCATGCAAAAGAGAGCGATTTCCACACATAATGGCATCTAACGTACTTTCACAGGAATAAAGAATTTCATCGACATCCAAAACCGTTTTTGTTTTATTTAAAAAAACTTTTGTAGCGCTCTTATTGAAAAACCTTTTACCAGCACGTACAAAACGTCTAGAATTATGTAGTAATCCTACAATGTCAAGGTAACGAGGCTTTTAGTATCGCTATCTAGGAATGACCGTAGAGTTCTGGTAGGGGTGTTAACTGGACATTGCTTATGCAAAAAAAGCTGGAAAGCTGAGTTGTGATTTTGTGGAATTTGAGGGGTATCTGGAAATTGAGAGATTGCGAAGCAAATTTTGTATCACTGTCAAGCACTGAGATGCTACAGAGTGAACTATTTAGTAGCATATTCATTCCAAGATGTCGAAGAAATTTCAGAACTTAGGATTTGTCAAGTACTATACTGGGCTATGCGCGGTAACTGAACAACCTATTTAACCTCCTTATATAACCAAAACTATGTCCGTCGGTTTTTACTAGAGTAACCACGGAGAGACTGGTAGGCTAAGGCGGTTCCTTCTTATACTGGATGTCAATACGAACCAAAATTACATGCAAAATCTAACAGTCGCCAAAAAATTTCAAGCTCATCTTTGAGCCATCATTGTGCAGTCGGTTATCCTGTCCCGCTTTCCAACCTCTCCAAGAAAGTCTAGAAGTAAGAAAGAAGATTTTTATATTCTATACGACTCTGTAGTCAGGGTATAATTAGTTTGTGCTGATGTTTGTAACTACGATAAATATTTCACTTAGAGCCACCTTTTATTATGCCAATCAACTCAAAACCATTTTCTGAGTTAATTTAGCGATGTCCGTTCATGAGTCTCTCTGCCTTCACGTCGCAAATAAAAATAGATTCCGATGATATTTTGTATTCGGTCAAGTTCAGATTTAGCTCCAATACAAATAGGACCTTTATAATAGACTTAAATTTGGTTTAGTATGTTAAGTTAATCAGTAATTCATAAATTTATCCCCTATAATCGTAGTCCCCATAAAAAGCTGATCGCAGATCTTCACTTTAATCTATCAAAGACAAAAATATTGTATACATTTTTCTCAAATTTCATTTGTATATGATCGGTCTATTTGTTGACCCATATCAAAATAACATCCTGTATGAATTTTTTCATATCTGAGATCAACAAATTCATAACAATGCCACTTAAAATTTTTTCACGCTAAGTTGGATCTAAAATCCGTTCTTGAAACTCATGGTGTAGGGTAATGTATGCTCGATCTGGATCGACTATAATTTTCTTTCTTGTTTTCCAAGATTTTGATACAACCGATTCAGAAATATAGTATATCCATGGGCATAAAAATGCTCAGTAATTATAATTTTTATAGTGAGGGGACTTATTAGGATCGTATGATAATGTATGCGGTTCAAAAAATCTTGCGAAATAAGCTAATCTTTTTACCGGTTCGAATTGGAGTAAAAAAAAAAAATCATTCGATTTTAACAGCAGCTTCATAATTAAATTTAGAAACAATAAACAAGTACAAATACTTTTCCAAATTTTATCATTATTGAAAAGACACCACCTTAAGTCGTTCACAAGTTTCCAGTTAATAACACTAATATTAAGCATAATGTGAAGCACTTAATAAATTTATAAGTTAAGCACAAACTTTTCAAAATAACTTTTAACAGTGTAAAGGGAATAACAGCAAAACTTAAGCCAATGAAATAAAATAGCATGCCAACAAAAATCCTGTAGTTACATACAAAAGTCAATAAATTAGGAATACAATGACTTTTTATATGTATTATTTCTTCATTCGTATTTGTGAGAGAAAAAAGAATATATCTATATAAACAAAATCACCAATATATGCAAACATAAATGGCATTCATCAATACATGTCAAACATAGAACAACACAATGACAGGAAACAGCATAACGGTAAACAAAAGCGCGCATTTCCTGACTGGCTGCATTCGTGACAAGACTTGTAAACAACAATAGAATAAAACGGAAGTTTTCGGTTAAAACAAAATATAACTAAATAAAAAAATAATAAATAAACAATTGAGAAACAAAACTAGGATACAAAGTGTAATAAAAGAACAAAAAAAGTTTGTGAACAAAAATTTTTACAAAACAAAGTTGTTGAAAAATTTAATTACTATTTTTTGCTATTAACGGTAAAAATGTTTACAAGTGAAACTTTGCAGAAAAAATAACACCTTTAGAAAACAATTAAAAATCTGTTGTGCTTTTTAAGTAGGCAAATTAGTTTCATGAGAAGATTGAAGTAATTCTTTAACAATGTAACAAGTTTTTTTTTTCCTGAAACTATATGGAAATTGTAAACACATTCATTGTTATAAAAATAAATCGATATTCTATATGCATATAAAATTGTGTAGCGGGATTAAAAGATACGTCTGTATGTGCTACAATCCTCTTTCAGGGAAGGGAAATAGTTTTTAGGGGCCAGAAATAAATCTGTATTCACATGATATGCTTTACCCTTGGTAAGGGGGAATATAGTGGTGTTCAGATCAAAGAGTAAAAAAAATCACATAGGATGGGTTCTCTAGTGTTACTTACCGTACTCTAACGCTAACTGTAGGCAAATACATTCCTTACAAGAAACTGCACATACACTATTTACAGTGTTTGTGCATTTAGATTGTTTTTTTTTATATATTCACTCAGGGGATGTCATCTACTAAAGTAGTGCACTGCGCTTTAAAAGAGGGGGAGTAGTATTTGTGTTTAATTGACTTAAACTTATTTATATTGCAAGTAGGAGGAAAGACCTCAGCCGGAAGTTTTTTCCACATACGGCTTGTACGGCTAATAAATGAGTTTTTGCGGTAATGTGGTTTCCGATCTCCTGGACAGTGGACTTCAAATGGATGAGATCTACTAAATGAACGAGTGGTGCTTAGCAAAATATCGGCTCTAGAGATGAGTTCCCTTATCTCAGCAGAACACTTCCTATTGTAATATCTATAACACAGTGTAACATAACCAACATTCCGACGATGCTCCAATGTGTCAATAGAGTTGGTTACCCTACTGTCATTGATAAGCACCAACGCCCTTATTTGTACATGGTCCACATGGTCCCAATATATGGGAGATGTATTCCATTTTTGGTCATATATAGGTGATATAAATAGTAAGGAAATCAGATGGGCTAGAGTACTTCGTATACCGATTTAGAAAACAAAACTTCTTTCGTAAATTGAAAAATGTGTTTACTATATCAAGAATATCTGATTCCTCAATATCTACACCACCCATGGATGCAGACGACACCGATGACTGCATGACCCATCTATGGTCAATAAACAACATTGGGTCTTATGAGCATTAAAACCGATCTAATTCACTCGACCCCACTCAGATTGAGTGTGTCATTCTTATATTGCCTCTTGCTCCCAATCTCGCTAAGGATGGTCTTTGATCGAATGAGTATGAATGGGAAATACTGCTGTCGTCTGCAAAAGAATACATAGGATTGAAAGTTTGAAAAATAAGAAAAAGTGAAGGCAAAGGAATAGAGCCTTGCGGTACCTCCGCGTTTAACTGAAACTCGTTGGATGAAACACCATCTAAAACAACACGTTTAGTGCGATCTCTGAGATAACTCGACATATATATGCTTTGGAAATATCAAGAGAAACAACCTTACTTTCACCTAGTCGGTGAATGCTCAAACGTTCCGAAAGAAGCGTCATCGGGTCACCCGTAGAACGACTTCTGTCTACCGTTAAGCAATAAGTTTTTCTCTATATAGTTCACAAGTTGGTAATTCACCATGCACTCCATTACCTTTGAAAACGGTAATTTTAAGGGTTATTAGTGCATCATTTTTGGGATTGGCTGAACACCGGCAATCTTCCAACACGAGGGAAAGGTATCCCTACGGTAAGAGGCCCTAAAAAGATTCGCCAATGGACGCGATAGCTTCGAAGAGCAGTATTTCGGTACCAATGCCATATGCCATCCGGTCCCGGTGACTTCTTTTATGTTGAGCCTTGCAAGAACCCGCTTAACAGCGCGAGCTCGAAAGAATATCTTAGAAGGAGGTTCTTCTTGAAGTTCGGGCATTGGTTGATGGCTTCCCGGCAAGAAAGAACTACTTACGAATTGTTCACCCAAAAGGTTAGCTTTATCAAGGAGCATAAAGCATAATTTTTGTGTTCGCCGAAATAAGGAGTGAGAGCGGGAAAATCTTAATGTACCTACATAAAATGCAATGATAAGGAAACCATTGAAACTAAAGTTATGATTTTGTTTTTTAAATTTTAAAATTATATTGCTTACAAAAATAGATAACTTTTATAGTTCTAATCACTACTTATTGTAAACCTTTTCCGGAAACCCTTCCATTAGGGATTTTACAGTGGTTTTTCCACTTTTTTCTGATCAGGTAGTCCGTCTTTGTTTAACATCTTTCATATTTTGGGACACCTTTTTTGTGCTCTTCAACTCACTTTTCTCAAGAGACCAATATCTCTCCCCCTGGCTTTAGCTCCGATTTGCCTCCCTTGATACAAAAATAAATTAAATGTTCTTGTACCACTAATTATCTTTGTTAGTCTAATCACAGGAGGATGCCAAATCTGGCCAAAAAGTTGTGCAGACTTTGTGTCGGCTTAAGAAAGGAAGGACTATTTTTTTCTTACTTTTGTACTTACTACTCTTGCCGCAACTGTATATTATTTGCCATACGAGGAACTGTTTCTGGAAAACTGCTTTTGGTTCCTAAACTTATCCTCAACATTGCTTCAAGCATTAGATTTTTTGACCCGGAAGCTGAAAAAAAATCTGCCAACACATTTGTTTCGTCATCTATTAAGCAGCAGAAGTATTTTCTTATGAAACATTATTTGAATTCCATGCTCTGTTTTGTTTTGTTTATAAATTATTTACAGCGTTTCTGTCTGGAACTTATTGACCATTTGTGTGTTCAAACCTGCCTTAACTTTAAATTTTGTACCAAATAGTTCGAGCGCTGGGCTAAGGGATACTTTTCTACCGGAAGTATTGCGAGCTCTTTTCAATATCATTTGTACCTTTCTTTCTTTCCGAACCAGATGAATGGTGAAATTCTCTTCTTATTTTCTCATAACATTAGAAACAGTTTGACAGCAGACCTTTGATTCTTTGGCCAACTTTTTGTAGAACTAAGTTGAATTTTGTGGCAAATAATTAATAATTTTAGCACGCACTTCGCTTTCATCACTCAAGCTAACAAAAAATTAACAGGATTGTCAAAGATAACTTTATCAAAAGAAAAAAAATAAATGTGCACTAAAGAGGTATGGTACATTTTTCTTCATTCCGTGATCCTACATATGGAAAATTTGATATAAAGTATACGGAAATGCACCAGTTCAAATGGTATTGATTTTATGAGTAATTTATATTAAAATATTAACTGGGGTCCGTCCCAGATTCGATTAAGGCAAATTTCTTCTGAGCAAAACATTGCAAATACGATAATTGTTCTAAAGGGTGAGCTATAGGAAAGTTTTCCAAAAAAAAAAAACACATAAAATTCAGAAAAATGCATGAAATCTTTATTTGAATCGATAGCACGGTCCATATAATTTAATGCTTGAAGATTATTTCATGCAAATGTTGACCGTGACTGCGCCTCAAATGGTCCATCCGCTTAGTCCAATTTTGGCATACTCTTTCCAACATTTCGGCCGGTATCTCACGAATAAATGCTTCAATGTTGTCTTCCAATGCGTCGATTGAAGCGGGATTGTCTGTATTGATATGAGCTTTAACATAGCCCCACAAAAAATAGTCTAAAAGCGTTAAATCGCACGATCTAGGCGGCCAATTGACCGGTCCCGAACGTGAAATAAAATGTTCACCGAATTCGCCTCTCAATAAGTCCATTGTTGCGCGTGCTGTGTGGCATGTGGCACCGTCTTGTTGAATCCACATGTCATGCAAGTCAAGCTCTTGCATTTTGGGCAAAAAAAAGTTGGATATCATCTCTCGGTAGCGCTCACCATTCACAGTTACGTTACGATTCGCATCATCTTTGAAGAAGTACGGTCCAATGATGACACCACCCCATAAACCGCACCAAACTGTGACTTTTTCTGGATGCATTGGTAGCTCTTCCAATGCTTCTGGCTGACATTCACTCCAAAATCGACAATTCTTCTTATTTACGTACCCATTGAGCCAAAAATGAGCTTCGTCGCTGAATGGAAGAAGCGCGCGGTGAACTTTCTTAACAGAGCACGCATTTTGATAATAAAATTCAATAACTTGCAAGCGTTGTTCGTTTGTAAGACGATTCATGGTTAAATTATAGACCAAACTGAAGATGTTTGACAATGACACAAAACACGAAACGTGCGTCAGCTGTTTAAACCAGTGTTGCCAAAAAGATAATAGCTAAAAAATCACCCTTTACATCGCGAGTTCGGACAAGGCTCCAAGGTTTAAAAATGATCATATACCAATCAAACACGCCAAAGCAATTAATGGACATTGAAATAATCATAAACTTAATTAGAGTCAGAGTGCCATGTATTATTAATAGGGTACCCAAGTTATTCCCTGCTTCTTTTGTTCGATTTAATCGAATAATTCGAGTAACTGACTTAAACTTGCTCGATTAAGCGAGTACAATTTGAAAATTAATTGAATAATTATAACTCTTTGAATTATTCGAGGAACTAGGAACTAGGAACATTGTCAACGTCATGTTAATAAATTTATTTCATTTTATGCTGGGTCCATTTCTTGTTCTTCATATAAAATTAATTCCACATTTTGGAAAATGTCTGTCAATACCTCTGGAACGAAAAATTTTTTTTGACTAAAGATTCCAAATCAATTTCGTCGACTTAAAGAAGTCACCGTGCCAAGGTTTATTTTTTTAAAATCGGAGCAGTTCTTACAAGTCGATTTTTTTTAAGCCTAGTTCCGCGAAGCCGATGGCTTGTCTGCAGATTCTAATTTTGGCTACTTTTTTTTTTTTTTTTTTTGCAGCGACACAAAGCCTCTGGTGGGAATCGAACCCACGACCCCCGCATGATAGGCGAGCACGCTACCTACTCACCTACAGGAACGCTTTCCGGAATGGTTCAATCGATGGTGTCCTCGATGTAGGATTTTGAGTATATTGAGTAGCCGGGGCTTAATCAAGCGAATACGCTGGAATGATATGAGTTTGGCCCATCCGAAGGAATTCTTAATTTTTGAACGACTCTGGTTTTCGGTCTTGCTTCTCCTTTAGCACGATATTCACTTGATTGGTTGGTCGTTTCGGAATCGAAGGCATGGTTCGAATTTTCATCATCCTTAATGAAGCAGTTACAGAGATATTAATGCGACACTCTTTTTAAAAAAAAAAAGGAAAAAAATTGAATGTTTTTAACCAATCTAAATTTGACGCTTTTGAGGATAAAACATTTTTTAAAATGGTGTTGACTTATCTGTTTGACATTTCAACAGCTTCAGCAAGATATCTGATTGTCAATCGACAAAGAAGAGCAAAAAATATTATTCATCTTTAATTTATTGAATAAAGACAAAAAAAAAATTGGTTTTATAATATTTTTACCCAACAATATCTAAAATATTTACACAATAACAATATTTCAATAAAAAAAGAGCTATCTACGAGGGCGGATTAATAAGTCCGTGACTGTTCGAACTTCCTTCGTATTTTTTTTTTTTTTATTCATTTATTTATCTTTAAGCTATTAATATACAAAAAATTTTATATCTATGGATTTTACAACATTAATATAATCTTTTTACATAAATAACAATTTCTTTTTTAAAAATATAAAAATTATTTTCATTTTTTAATTCCAGAGGGATTTCGTTATATATTTTGAGACTATTATAAAATAATAAGTTTTGGAAAAAATTTGTTCCACTAAAGCCTAGCCCAAAATCCCTTGTATTACGCAAATTGTACGGTTGAACATCCGCCACGTATTTTAACTGTTTCCGCATGTAGTTCGGCAACAATCCATTCTTCATTTTAAATATGCAAATTAAGACATTCATTACCAGTCTTTGATTGACCGATAGCCAATGTAATTTTTGTAACATATCATTTTGATGAGATAGTCGATGTTCCCGTAAAATACACCGCATGCCTTTATTTTGAAGCTTTTGAAGCCTTATCTTCATCTCTTGTCTACCAAGGAATAACAGTGTTGAACAATATTCAAAATGAGGTTTAACGGTTGTATTATATATGTCAATAGCTGTAGATGTTGAAATTTTGTTTCGGATTCGTCTTAGAAAACCAATTTTTTTAGATATCTTTATACAAATATAATTATAGTGTAGGTCAAACTTAAGATTTTTGTCCACTATAACACGCAGATATTTAATTTCTGCAACTTGTTCTATTGTAACACTGTTAATACTAATGTTTTCATCAGTCTCTCCATTTATAACCATAGCTTTTGTTTTATTCGTATTAAGCTTTAATTTGTTCATATTTAAATACCTCACAACTTCTTCTAAATCCGAATTTAAGATTCTTACACATTCCTCAGGATTTTCATCGCTTATATAAATTAGTGCATCATCCGCAAACATACATACTTTGGCTTTCTTTAATATTTTTTCCAAGTCGTTTATTTATATAAGAAACAGCAATGTTCCTAAAGCTGCACCCTGAGGTACACCTATGTTACATCTTCAATTTTTGATATATACTGACCACATTTTGTTCTTTGGGTTCTATTCTCTAAGTAACTATTAAACCACTTTAGTTCCACCCCTTTAATACCATACTTTTGAAGTTTTTCCAATAATATTCCTCTATTAACCGTTTCAAGTGCTCGTTTCAAATCTAAGAAAACTGCTACCACACACTTTTTATTTGTAGTTTCTGTTTTCCATTGAGTGACTACCAGATTTAGAAGATACACAACTATGTCGCTGTCTGAAGCCTGATTGTGTTTCATTCAATAAATTGTTGTTTTCGAAGTATTTGTTTAATTTATAGTGAACTACTTTTTCCAAAACTTTGCTTATTGTCATCAACATGTTAACTGGACGAATTTCATTGGGATCCACTGTGTTTTTAATTTTTTGAATCGGTACTATACATGACTCCTTAAGACAATAAGGGAATGTTCCTGATTGTAATGACGACGCAACAAGACTATGCAAATAGGTTCCAACAATATCATAGTTATCTAATAACATCTTAACTGTAAGAAAGTTTTGATCTTTTTTATTATTCATTTTTTTCAAGGTATTTTTTAACGTTGTACTGATAATTCTCTTAAATTTAAAATTTAATTGTGGATTTACTTGAATCAAATTTTCATATCTCACAAATGGTATGCTATTAACTATTTGATGTACACTGCGTACGAAAAACGAATTCAATTCATTAGCTATTTCTTGCTCATTAGTAACAGATCTTCCATCAATATGTATTTCCTGTATGTTAGAATTATCTTTTTTTAGAACAAGTGCTTTTATTGTTTTCCACATACTTTTTTGGTCAAAACAGCTGCTAATTTTGTTGCTTATAAAATTATTTTTTGCTTTTGAAAGTTCTGACTTGTATTTATTTCTTATTTGCTTGTAATTGTTCCAATGAAAATCATTGTTACGCCACACTGCTATTTGGTAAAGTTGTACTTTCGTTTCTTTCAGATATTTTAAATGATTATTTTACCATTGATTTGGCGTACGACTTGTTGTATATCTGATGTTTATCAATGGGCTTAATGCAAGATTAATGCTATTTACTACTACATTAGACAACTCATTACACGGATGATTTGATGTAACGTCAAAGATGTCTCCACACATTAGGTTATTCCGAAAATCAACATTGTTAAAATGCATTGTTTTTACCAATTTTCTTTTAGGTAAATCAATTTCTTGTTTATTGGGTATTGTAATATCTAAAGACTCGTGATCACTTATTTTCATGTTCAAATTGGGTTCTGCATTAATATTTGCAATATTCGTTACAACATAATCGATTAAGGTAGATGTGCTACTGGTTATTCTTGTGGGTTGATTTACAATTTGCTTTAAAAAATTATCATTTATTATTTCTTGCAGTCTTACTTTATGGCTGCCATTCTTCAACCAGTCAATATTAAAATCGCCCATTATAAGATACATATCATTCCCACTGTATTTCTCAATTTGGTCTTCAAAAAACTTGATAAAATTACCTTCCGGGGATTGCTGTTGATCAGGAGATCTGTATATACTAATTAAAATATATTTCATGTTTTTGTTCTGTATTTCAATTGTTAACCATGCATTCAATTACTTTTACCTTCCAGTTTTTCTTTATGTAGAAGCAAACACCCCCAGTATGCCTTGACGTACTATTGCATCTGAACATATCATAGTTTTTTAGCATGAATTCAGCATCCCCTAAATCATCTGTTAAATGAGTCTCAGTTAAACTCATAAAATCGTATTCCTCTTCCATACACAAAACTTCTAATTGGTTAAAGTTAGCAGTCATTCCTCCAATGTTTAAATATAATCCTTTAATTGAGTTTGATTGCTAATATGCAATTCTTTCTGCCTCCAATTTATTTTTCCTTTGCAAAACACTACAATTCTCGCCTCTGCAATCATGATTACAATCAACGTCATCTAAATGAAGCCTTTCCTTTGTTTTCATACAGTTAATACATTTAACTACATCACTTTTACAATCCTTGTAAGAGTGGTTACTTTCACTACATTTAGCACATATTTGAACCTCGCTATTACAAAATTTTGATGTATGACGGAACCCCCAACATTTATAACAACGCATCACTTTACAGCTCTCATAAACTGGGCACCTGTCCCATTCAATGTTAATTTTGATTTTACCCATAATTTTTTCAAATCCTTCTCCGTCAGTTTCAATAATTGCATTGTACACATTAGGATTTTTATAGGACTTATAAACTTTCAAACATATTAAATGTTTACAATCAATGTTATTTTGTTTTTTAATGGCTTCAACAATCTTACTTATTTCCAACTCCTCGTTCATTCCGGCAATTAAAATTTTTGATTCTTCATTTTTGGCATTTGTACTTCATAATTACTTCCCATCTCATCCGACAAAATATTTCTATCATTTTCATTTTCACATCTGATGGCAACCACACCATCATGTCTCTTTGTAATTCCCTTTACTTCTAGATTCAGAGCTGAAGGTTTAATTTTTTCCTTTACATCTTTTTCTGTTTGTTGACTATCTTGTTTACTTTTTTGTTTTAAAAAAACGGGAACACTGTTCACTGGTTTCTTTGATTTACTTGCATACGTTTCTTTTGAGTTTGTTTCTACACTCTTTTTAATCTCGTTGACGATTTCTATTCTTACTTCGTTTACTCGTTCCTTTATTTCTTTAGTAATTTTTGTTCGATTTTCCTTAATAAGATCAATTAAGTTTTTATAATTTTCATTTGTTACCTCAATAAAATTTACACATTCATCGCAAATAAATTTCATATTGGTGCATTTTATCATAGTTCCAGCGTCACATTCAGACAAATTGTAACATTTCAAATGAAAATTTTTTCCACAAAATCCTCCACATCGTATCCCACCATTTCTGCAGCTTATATTACACTTCCCACAGCTTAAATCCATAGCTCTTCTCGACTATCATCAGAAGTATATGCGACGCAAAAAAAAAAATTAATACAATTATATATATTTTATAAATTTTTATATTAATTTTTGTGTAAAAAATTCAATATTCAAATAGAGTTTAAAAAAAAAAAACGCCCGTATGCTTTCGCTACTCGATATAGCTATATGAAATGCAACATCGCTCCCATCAAGTACAACCTGCTAGTAGACTACTGTAAAATTTTGAGCAAGTTCCGTCATTTGCGTTTAACAGCTGTTCAAAACATGCAACCACGTGTTTTTTTTTAAATGGAAAAAAGTGAGTTCCAAGTGCTCAGTAAACATTATTTTTTGCGAAAAAAAACCATAAACCAAACCAAGGAAAAGCTTGACAAATACTATGGGCATCGATTTCAATGGTAAAAATGCAGTTTACTGACTTTCGTTATGGTCGCACATATACAAATGACGCCGAAAGTTCTGGACGGCAAAATTGAGGTCAATACACCCGAAAATGTAGAAAAAAATCACGATATGATATTGGCCGATCGAAGAGTAAAAGTGCGTGAGATTGTTGATACCATAGGCATTTCATATGGCAATGTGGTTTCGATTTTAAATGATCAGTTGCATATAAGAAAGCTGTCTGCAAGATGGGTTCGCGTTTGCTCTCAATTGACCATAAACGTAATCGTGTAAGAACTTCAAAATTCCATGAATTGGGCTACAAATTGGGACCTCATCTGCCATATTCTGCGGACTTAGCCCCCAGTGACTATTTCGTATTTCTAAACCTAAAGACATGGCTCGGTGGAAAGAGATTTAGCTTCAACGATGAAATTATTGATCAAAAATGCCTATTTTATGGACCTCGAAAAATCCAATTTTTTGGAAGGGATACAAAAATTGGAGTAACGTTGGACTAAGTGTATTGAGCAAAAGGAGATTATGTTGAAAAATAGTTTTTTTTTTGCAAAAAACTGTGTTTCATTCTAAAAGTCCGCCCTCGTAGCATCAAAAAATGATATATTTTTTTTCTATATGGGGTAAAAAGACTGTTTTTAAGAATTCTATTAAAGATCGATTGAATAAAACTTTAATAACGAATGATAGTAACGGGTTTTTGCTGAACAATTGCGTTTTTTTAGTTAGCCCTTATTGACTATAAGCCTTCGATATACATATGTATAAATTATGTAGGTATATACATACATACCTTGACATCACAGGACTATTTATAAAAACAAAATAAAAAAACATGCTTATATCATGTAAACAATTTTCTTGTTTATTTGTTTTTCTAAAAAAAAAAAACGAAAAAAAAATATGGCAGACACTTAAGTGGGTTATTTATGTATTTATTCCAAATTTTGGGCATGCCATAGCATGCATATTACAACAATACATTTATTTACATATACATATGTGTATTTAAAAACAAATCATAAAATAAGTTCTTCACTTTATCAAAATATACTTGTACATGAATCAACGAACTTGACCTGCCTCAAATTTTGTTAGAAATCCAAGAGAAACAACATAAATAAGTTTCTGTATTCACCATCTGTTATTACCAGATAGTATGTCATATTTATCACCTCAAGACTTCTTCGAAAAAGTGGCAAAACATGTGATACACACGCAATTGTGTTTTAAATAAACTTCTAACAAAATAAGTGGTGAAGTAAAAAATTCAACAAATACCACGCAATTTGATTTGTATTTATCAGTGATAGAAATTGGCAAACATACACACATATTTATGCAAGTGTCTGTCTGTGCTTAGTTATGAAAACTTTAGCAATATATGGAGTTAAAGTAAATTCAAATTAATAATAGTTTATTACTTTGTTAGCACAAGTGTTTTTTCTTTAGACTTTAACTATACATTCCCACTAAACGTGGGAATGATACCATGGCGAATAAACCAGAAAACATGAAGCGATATTTGATTTTTCAACACTTGAAATCTAGCACCTACATAAGTTGTTTGAAAACCAACAATATACTCGCAATCACAGCTATGCTTCAAACCGCAATTTTATAGAACACAAATTAAAGTCTTTGTTTCTTTATCTTGCTTTGTTTTTGTAGAAAAGTAATGCAGTTATATTATACTAATGACAAAAAGTTCATTTTCTTAAAAAGTGCTTTTGCTTAAAAAGTACCTTTTCTTAAAAAGTAACATTTTCTTAAACAAGTAAGAGTGTTAAATTCGGCTGTGCCGAATCTTTGATACCCTCCACCTCGGTTTGAGTATTGATAATAAGTATATGTAAAAAAAAATATCTGAAAAAGAAAAAACTTCATACCAAATTATTTCAGCAAATTCCTTGGTTTGATCCGGATTTTTGTTTATTTCAAAAGTTAGTCTATAAAGCTCTCTCACATTAGTAATTCGCGGTCCAACGAGGAAAGATCGTTTTCGTCTTTTCTATTATTTCGGATAAAAGAAAACACGTTTCGGTGTTTGCTTTTTGGTCATCGTGGTTGCTGGCATAACCTCTCGTTTAATTTAGTTTAAGTTTTGCGAATTAAATAGCTCGCCCTAACCTCCATTGCGAAGGTAATGGTCGTGCTAATTGGATATGGCTGTATAGTTTATTTTAATTGGCCAAATAATTCTTCATTGCGGCCGTATAAGTCGGATGGAGTAACAAATTAATAACCAAAATAAAAAAGCTCCCTCAATTTTTTTTGTTAAAATATTGCCATATTTGGAAAATAATTTTTTTTTTTTTTACATATTAAAAGGGAGTTTTCACTATTATGGCGTTTTCTTTTCTGAAAAAAAATGTTACACTTTATAATGTTACATTTTTATAATTTTTGCCTCACACATTAAAGATGTTGCATTTATAATGGTCAGAATAGAACATAAAATTACAAGAATGCAAAACTTTTTGATGTGTAAACGTCTATACGCGTAGGGGGGTAAATTTCTAATTCACAATACAATCACAAAAACAGCATAATATGTGAGCGTAAGATCATACGCGTAACATGTAAGCATTAAGACAAATCGGTGTGACATGATTGCTTGGTGAAAAAATTATGATATGTAATAACATTTTTGTCGCTGTTTTCTGCATTTTATTTATCAGCTGGTTTTGTTGACGTTTTTATTCTTGGACACCAAAAAGGAAAAATAAAAATTAAAAAAAAAAAACATTGATATTTTCCATATTAATAATTTATTTTGAACAAAACAATAAAAATTACACTTTTCCTTATTTTTTTTTTTTTTTTGTTTCTTTACACAAATACATATTTACAGCTGTTTTATCGTGTTATTCTCCCCCTCTGATTTTTTAGAGTGCGAAAAATGCAACCTTTTCACATATTTATAGTGCGACATTTTTGGAAAAGAACACGTTACTCTTTCGCAAGGTTGACATTTTTTTAGAAAAGAACACAAAAAGAGAAAAAAAAAGTGCGAAGTGGGAAAAACGTGTAACATTTTTGCCAGAAAAGAAAACGCTATTAGATTTTGTGGTAACACAAAATAACACAATACAATATAAAATCTAACCCAGTGATGCCAACTTTTGATTTTGAATTAAATTATGTTAATAAAATACATTTTCATTTATTGACTCCAAATACTACTACCTGCGTATTATTATCGAAAATCAACTTTTTGGGTTTTACGTTGCATACCATGAAGTCAAATTTTGAAGTCATCAAGAACACTGGTTCAAATTAGGTATGCCAAACGCAAAAAACCAAATGTCCCAAAAATTTTTAATAAAATAATTTGTTATCTTTATTTTCTGAAAAACTTCAAATTTTCATCCAAAAAAATTGTGCAAAATAATATATAAATACAATTCTCATAAAATTGATCTTTATTTACATATGTAACAATTTTTATGTTCGCAATTCTTAAATATCATTTGAGGTTTTCTTAACTTTATTGGATTTAAATTAATATTTTCTTATCCTGAAATGCTATTAATGTCTTCTGAATCGCAATATTTCTTTTTAATTTCAGTCGATTTTTTAAATGTAAACATATTTGTTGTTTTCTGAATTTCAATTTGTGTTTAAATAATAAAATTTATATTTTAAAAATTCAGTAGATGTCTTCTAAATTTCATTTTATTATTTCCGACGTTTTAATATGATTTTCTGAAATTAATTGAATTTATAATAGGAAATCTGAATTCCAATTTTTAGAATTGATATTTTCTTTAATTTGAATGGAAAATTTAAAAGGTGCAATTTTGTATTTATGTGAATAATAATGCTTTAGTAATTATAAACAATTTTTAAAAATTATATGTAATTGCAATGAGATATTTTGTAGGTAAAGCAGAATAACAATTTTATATACATAACTATGTAGAACTGTTTTGAAAGCAAAAAACTCATTGCTTATTCTTTACTCAGCTCTGTGTTTATACTTTTAACATTGTTGTGTTTGATATCTAATTGAAAATGTTGACATTCATGTTAAAATAGAAATAACTATTGCAAAGCTAATTCGAACAAAAATTGTGGTGCCATCTACTGTGGCATAGTCACACTGAGCAAAATGTAGTGTCACTCTGTTTGTTAATACAAAAGAAATGTATTTTCCCTAAAACAAAATATTGCAGAATTTTATATAAATAAAATAATATACCAAATTATTTCTAACATGCGGTTATTATGGATATACAAATATAGAATATATGTATATTATTTTATTATTTAATATATGTATGTATGTATACAACAAAAAATACAACATCAAAAGTTATTGTTGTGTCTTTTTTTAATAAAATCATATTTTTTTTTTTTTTTTGGTAAATTTACATTGTTTTTTTTTTTTTTTTGGGTATATAGGTTTGTCATTCCGTTTGTAACGCATCGAAATAAATTCCTGAGACCCCAAAAAATATATTCTCTTGATCCTTATGCAAGGGAAGTTGATTTACCGATGATCGTCTGTCCGTCTGTCTGTGGAAATCAAGATCACGCCGTCAATATCTTGTATAAAATCGTTTATTAACATCCCAAAGGAGTTGCTATTTAAAATCGTCAAAATCGGTCGAAGGGTTTTCGAGCTATGAATGAAACTTTGAAAAAACTATTGAAAACATAAAATTTTTCAGTGTGTTTGTTGTTTTTCTTAAGATATGTTGTATATGTTGTAATTCTTCGTATTGTTGAAGTCATTGCAGTTGTGTGTATATTAATACTGCACGTGTCACATTGGCCTAAGCAAGTTTTACCACATATTTTTTACCTTTAAAATTAAATATTAAAAATTACTAAAAATAAAAAGTGGAATATGAACAATGGAAAATGGAAAACGAAAAATGAAAAATTAAAAATGAAAAATGGAAAATGAAAAATGATAAATGGAAAATGGAAAATGAAAAATGAAAAATGGAAAACGAAAAATGAAAAATTAAAAATGAAAAATGGAAAATTAAAAATTGAAAAACTAAAAATGAAAATGAAAAATGGAAAATGAAAAATGAAAAATTGAAAATCGGAAATAGAGAATGAAAAATAAAAATGAAAAATGAAAAGTAGAAAATGAAAATGGAACATGGAAAATGAAAAATTAAAAATGGATAATGAGAAATGGAAAATGGAACATGAAAAATGAAAAATGAAAATTGAAAAATGGAAAATGGAAGTTGAAAAATGAAAAATTGAAAATGAAAAATGCAAAATGCAAAATGGAAAATGAAAAATGAAAAATGAAAAATGGAAAATGGAATATGGAAAATGAAAAATTAAAATTGAAAAATGGAAAATGGAAAACGAAAAATTA
Organism: Cordilura impudica; assembly: GCA_963682025.1. Lineage (NCBI taxonomy): Eukaryota > Metazoa > Arthropoda > Insecta > Diptera > Scathophagidae > Cordilura > Cordilura impudica. Next base: position 111,355,510 of record OY821518.1, read on the forward strand.
AAAATGGAAAATGGAAAATTAAAAATGAAAAATGAAAATTGAAAAATAGAAAATGAAAAATGAAATATGATAAATGGAAAATGGAAAATGGTAAATGAAAAATGGAAAATGGAAAGTGAAAAATGGAAAATGAAAAATTAAAAATGGAAAATGGAATATGAAAAATTTTAAATTAAAAATGGCAAATGGAAAATGAAAAATTAAAAATTAAGAATGAAAAATGAAAAATGGAAAATGGAAAGTGGAATATGGAAAATGAAAAATGGAAAATGAACAATGAAAATATAGAAATGAAAAATGAAAAATGGAATATGAAAAATGGAAAATGGAAAATGCAAAATAAAAAATTAAAAATGGAAAATGAAAAATTTTAAATAAAAAATTGCAAATGAAAAATGAAAAATTAAAAATTCACAAGTAAGAAAATTATAGTCGGTCTAGACCGACTATACAATACCCTATACCATGCGTTTAGAAACCCTATCTCTTAGGCCCAACTAACTGGACATAGAAAATAAGCAAAAACCAAATTTGAGTGGGATTTTTATTAATTTTTTTGACTGCAGATATGAAAAAGTTCATATCGGATGCTACATCTATATGGGGACTAGGTCCAAAAATCGACCAATCCTGATTATGTTTGGTAAAGTCTCTTGTATTTTGCAAAAATATATACAAACAAAATTTGAGAAGAATCAGTGCAATATTTTTGTTTTTAATAGATTTAAGTGAAGATCGGGAAGCAGTCTATATGAAGCCAAAGGGATCATTTTTGGACTACTCATTAATGGATGTAATGAATGCATATAAACCCAATTTGAATAAGATCTATATGACAATTTGGATCTTATGGCAATTTATGTCGATTTCATAGGGGTAATTTGTATGGGGTCTAGGTCTGAACATGGACCGATTCTCACCAATGTCAATAGCGTTCATCCCATGGCCGATAGAAGCTTATATACCAAATTTCATCAAAATATATTCATATTTGCGACCTGCAGTTTGATTACAAGGTTTACATGGACACACAGACGGACGGACGGACGGACGGACATTGTTAAATCAACTCAAAAAGTGATTCTGATCCGATCGGTATAATTAAAGATGGGTCTAGGTCAAATATTTTTGGTTGCTACAAACAGCAGCACAAAGTCATTATACCCAAACCACATAGTGGTATAGGGTATAAAAATGTAAAAAGGGAAAGTGGAGTATGGAAAATGAAAAATGGAAAATGAAAAATGAAAAATCGAGAATGGAAAATGAAAAATCAAAAGTGGAAAATAAAAAAGGAAAAATGGAAAATGAGAAATTAAAAATTAAAAACTAAAAATGAAAAACGGAAGATGAAAATTGAAAAGTGAAAAATAGAAAATGATAAATTAAAAATGAAAAAGGTGGAGGGTATCAAAGATTCAGCCGAGCCGAATTTAACACTCTTACTTGTTTTTTTTTAACAACAGATGTTGGTGAAATTTTACTCCCTTTATATGAACTCCTATGCCGTTTACTTTTCTGACATTTTTTTGCACTTTTTTCGAAAAGTAAATTTTTTTATATATTCTAAATTAAGAGTAACCTAATTTTATACATCAATCGAAAGGTCTCAAAGTGTGTTCATAAAATGCAAAAAATTTTGATTATTATCCCCTTTGAACTCATGGGGAACAATTCTAAACTAAGAGTAACCTAATTTAATACATCAATCCAAAGGCCTCAAAGTGCTGTGTTCACAAAATGCAAAAAATTTTGATTATTATCCTCTTTGGGAACAATGTGGAAATTATCTCACACTAAGACCTGAAAGAAGTCACTGGCTACAATTTCTTGCGAATTACGAGCGCTCGACTTTGAGACCTTTCGATTGATGTATAAAATAAGGTTGCTCTCAATTTAAAATATAAAAAAAAATACAATTTTCGAAAAAAGTGCAAATAAAAAGCGACATTTTTTGTCAGAACAATTTGGATCAATTTTTAACTCCTTTCCCGTGACCCAATCGATCTGAAACTTTGCGGCGGGCTCGCGGCGATGACAAATATGATCTAACAAGTTTTTTTTTAGTGATGCCAAAACAATTGAAGCTTTTATATTCTTATACCAGAGTTGATAAAAAAAATGTATAAAGGGTTACTTTTTGTTATATTACTACCACAACGACCACAAAAACAACAAGTACAGCTATGGCAACAATACAACATTTAGAATAACAACAAGAACAATACAGAAACATACTTTTTCAATTTTTTTTACTGCTTCAGTGATTTCTCGGGACCAATTAAACTGATTTTCATTATCTTTCAAACAGAGAAGGTTTCAATCAATCAATCATTCCCACTAAAAATGTGCGCCCCAGTTATCCTATTGAGGGCGTGATCGTGACAAGAACAACATGATAAATCATATTTTTTCAAGACTTTTTTACTTCTTCATTCAATTCTTGGGACCTTATCAACCGATTTGGACGATTTTAAATAACAAACGGACAGATGGACAGACAGATATCGATATATCAACTCCGCTTGTTCTAAGGATCACAAATATATATATTTTATGGGTTCCAAAATTTTTTGACAAACTTATATATACCCTCTGCACACTGGGGTGGAGAGTATAAAGGGTTCCTTTTCTTAAAAAGTACATTTTCTTACAAAATTCCTTTTCTTAAAGCGTATCTATTTTTAAAAAGTACTTTTGCTTAAAAAGTAAATTTTTTTAAAAAGTACCGTTGCTTAAAAGGTAAATTTTTTTAAAGTACCTTTTCTTAAAAGTATCTTTTTTTAAAAAATACCTTTTCTTAAAAAGTACCTCTTCCTAAAAAGTACCTATTCATAAAAAAAAAGTACAATTTCTTTAAAAAAAATCTTGTTAAAAAATTGTCTATTCTTAAAAAGTACCTTTTCTTAAAAAGAAAACTTTTCTTAAAAAAAAAACTATTTCAAAAAATTCCCTTTTCATAAAACAGCACCTTTCCTTAGAAAAGTGAATTTTCTTAAAAGGGCTCCTTATCATAAAGAAGTAATATTCCTAAAAAAATAACTATTCTTACTAGCAGATTCCAGCCCTCGAAATTCGAGTGCAAATTCTAGGAAATTTTATTTTTTCATTAAATAAAGACCCTAAAGGTGTGCTAATCAACTATAGCCAATTCACAAATCAACATAAAAAACAAACTAATTTTTTTCACAAACACATTAACAAATTTAATAAACACACACATAGCATTGTATAATTTTATGTATGTGTTAGTAGCAACTTTAAAAGCAATTTACTCAAAATAAAGAAAAAAATTTAAAAATCTGTAAATCTGCAAATCGGCTAAAAAGTAATACTTTACAAATAATATATGTTTGGTCAAAATTGGGATAAAATGGTAGAACAAAACATCAGTCACAAGAAATCGCTTAACCCATTAATATTATAGATATAAATGCCTCTTATAAAAGTATTTATTCATTAAGTACCTTTTCATAAAAAATGCTATTTTCTTAAAAAAGTAATTTTTGTTAAGAAAAGAAATAAAAGCAATACGTTCTGATTTTACGCTGGCGTCCGTACTCCACACGACATAACTGACTTGACGGTCAATTTCATAGAAGCGCAAAAGAAGGTGCAGCACCTGCTATCGGTGTTGCTACTAGCTGCAAGGACCAAAAATATTTAGGTTTTCCGCGTTTTTGTGTGTTTCAAAATTATTTGACATTACCTTTACATTGAATGCCTCCATAGCGCTTTGAATCCTGGAACAGCTCGTTATACGTCCATTGGTGACTCGTTCTTCAATATTAGACAGTGCTGTGTTGTGAGCAATTGCAAAAATGAACGTCGCTTATCGAGGTTTTTTACTTGCTTAATTTCATAATATATGATAAATGCAACTAATGCAGCAATATCTACCATATTGTAGAACATTGCAAGTGGCCAGCTGTTTGTTGATCGCTTGCAAGAATATGTGCCAAGCATCTGATCCATTGTTTCCACGCCAGATTTATAAGCAGTGTAATCCAGAATAACCATGGGCTTCGTTTTTTCAGTATAGTGCATTGTAGACAGCAAAATAACCGCATTTTTCTTCTTCGGAACATGTGAGCACAGTGATATATCGCCTTCGCAGAAGCCAAACAATGAGCTGCAATCTGTACGCAAATCTGTCCAGGAAATCACGTGGTACAAATGTCTCATTTGAACGTACTGTTACAACATATGCAGTTTTCTGCCTCATCAATGTACGCGCCACATCCAACGTGGAGAAAAAATTGTCAGCATAAATTGTGCTACCTGTATTCACATATTTTTTTCACTAATTGATATACAACATTCTGCACTTGATTTATCTCACGGGCTTGACCAGGTAACTTCCTAGAGTAAACCATTCCTTTAACGGGATAAAATAATTCCAATCGCATAGCCATTATATCATTCCGTATTCGGCTGGCTTAGACGGAATGTATTGTGTAAACCGTGTGCAGCCAAATTGACCTACAACATTTGCCAAACATCGTCAATAGCAGCAGTTTTACTGTTGATTAATCGCTTCATTCGCCCCACAGTTCTTTAGCAGGCTCATTTTCGATTGGTTTCCCGTATGATAATATACGCCATATCTTCGGTGGCCTTGGCTTCCTTATGTAGTCAACCACGTTATGAGCACGAATGCTGGTATTCGGTGTTGCAACTTTGCTCCATTTCGTGCCATTTTTAGGTGTAAAATAACTTTCAGAAGTTTCGGTAGTGGCAAGTGGCACGATCAGTTTCTAATTCATCTTTGTCGTCTTCATCTAGCTCCTCATTGATTTCACATGCGGTTCCGTTTTGACATCAGACTTATCAACGTCAAAGCTTATCTGATATGTTAGGTCATCATTATTTTCAATCCCGACGTCAAATACAACATCATCATCATCATTGTCACTCTCCTCATCATACATAAATTCTGCAAATCTATCATCGATAATATGTCTCTCCTCCTTAGTCATTTGCTGGTAGCGTGTACTGTGACGTATTAACCTTTCCGCAACATCCACATTTGAATCTGCCATTTTTCTTTATACGTATATATACAGATTTAAAAATTCCGCACTCGATGTTCACTGTTCAATATATAAGCGTTAGCGATTTCTTCTAATAATAGTACAAGGTCCGTAGGCACCTTTCCATTAATCCACGTAGTAGAAATCGTTAAACCTCAATAAAATGTAAAATATTGCTCGTATTGTTTCAAAACTAGCTTTAATCACACAGCACACTTTTTTCTTGGCACACATGCACGGTGCGGGTATTCAACCCATACAACATCAAGGAGTTGTGCGAGTGTGAAAATCAAAAAGCACATTTTATTAAAAAGTACCTTTTTCTTAAAAAGTACATTTTCTTAAAAAAGTACATTTTCTTTAAAAATTACCTTTTCTTCAAAAATTACCTTTTCTTAAAAAAAAAAACTTTTCTTAAAAAGTTACTTTTTCTTAAAATCTGAATTTTCTTAAAAAGGTAGCTTTTCCAAAAACGTATCTTTTTTTAAGAGTAAATTTTCTTAAAAAAGTACATTTTCCTAAGTAAATTTTCTTAGAAGACGATTTTTATTAAAAAGTAACTTACTTTTTATAAAAAAGTAACTTTCGATAAAAAAAAAGTCACTTTTCTTAAAAAGTACATTAAAAAACTATATTTTCTTAAAAAAGTAAATTTTCCTAAAAAATAAATACTCATAAAAAAGTACCATTTTTTAAAAAGGTACTTCTTATACTTTTACAAAACACTACATTTCAAAAGGAAGTATCTATTCTTAAAAATTATAGTTGGTCTACACTGACTATACGATACCCTATACCTAAAGTGACCATATTTTTTTTAATCTGAAAACGGGACATCGAATAATTCTGATGGTTTCGGTTATATGAAATGGAAATGCATAGATAATATAATAATATTTTATTTGTCCATAGTGAGTGGAATTTTTTATTTTACGTTGCACTACAAACAAATTGTTTATACATTATTATATTTTTCAGAGCCACAAATTTGTTTCAAGATTTTAGATGACGATATTAAATATGTGTGGAATTCTTGGCAGGATTTTTTAATATTCACTTTAATAATTAACATAGCCTTAAGCACTGATACCCTTAATTGAGTTTTATATTCGGTCCACAACTTGTTCATCAAAGAAAATACACGTTTAACCGGCGCATTATTACCAGGCACACATAAAATATATTCAACTATAATTTGGAAATTTCCATGGTTTAGGGAACTAATTGCTTTTAAATGTTTAAATACTTCCACCCAACGATTTTCCGTATAAATATTTTGTTGGTTCCATTCATCAATTTTCTGCGATGTTACGTATTTAGATGCGAGTGAATATACATCGAATACTTCCGTATCTTTATTGCAATCGATAAGTTCTTTTTCGATCAATATATCTAGAACTTTTTGAACATCTTCCCACTGTAGTACTTCTGTTAAATTTGCCCAATGAAGTGTTTCTAATTCTTTGTTATAAACAGTCCATTGCTCTAAAAACTCTCGACTAGTTTTATAAAATTCTTTAGCCTTAATTTGCACGAAATTCTCATCAATATCGGTGTAACCATCTTCTTTTAATTTTTCAAGAAACCACGGACTGAATATGGAAGAAAGTGAGTTGTCTCTTTCTGCAACAAGTTCTCTTTTAATTTGTTAATTTCACTTGCTGCTTCAATTTTTTGGCAATTTATACATTACAAGTTTCTACAGCAGCTGAAGAAACCAAGGAGGCGGACACACAGTAAAAACGGTGTGACATTTATAAAAATTAGAGTAAAAGTTTACAAAGTTTTGTGGTAATTATACGACTACATAAAATTAACGATAAATTTTGTTTCACCCCGTCAATTTAATTTTTATTTAAGTCTCTTTAGTGTCTAAGCAAATCTGACTCAATACGATAAAATTCTTAAAAAAAAAAGCGGAAAAAATTTTGGTGCCGTGAATCGAAAAAGTCCAATTTGTTTGTCTGGTTGGTACAATAACAGAAAACATATTTTCCATCCCTGGGTAGGTTAGTTTTTTTTATACCCTATACCACTATGTGGTTTGGGTATAATGACTTTGTGCTGCTGTTTGTAACAACCAAAAATATTTGACCTAGACCCATCTTTAATTATACCAATCGAATCAGAATCACTTTCTGAGTTGATTTAACAATGTCCGTCCGTCCGTCCGTCCGTCCGTCCGTCTGTGTGTCCATGTAAAGCTTGTAATCAAACTGCAGGTCGCAAATATGAATGTATTTTGATGAAATTTGGTACATAAGCTTTTATCGGCCATGGGATGAACGCTATTGAAATTGGGGAGAATCGGTCCATGTTCAGACCTAGCCCCCATACAAATTACCCATATGAAATCGACATAAATTGCCATAAGATCCAAATTGTCATATAGATCTTACTCAAATTGGGTTTGTATGCGTTCATTACATCCATTAAAAATGATCCCTGTGACCCCATATAGAGCTGCTTCCCGATCTTCACTTAAATCTATTAAAAAACAAAAATATTGCACTGATTCTTCTCAAATTTTGTTTGTATATATTTTTGCAAAATACAAGAGACTTTACCAAACATGATCAGGATCGGTCCATTTTTGGACCAAGTCCCTATATAGATATAGCATCCGATATGAACTTTTTCATATCTGCAGCCAAAAAAATTAATAAAAATCCCACTCAAATTTGGTTTTTGCTTATTTTCTATGTCCAGTTAGTTGGGCCTAAGAGATAGGGTCTCTAAACGCATGGTATAGGGTATCGTATAGTCGGTCTAGACCGACTATAAATTTCTTACTTGTTTTTGTACTGCACTTTGGCCTCTTCTATATTAAAACTCTTTGATTAAGTACAAAAACATCATTATAAAAAAAACAAAAACAATTACTCTAATTTTGTCTCTTGTGTTTCGTAAAATATTTATTCATACAAGCAGATTCCAGCACTCGAAATTCGAGTGCAATTTCTAGGCAGCTTTGTTTTTAAACTTAGCCAATTCACAAACCAACACTTTTATGGCTAATTATTATTGTGAATGAAGATGACAAACTCATTAACAAACACATTAACAAATTTAATAAAACACATAGCATATGTATAATTTTATGTAAGTGGTAGTAGCAACTTTAAATGCAATTTACTCAAAATAAAGGAAAAAATTAAAAAATCTGTAAATCTGCAAAACGGCTAAAAAGAAATACCTTTCAAATAATATATGTTTGGTCAAAATCGGGATGAAACGGTAGAACAAACCATCGGTCACAAGTAATCGCCTAGCCTATTAATATTATAGATTTATTCATTTTCTGTTGTTTGATTCTGCAAAAATCAAAATTTTTATGCGCGCCAACGAAGTTATGAATAAACCCATGTTATAGGAAACTTTTCAACGATTTCAAATATGCTACTCTTAATAATATCAAATTTTTAGTTTAGAAGATATAACCGTTCAAAGTTGACCGACTTTCGGTTTTCAAAAAAAACACACAATTTTTAGTCAATTTGTTGCGATTTCAGGTGTAATATCACGAAAAATAGGTAACGAATCGCCTTATTTTTTGTTTGTATTGATTGATGTATTTATTAAATGTATTTCTCCTGGTAAATCACTATTTAAAAACTATCCGTTTTTTCACTATTTTTCAACTTTGACGGAAAATAAAAAAAATCTATATTTTTCTATATTTGCCATATTTGCAAAACATGTTCTTTGATTATTTCTTTACATAATTCAAAAGGTTTTATCTGCCCGTACGTGCCCGTTTGGCTTCTAGAGGTAAAAAAGGTTAAAAAGACATGGTTGCAGAAATTGTATGGCGTGCATCCCTTACATGTTTTGACTGACAGTAGTTTGATCTAATAGTTTGAAAATTGCATTTTAAGTCGGTTGTCTACCTGCAAGCCCAAAGTCTACTCCCAATATTCTGTTACAGACATAGGATGCACAAAAAACTACTCATTGAAATTCGCAGGTACGCACCTCACTTAAAAATTACTTTGAAGTACAAATGGTCAAGAACAATATTGACTTATGGTTCCTCCAGGTAGGCACAAATCTTATATAGACACGAGAATAATACCAAAATTGCATAATTCAGCCTAAATCCATAAGTATGCAGGGAACAGGTAAATTTTTAGGCATGGTAGCATAAGCCTATATATTGCAAAATAAGCATAATGCCTGGATTAGTCTACGACTGAAAGTTGGCGCAACAAGTACTGAAACCATGGCGATAAACAATTTAAAACTATTTGAACTGTTTAGAAGATCAACCACACCAAAGTTTTTCACGGAAGCTGCTTTAGAAGAACTTGATAGCTTATACGGAAATATTGAGAGAAGCGAAATTATAAAAAATAATTTTTATCTGATATATGCAAATATTAAGGCAAAATGGGTGAAAACTATTCGAACCATTCAGAACTTCAACTCCAAATACGAGGACTGGCTTAATGAAGACACCATCCTGGATATATTGGCAGTAGATAAACCCACCATATCAACCAGAGGAGCAAAAGGAAGGCCAAAAAAAAGTATTGAGGAGTGTTCAATTTTCACAAGAAAGAGGAAACTTGCCGATGCCACCAATGACTTGACCGCGAAGCATTTATCGGACGCGCTGTCTATTAAATATACAAACGATAGTGAAAGATTTAGGTCGCAGATTACAAAATCTGTTGCTGATGCAAGCCCACTGCGACTAAAAAGGATGAAGCAAAGCATTCCCACGCCCACAAACACACACATTAAAAAGTATGGTTCCGAAGAAGCCTTGGCCTTGTTTATGGACTTACAACTTTCCAAAGAAAAATATGAGATACTACGGGCATCCTTGATGCGACACGGGGCTGACGTTTTACCAGGATACAAGCATATTACGCAAGCCAAAATAAATTCACGAGCACTGCATACGGAGTTTACGGAAGTCTCTGTGAAAGCCAATCTGCAGGAACTCATGGGCCATACAGCAAAACGGTTGTTAGAGAGTCTTTCTGAAAATGAGGTGAAAATTCTTCCTGAGAAACTGACATTGATCAGCAAATGGGGCTGCGATGGATCATCCGGACAAAGCGTTTATAAGCAAAGGATATCTTCCGATGAGGCTACAATATCGGACGGAAATATGTTTATGGCATCTGTTGTTCCTTTGCGGCTAAAATCTGATGTTTCCCTACACTGGAAAAATCCACGTCCGTCATCAGTGCATTATTGCCGACCAATAATGTTTCAGTTTGCAAGGGAATCGGCAGAACTCATAAGGACCACGGTGAAGGACATTGAAGAACAAATAAGCAAGATTAAGCCTAAAAAGCTGCAAATTGGAGAAGGAAAATATATTGAATGCAATTACGAGTCCCACCTGACCATGGTTGATGGAAAAGTCGTAAACGAACTGACAGGAACAACCTCAACATTGTCATGCCCGATTTGCAAAAAGAGTCAGAAGAACTTTGGTAATTTAAACGATTCTACAAACGAGGAGAATTACGAATATGGAATGTCATCATTGCACGCAAGGATAAGGTGTGTGGAGTTCTTGCTAAAACTGGCGTATACCCTACCACAAGAGGAGGAAAACTTGATGAAAATACATCAATAAAGGATAAGGAAAAGATCAGAAAGAAGCAAATACAGGATGCCTTTTTTAAACAAGTTGGACTAAAAGTAGACTGTCCCAAGCACGGATACGGTAACTCAAACGGTGGAAACACTTCTAGGAGATTTTTTGAAAATGATGAGGCAGTAACTAGAATCACTGGAATTGATAATAAAATCGTGAAAAGATTGGGAACGATCTTGAATGTTTTAAACTGCAAAGAAAATGTCAATTCTACAAAATATGGAGAATATGCAGCGAAAACTGCATCTCTTTTAGCAGAAATGTATCCACAGAAGAAGTTGACCCCGACCGTCCATAAAATATTGGCGCATGGCAAAGATATAATGGAGTACCAGTCTTTGCCAATTGGAGAGCTTTCTGAAGAAGCACAGGAGTCTCTTAACAAATTTTATAAAAAATATAGATTGCAGAACACATTCAAGGCATCAAGGGCAAGGCAAAATGAGGACCTCTTCAACATGTTGGCAGCATCTTCCGATCCACTTATTTCTTCCCTGCGGCATGTGAAGTCACGAATAGAGTTAGAAAATAATTATAGTTTAGAAATGATTAGTCTTTTAGATATACCTTCTCTTACGAATTGTGATGAATATTTTACAGAAAATTTAAAAAATAAATTTAAAAAAGAAGTATTTTTTTTTTAATTTGTTGGGTAATAATTTAAAACATAAAACCCTAAAGAAAAAAAATAAAAACAATATAAAAATGTAAAAATAATTTTTTTTAGTTACCATAAAATTGATTTTTCTACAAATTTTAACTTTGATAACCCATAAGTAGGCCCCTACAAAGCGTAGCACCCTTTCCAAATGCTCATTTCATAGGCTGAACAGTTATCTATCATATGCTGTTTAAACTTTTCTATTTATTATGTTATTCGGTTCAAAAGATATGATTTTTGCAACGAAAAACTCAAATGGCGCCACTGTGCGATGCACAAGTAAAACGCAATGTATTCTTATTATGAAAGGGTGTTAAATTTTTTATTTTTTGGTTTTTAAGAACAGTAATTTAAGTTTATGTACCATGAATTGGTTCAAAAGAATTCTTAAGAAATTCAGTTAAATCGTTTTAAATATTTTTTAGATGAAATTATTTTTCAGCTAACTTCTGATGTATTTTAGCATACATATATTAAAAAAACTATCTTTGACGAATTTGAAGATATGTTTTTAATTATTGAACAAATCAACTATCTCTTTTTTCGAATTTCTAAAAACGGGACAATTTTGCGTCCCCGAGTTGTTGTCGGGCACAACGGGACAAAGTAGCTGAAAACGGGACGGTTCAAAACGGGACGTATGGTCACGTTACCTATACCATTAACTTTTGTTACTTTTCTTCAAAGAGTTAATTTTCTTAAAAAAGTACCTTCTCTGAAAAAAATTTTGTTTCTTTGTAATGCAATTTGTACCCCAATAGTACGATTTCTAATAATTCTTATCTTCGAATTTACAATTATTTAAACAATTTTTTGAGAACCATTTTGCAGAAATAACCGAATAGTCTGACTTACACAAAATAGTGGAGATTTTAATCGATCATTACGATTTTAAAGGGAAATTGCAAAATACTGTCTTGTAATGGGATTATTTCAATATTGTAATGGGATTATTCAGGATAGTTGAACTTATGTTCCTTCCTTTTTAGATTAACAAATGTCAAATTAAGTAGAAGTTTAATCCATTCATAGTATAAAATTGTGTTCGTCTGTGTGTTTAGTTGGTTTTGTATCACAGGTTGTTTTGGCTTTGGTTCAAATTGTTATTTTTTTCCAGCGTTTCGTGACAAAGTTTTTATTGCAAATTTATTGAATCGGAATATAGTAATGATGGCAAATACTTGTAAATAATTTTTTAATACTTAAATCGAAACATGATAAAGAAAAACGAAACAAAAATTAATATTGAAAAACAACACCCCGCGTTATTTAACGGAAATATGATATGAAAAGCTTAATTTAAGTTACATTGTATTAGCGTTTAACTTCCAAATTCTTCTGAATATGGTAAGATAATAAATTAAGACCTTATTAAGACATATTTATCCGAATGATAGCAATTTATTTATATCCCAAGGCTGGTGATTGTCCACACAATGCCCATTTACAGGCAGCTCTAACGCATTGTCATGATAATTCGAATGTTATGTCTGCCACTCATGAGTCCTATCTTAAGATCATCGATGATTTGAAAAATGATCTTGAACAAATATCATGTGAAGTGATAATGGTGCAAAAAGAATGCAATGATCAGGATATATCCAATAAGACAGATGAAAAAGATTTGGAGACATCCTTAAAGGAGTTAGAGACACAAAACGACAGACTGGAACAGGCTTTAAAACTACAAACACAAACAACCGATGCTGCCTTCATCGAACTACAAAGAAATGTGTGATATTTATTTTATTTCCCAAATTAAATCTCTAAAATTTTTCTCTTCATTTTCTCTTCTCATATTCAGAATGAATCTCTGAAATGCCAAAATGATCATTTACAGCGTACAATTTCAGAACGAGAACAACACATTTTTCAGCTTTGTAGTAAGTTGAAAAACATTTCACAAGTGCAATACATTGAACCCCCCCTTGAGGCGGTGGAATATAGGCACTCTCACACGAATTGTTGTGGCGCATTGGAGAAAAAAATTGAGTTGCTTACAAAGAAGTTGGATAAGTCTACCAAACAGGAACATTTCTTGCATAGAGAGACCAGAAAGCTAAATGAAGAGTTAAATGAGAGTAAAAGAAAAAATGGTAAAGTTGGTTTCTATTTCTTAAATACAATTTTAAGTCTCTTTATTTTTGATATATTAACTACAAGAACTTTTTAATTTATAGACGACTTGATTTCTCAGTCTCAGCGTTTGGCTGCTTTATTGAAAAGCCAAGAAGCTCATCGTATGGAATTGGCGGCCAAATATGAAGAATTGGAAAGAAATTTTCAAGATCAAACAAAACAACTGAGAACAGCTAATGGCCAATTGAGCATGTTAAATGAACGATTTCAAGTGTTGGAAAACAGACAGACTGAACATAATATGGAGGTAAGAAAATCTATTCATACGCCAACTCACTTAACTATTTCTGATTGGAAAAGAATAGTAACTTTTTTTAAATAAAACAATTCAGCCTATTGGCTGAAACTCGAACGATTTTGGATCTTTTACACCATACAGGATGTAATAGATAATCTAATGTTCTCCGGCCATAGTCATTCTCTGTATAATATTGTTCTTCTAGCTCTTTAGAGCTATTGTTTCATTATTGTTTCATTATCTTCCAGATACTGTCGGCAAAAAGTCGAAACAGTTAGCTTAACGTTGTATAAATGATACTTCAACTTGTAGTGTGCCGTGGAAAATCCCATTAATAACATCTTTTCTGTGGTTTAAAATAACCCTAAACAAAAAGAGGTTGAATAATATTTGGACTGTCTGAGACCCTTTGTATCATAACAAGTCGGCCAGTCTCTTTACTTGAACATCTTATGTTTGATCAGTTTACTCCACAATAGGTTTAAAAACTTATCACTGGATTGGCGGAGGCCCTTCTAGGTAATTCGTTCATAATTTTATTTCTTTCAAATTAATGATGCCCGGGAATCCAAAAGAATGCTACCTTATTCTACGTGGACAGCTGTTGGAAGACTTCACAACATTCTAGCGAAAGTTTGGATGGATAAGATCACGATGACAGCGGCAGAAGTGCGGTCTGACTATCAGAGTAAATTTAAATATATATATGCCCCTCAAATCCTTTTCAATGTTTGAACTAGGGCAGGAATTAATTTCCGGTATTTTGATCAAAAACATTGTCAAACATGGACTTATTGGTTCGAAAACTTTAGTATTTGACACCAACTCTAGAATTCATTTTTGACTCACCAGTATACCGCCCAATCTCATTTAATAGGTATATATAGTGATCTTGAATTCCGTTTCGAAGCAAAGTACGGCATTGGTGCAATCTAATGGCATATTCATGTTATCCCAATATTTCATTGAATGGGGACTGCTGAAATGCACCCTAAAATTTTGAGGACTTGCCCATCCGAAAATAAACCGTTGTAAAAGCATTACTGTTGCAGTTTTTATGAAACAATTCAAGGGACTGGGGCCAATATTGGATAGGTTTTCATGACAACTCTTATAACTACACATCTAACCATTGCATTTTGCAAAGTTTGGTTATAGCTTTCTGTTGCAGAACTTTCGACCACCAAACAATTGAAGCAAAGGTAGTAATTGGCCACACGACCATCTTGGGGTTTAGATCCCATGTTTTGCCAACATATCACTTAGCTACTCATTGAGTAATCAAAGCTTTGCTGATAATTTTATCTAGATGTCTCTACTAGGTTAGTTTCTTGTCTTAAGTAATCCCTACATATTTGATCAGAACATTGGATAACAGGGGTCCATAATGAAACTAAGTGTTCTTCTACGAGATAAAGGTACACAAATAGTTTTACCAGGGTTGATGTACTTTGTTCAGTGCACCAGAGCACTATTCCTAGGAAAAAATCATTACCAAATAATGGGTTTTAGAAGGAGAAGTAACTGGTTGAAGTTTGCATGGTAGGCTCATTATTTTAATACGGGGAGGTAGCTAGTTGCCTAGGAACACATTATTTTCACTTTGAAAGTAATGCAGTATGCAAGGAGCTGGCATGAAATATAAGTAGCTGTATAACACAGTATTAGTAACGCCTTTCTTTCACTTTAGAAGTAACGCAGTGGGCATGGGTAGGTCATTATTGGTAATGCAAAAATCAATGAGCTGCTATTACGAATTTTTTCCTGGGACTTGTAATTCCAAGATTGCGTTTCACAAATTTACATTATATTTTACAAATTTAGCAGTTTCGAGCATTCCCCTTATACACCTACTCGTATTAAGGTCAATCCCTCTTTGTTGAAGAGCTATTGAAGTAGAGTTGTATATGTATGTAGTTGTAAGCCGTGCCAACTAAAGTTTCTCTAACATTTAGATAAGCGTATAACGCTACGATGTCGAGTCATTTACAGATGGCGTAGGGCCGTTGTCTTCGCATTCTAGGATTACGACATATCTTTAGACTTTTTGCAGTGAAATCTTTTGTTCTTTAAATGTTGTGTATTCGATGCCCTTTCACGTGTTAATTGAGTCATTCGATTTACCTACTCATCAGCCATTTTATTACCCTTTTGAAATCATATAAGGAGCAGTACGAATTTTAAAGCAGTGTCAAGTTGCTAATAACAACTAGCAAATTTTTAGGAAAATCCGTCATTCAGTTTTTTTAACGATCGATTAGATGAGACAACTTTTGCTATTTTTTAAAAACAGAAACAAATGAATTTCCAGTTGTTATCAAACACATCTACTTGATGGATAAAACACCTAAAAAATCATTGATCAACCCTGTTCTGGACGCCCAGTCAAGGCAGCTATTTCGGAATAAAATACACGATATAGTTCTGACTGACAGACGAGCTAAATTGCGTGAACTAGTTCAGGTCACGGGTATATCATTTTGTTCAGTGAATTAAATTTTTGGTATGAAAAAGATATCGGCGAAATGGATGCCGCATTTGCTCACAATCGAGAATAACCGCATTTGAGGAACTGATTCCGTTGCTGGTTTAGAGTTTGCCTGTTGATTAAAGATGGGTTCGCCACCATACACCACAAATGAAACAACAGTGAAAGCAATGGATTTTACCAGCTGAACCCGCCCATAATATACAATTACAGTGAAATCGGCTGGTAAGGTTATGGGTACGGTTTTTTGATATATGCATGGTACTATCTACATTAATTACTTCAAAAAAGGAAAAAAAAAATATATGCAAAATATTCTCGAGCATACCTTATGCTTCAGATTTGGTTCCCAGCAATTTTTCCCCTTTCCATATTAAAAGAAATGCATCGACGGAAAAAGAGAAGAGTCGAATGACTCTTGAAATCTAACTTTTCGGAGGGATGCAAATGTTGGAGAATCGCTAGAATCGAGCAAAAAAGTGACCTTATATTTAAAAAATACAAAGAATCAATCCAAAAGATACGTGTTTTCATGTTTCTCTATTAGTAATACAATTCTCTAATATTTCTAGCACAAAACTCTGAAGTTGATTTGTACATTGTCGATATGAAAAACTATCGAAATTAGAAATTTTCGATGGTATCACAAATTATCACAAATCTGTTTCCACATATAAAAGTCACCAGAACTACTACATTTTTTTTAAAGCCTAGTTCCGCGAAGCCGAGTGGCTTGTCTGCAGATTCTAAGTTTTTGGGTCCAGGGATAAGCCGGATTTGGCTAGTTTTTGCAGTGGCAGACCAAAGAATCGGGTTTGAATCGAACCCACGACCCCCACATGATAGGCGAGCACGCTACCTGTTCACCTACCCGGGCATGTAGTGAAAACTCTGCGAAAAACCAGTTTTCGAATTTGAAATTAATTTTATTCTTCCATGTAATCTCCGTTAGGTGAAGTGCACTTCTTCCAACGATCCTCTACCATCTTGATAGCTTTGCAAAAATTACGATTTGTCAAACCCTTCAAAATAGGCTTCCGTCTCTAATATTATTTCTTCATTTGTGGACCATCTCTTTCCCTGGAGCCATCATTTAAAGTTTGGGAATAAATAATAATCGCTGGGTGCCAGATCTGGAGAATACGGGTGTAGGGAAAGAATTCGTAATGTAAAGAGTTGAATTTTTCTAAAGCCAAAGCAGATGAATCGCCGCACAGTGGACCATTTGACGAGAAGGCGGTCAAAAATCTATAACTTTTGATTGGATTGGAATTTTGATATGCGGTTTTTTTTTGTTTCCTAGGTGAGACTTTAGCCTTTTTACTATAAAACGTAATTCTCCACCGAAAATAAAAAAAGTTACGGAGGGTTTAAAATACATTTTCATTTGTAGTTGAATTTTAGTACAAAAGTGAAGTGTTAAAAGGTAAAAAAAAGGTTTTTTTTTAATATAATGTCTTATTTTTTCAGTTAATTTTACAACTAATACTTTTTAACAATTTTTTAAGTTAATTTTTTCAGAAAATGCCAAACTTTGGCCCCCGTAAACTTTTTAGTCCTAATGTGCACAAGGGCCCAAGGTTGTTTTTTTTTTTTTTTTGAAAGATCCCGAGCTAAAATATAATTTATTAAGCAGCGAACGTAAAAGTTACCTTATATTGGTTCAAGATAGAGAAGTTTCAATGAAAAACTCGCATGTTTTTGCTTTAGTTAAATTTTTTTTATTGTCTTTTTAAATATTTCTATACCAATTTTTATGGTAAATTTATGAAATATGGCAATTTTTATTGTAAATTTACAAAATATATAAATTTTTAAATCAAGTACATTTTTTTAACTATATAAAAAAAAGTGTAACTTATTGTTAGTGTAATGAAAAAGTACTTTAAATCAACCAATTTTAGTAAAAATTTCTTCTAAATAGCCTTGTTTAGCTTCTTCGTCTAATTCAATAGAGGTAGTTTTCCATTTTTGACGAATGTTGGACATATATGGATCTGAAGTGCACAACAAAATAGTGATAAGGTCTTCGTTAGTACAACATCTGGACATTTTCCTTGTGTTGTGCTCGCGAAAGAATCTGTAGTCTTTGTTCCTTTTTTCTTGCGCTTCTTCAGATAGATCTCCTATTGGTAGCATATTGTTTTGAATTATTTGTTCCCCATGGTACAAAATTTTATGAACTGTGGATGGCATATATCTCCAAGAGTATTTTTCATTATAAAGTATAGCTGTTTTATTGGCGTACTCTCCAAATTTTTCTGCATTTATCTTTCTGCTGCATGCTAGAACTTGTAATATGATTTTGAATCGTCTTATTAATTCATGATCTAAACCTCTGATAGATGCTGCAGTTTCCGGATCGTAAAAAATCTTGCAGTATTTCCATCATTCGTGTTTCCTTCCCCTTGTTTTGGTTGGTCGATTACGAGGCCTAGCTGTAGATATTTTTGTTGAATTTGTTTTTTTTTTGCTTTCTTTTTTCTTCATTTTCTTTGTTTTTTCTCACTGTTTCGCCTAACGGACCAAATTCCAAATCATAACCCAATTTAAGAATATGCTCCATGAAACGTATTGTAGCATGAAGAGGGGACATTCCAAATTCGTAGGCTTCCTTAAAACTATCGTCTTCTGGTGGGGGTTGGCTTAATTGACTTGATGTCTTTTGGCATGTAATGCAGCTTGACGTTGACTTTGTTCCAGTTAAAGCTTGTGCAACTTTTCCATCAATCATTGTGAGACACATTTTAAAATGTACTTCAATGTCTTGGTCATCAAATTTAAGTATTACTGGTTGAAGTTCCTTAATTTGATCTTTTATTTTTTGAACTTCTTCAGTTATGACATCTTTGGTTTCCTTTTTGAATGCAAATTTTATTGGTCTGCAATACTTTGTTGAAGAAGGAATTTCATTTTTTCATATATCAATTTCTGTTGCTCTACTAGTTGACGGCACTAAGACGCTACACCTTTTTGGTTAAGCGCAATGGAACGAAAGATACCATAACTAAATTAGCAACTGATGAATTTTCGGCATTAAATTGCTTGTATTGTTTCTGACCAAAGGATCCATCACATCCCCATTTAGCAATTAAAGTAATGCTGCCATTACCAATTTTTTTTAAATGATCAGTATCAAGCGTATTTAGCAATCGTTCTGCAGTATGTTCAAGGAGATCTTGCAATTTTATTTCTGCTGATGTTGAAGTGACGCTAATAGCAGATTGTGAAGGTAAGCATTCTTTTTTGGCAGAAACTAAATCTCGATACTCTGGAAAAATCCCACAATTCTTTTCATTGGATCGCTTCCGCAATTCCTTACATTGATTTTTGGTCAATTTCAAATCCAAAAATAGGGTGAACGCTTCTTCCGGCATAAATTTCTTATCTTCAATTGGTGTAGGAATGCTTTTCAAAATCTTCTTTGTGCGCCTTGGGCTCGCTTCTACTATTTTTCAATTATTTCAATTTCATTTTTTTTATTTTGGGTTGCTTGAATTTGGTGCAAAAATGAATCCTTAATAATTCTTTGAGAAATTTCTTCATTGATATTCTCCAGCTTGCGCCTTCGAGATCTTTCACTACATCCGTCAATTGGTTTTGCTGGTCGACCCTTTTTTCCACTTTCGTTGGCAGTTGAAGATGCACTCTCAAAAATAAGTTCCTTTATTAACCAGTCTTGGTAACGTTTGTACATCTTTGCCTTGCTATGAGAGCATTCAATGTACCGTCTTTTCAAATTCGATGCAAAATTAGTAATTTTTCCTTTGTGCATTTCAATGTCTTCTAGGTTACAATTCTTAAAGAAGTCGTTGCTCACTATGTGCAAAATAACATCGTCTACATCATTTCGTTGAAAGTAAATATCTGCCAGATCTCTGTAACAGTACTTAGCCATTGTACAAATTGTAATGAATAATAATTGTGGAAACATTAGGGGTATTATAAATACTCTTTCTTGCAATTATGTAAAATAAAATTTTTTATCTTTTATTACCACTTTTTGAAGCATAAAAAATCCACACCCTAACCCCTTTTAAAAGGTGAAGCATACCTGCTCATATCTTAAAGGGCTATGTCGCAATAGTTTTTTTTACCATTTACCTGTTATTTAAATTGTTTCCCATTTTGTCAGGTATTTAAACTATATAACTCTAATTCAGACAATTAATGTTTTTGAAAGATACCTATGTAAATGTACCTGTAACAATTAAGCGCATTATATCTCAACCCTTTTTTATAAGTATATAACAACTCCTGACAACTCTATCGACACCCAAAAAAGTACACAGCGGTGCACCGGTACGACCAACTTTTGTATTCATAACACTCAGACGGACGGACGGACATTGTTTAATCGACTCAGAAAGTGTTTTTGAGTCGATCCGTATAATAAAAGATGGATAAAGGTCCAATATTTTTGGCAGTTACAAACATCACCTGAAACTTAATATATCTTAACCACATAGTGGACAACTTTTGTATTCATAAATTTTGCAGAAAATATCTAACCTTGGGTCAGAAAAATTGTTCTGGTGCACACGGGCGGAAGGGTTCGGACTAAAGAAGAGTGCAAGATTTTTTCTGACTGCTTTTGACTAGCAGGAGTTATGCTCTATTAAGTAGGAGATTTTCGAAAAATTTGGACCTTTTTTAAAAATTTTTTTTTTTTTTGAAATTCGGAATGACTCAGTGATTTTACATTTTTAACATTAATAGTATGGAAACCACAAAATTATAGAAAATTTATTTCACTTCAAAATCTTTTAAATCAAAAAAGTTACAGTCATTCAAATATAAAAATTTACAAAGAAATTTTTAATTTTAGCAAAATACTGAGAAAGCCCATTTTCTACACCCTGTTCGCTGTGATATAGCTGAGATAGAGTCGCAATTTTTTGGCTCCCGAGGTTTACTAATATTTACTTTCAAATGAATAACATAACTTTAAAATCAGTAACAAAAAAAAAAATGATTTTTGGCCGCCTTCTCAAAATATGGTCCACTGTGCGCCGATGCATTGTCATGATGGTACAAGATCTTTTTCTTATTTAAGTGAGGTCGTTTTTTCTTAATTTCTTCATCTGTCCAAAAAGTCAACATGGTAATTGGCAATTATTATTTTTCCTTTCTCCAAGTAATATATACATATATCCCTAAAAAACACTGGCGATAACCTTTCCAGCCGATTGTTGAGTCTTTGGCTGCTTTGGTCGGCTTTCGCTTGTAACCGCTCTGCAGGCTGTCTATTGCACTCCGGTGTATAATAGTGAATCCACGTCTTATCCATTGTTATAAATCAATGCAAAAATTCAATTGAATTTATTTCAAACATCTCCGAAGCATACTTTGAATCATGAACACGTTTTAGTTTTTATTCAGCTGCTAAAAATCGAGCAGAAAGCCATCTCATATTTAAATGATCATGCAATATATGACGAAATCACTCTGTTGATATCTTTATGATGCCAGCAATCTCACTCACTTTCATTTTTCGATCACCCAATACAACCTAATGCTCTTTCCCCACGTTTTCTTTGGTAACTGCCTCATTTGAACGACCAGGATGATGATCATTATTTGATTACATCATTTGTGCTCGTACAACCACGTTTAAATTCTAAATACCACCTTTTAACCATGAAGATTCGCCATATTGTTTATCAATCCATTCTTTGGCTTGGACACTATTTTTTCCCACCAAAAAACAATGTGTAATCAAAACGCGAACTCTTCTCAATCCATTATTTCTCAAACCTTAAAAGCAGTATCATTTCTATAACGATAACTTTTCTTCTAATTAATGAAATGATATGAAAATTTGACGCAAATTTCCTAACAGTTGGTCCTACCGAATACACATACAAAATTGGCACTTATCACGACATCTCTATGTGAGGCCACGTACTTTTCATTCCATGTAGTAAAAGCCATTTTCCTACCCAACTTTCTGCTCAAATTTTCATTTCATTTATTTACATACGATCAAAAAGCCTTTGTCCTTTTTCGTCCTAGTCTTCATTTAAAAATAACATCCGATAAGAACTTTAACACATTTCCAGCTTACAAGTAGAAGACAATTCTACTCGATTTTGGTTTAAGTTTATTTTCTATAACCAGTATTGATCTCATCCAGTAATATTTGGATTTGATCATTTGACCGTATAGTCGGCCTAAGCTTTTCCAATAACTTTCTCTTATTTGTGTTATTGTTGCCAATATTATTCTAAATATATTTTTATTTTTATATTGAACTATAGCGCAAATTACTACGTGAAGAAGTTTTGGCGCTCAAAGAAAAAGAAGCTTGTTTTATGGCCAAACATAAGAGTATACAGGAGCAATTACTCAAAACTGAAAAAGAACTTTTCACTACGCACGATGTTATCAAAGAACAACAATGCATATTGCATCGAACAGAAAATGCACATTGTGAAGTGGTGAAAAGACTACAACAGGTCAATACTGAATTAAAGAGAAAACTCACTAACCTTACGGACTACTATAAGAAGCTACAAGACGAATACGAGTGAGTATCGTTATTTGATTTATAAATTCAAAACTCAAGACTGAAACTAATACGGATGTTAATATAAATACTTGCAGCAAGCAGAGCGAATTAATAAGGCAGCATGATAAGCTCATCGAATCTTTCCGAAAATGGAAAGAGACCCAAATGAGAGCCGAGGATCGAACACGAGACAGTTTTAAAGAATACGAACAATGTATAATAGTGCTGTTGGATGAAAAACAAAAGACTTTGGACAAGTATCGTGATTTACATAGAGATTATAGTATATTACAAAACGAATTGGATCGTTTAAAAGGGTGTTCGTTTAGGTAAGTTTGAAATAGATTTTCGAAGATTTCTTAAATTATTAAGTTATATTGATTTCTAGTAACTCCCACTATAATAATCCACATAATCTATCTGAAAGATCGGTAAGTGCTACGAAAATCAAGAAATATCAAACATCATCAACATTGTTCTCTTGCTACTACAATAGATCGCCGAACGCCTGGAACTTGTACGCCAAACAACACGTCGTATTTCGGAACAAAGTTCTTCGATTAAGGAAGAAGAACCACCACCTGCGAGATGGGATCTTGACCCGCGGGCCAAATCGAGCGAAGAACCTCTGTAGAAATACGAAAATAATTTAAAATAGTTTTAGTTCAACACATTTAATCATTTGATAAACTTGCTCGTTTTTTTTTTTCAAATGTACATAATGCTAGGATTTTTAAAAAAAATAATTTATCTATATCCAGAGGGATTTTAATTAATACTTTCTGTCTAAATAAGTTCACGATAAAGAGTTTTCGTTGACACATCTTTCACAAAGGCCTTTAATAGTTTTCCCATTGAGATTTAAGGGTTACTTTTCATATAGTTTTTCGACCTGAATTCGAATCCGTTAGCACCTCGAACTTAGTGTTTTTGGGGTTTTTTTTTAGATGATAATTACTTTGAAATGCGATGATATTCATCAAATTGGTGAACAGATTCGAGAGAACTAACGTGAACGACGACCTTTAAACCTCAGTCGGAAAGCACATAAGTGTAATGGGCTCATTCTTTAAAACGAAATGCAATGAAATGTTTACAATTTATCTGAAACAATTTCAAAAATATTGAATTTTTATTAAAAAAAAAGTTTTATCGTTTCCTTACCTGTCATTTTATAGAATGAGCCCCTAAGTTTTGTGGGCTTGTGTTAATATTACTATATTGCCGCTAGATACAGTTGAATTTAAACGCCCTCGAAATATATTCCAGTGTTTTTGTTTGTAACAATTTTCGCTTTTGCGCCAAAGCCATTATCAGTTGTTAGGCAATTAACTCATAGAACCGTTTTTTGTTTGGTCTTTCATTAATTTTCTTTTGAAAATACCTTTTTAATTTTTTAACATTTCTTAATTATATTTTGTAAATATAAATAATTATACATATTGTACATACATATAACTATTACCGATTGCGTGCTGACCAACAGATGGCACAATTTATTTTTTCCACATTGAGAACAAATAAATTAAAGTTCTTGTGGGTTTTAAATAAATAAATGACCTTATAAAGCTGTGGAGCGTTTTATTTTTATCACACCATGACAATGACTTTTGGCGATCTGAGCACAAAAATCAAATGCAGGGCCGTTGCATAGGATTTTTTTTCCTTTCAAATCTAATTTGGGCTGTAAATGGGAGCAATTCACGTATATGTGCAAGTTTTGGCCAATCGAGTTCATCTTCAAGATCCCCACGGAATATTTTGAAAAAATTTTAAACACACAACTTTATAAAATGACTTATTTGCATTCTACTTGATCAGAGTCATGCAAATGTGATATATTTAACCTTATAGCTAAAGCGATCACTATACTTTGTATAATAAATTTGGAATAGTTAGTTGTGAAAGAAAATTACAAAATTTAAAATTATTTTACGTGAATTGTAAAAATTTAATTTAATGATTAAACAATTTAAAAAATTAAAAAACAAAATTAATTTAAACTAGAAATAAGTGGCAGTCTGGATTGACTATACGATAACCTTTACCATATGTGTACTGAAAAGGTTTTAGGTGCAATTAATTTGACATACGGGCATGTGATGAAAACCGAAATCAATACCAAAACGAAACAAAATCGAAAATAGGTGTGATGTAAATCAATTTTTCGATTTGCTTTCGTTTTTATTTCAAGAATAAATATATTTCATTTTCCATTTTGTTCTATGGAAATATGCACTCCTGTTCTTGAAACCACTATCACAAAAAAAACTCGTATATGAAAAAATTCTTAAATCTGCGAATTTTTTGCTGTTCTTTAATTTCAATAAGAATATTTTTTCTCGTTTTAATTCACATAGAAAAGGCTTTGTGAAATCAAAACAAATGCCCTTTTTTTCTACTAAGCAGGTCTTAAGAGATAAAAAAACTTATTGATATTTAAACTCTAACATGTTTTTTATTGAACCTTGTCATTATTTTAAAAAATTAGACATTAATTTTATGAAAAAAAAAAAGATTTTAAAAACGTCTACATTTAGCGCTGATTTAAAAAAAAACTCGTAACAAGTGGTCGATGTTAAAACACTTTATGCGATGATGCTGTTCTATAACAATTATAACATAGATTCTTTATGCACTAATTATTGCAAATAAAGGAATTAAAAAAAAATTTTTTCATCAAATCACATATTTTTTTTTTTTTTGCATATGTTCGAAACAGTAGTGATGCCAGTCAAATCCAATTTATTTGAATATCGAAATTTTTTGGTGATGCCTAACTTTTTAAAAATAGAAAAGTCATTTTTAATTGAATGAAATTGAAGAACAAAAACAATTAAATGAACAAATAAGTTATTTTAAAAGAAAATATTTTTCTTTATACTTTTTCTATAAACTTAAGAAAAAACATGCACAAAATACTTAAAAGTTTTTTGTGAAACTGAAAAAAGAACCATATGGCACCTCGGTTTCTAGATAACATATGTTCTTAACTCAAACATATGGTTCTTAACTCAAACGTATGTTTCCATTAAATAAATAAAAAAAAGTGGTTTCAAGAAACCCAAAATTTCAATTTCATGTGATTTTAAATTCACTCTTATTCAAATAACAACTTTTCAAGAACAGGGCTGATGGATAAATAAGGATGTGATGCAAAACGAAATTGTTATTTTTTTTTATCATTTTTAAATCAAGAAGACTTTGCTTTTCGGTTTGAAACAGATAAGTTTTTTTCAATCAACTTTTCAACGCTTTAATAAAAATATAACTTAAAAAATGAAAGTATAATAAATTTTCAGGGGGAAACACGTAAATCCAGAACAGAAAAAAAGGAACCTTAACGACATCATCAGAAAGTTGAAGAATTGCGTTTTGCTCCAAAAGGAGTTATGTATTATGCTTTCTTTTGCGACATTTTCGCCACTTGTCGTTATTATAAATGCCATTTTTATATTTTTTTTTTTTAACAAAAACACAAAATTAATAAGCTAATATTAACTTTTTTTTTCGAAAAACAATAACAGAGCGTTGTATTTAATAATAAAATATTAACATAGTGGCACTTTATTGAAAGAAACATGATGAAGTGAAACAAAAATGAAAATTGAAACCGCTTGATTTTCATCACACCTATTATTAAATCGATCGAAAAATGGATCGATTATATCCATATTTAAAAAATTCGGGTTGGGTATATAATCCCGAAACCGAAAATCCCGAATCCAAAATCCCGAATTCAAAATTCCGAATTCCAAAATCTTGAATTCCAAAATCCCGAATTTCAAAATCCCGACTTTCAAAATCCCGAATTGTTGTTCGGGATTTTCGAATTCGGATTTTTTAACAGTAAAAACCTCAGAACAAAAATGTTGTTCTACCTTAATTAATACTTTCTAAAATTTCTAAAAAAAATGTCTTAGTGAGCATTGAAAAATTTTAATTGTAGAAGTAGAAAGTGGGCGAAAAACTTTCATTCTCTGTTTTAAAACAATGTAGTGCGGTTGAAAATATTTTGTAATAATTAAAAATGAGTCTCGAAATAATTGTTTCAAATAAAGGAAAGCCAAAACTATTTTTAAATGGTTATTGTTATCATTTGGAAAAGAAAACTGAAAAAGTTTACTACTGGTGCTGTGCCAATCGGAAAGAAAAACATTGCAAAAGCCGATTACATACAATAATGAAGGAGAACGAACATGTCATAAAAAGGAACAATCTGAGCATAGTCATCCTCCTATTGGACATTCTAAGCATGTGGCTCTTTCTAATAATGCTTTAAAGAATAAAGCAAAACTTAACATTGGAGTACCCCCTTCTCAAATTATAAGGGATACCGTGGTTGAAACGGATCAGCATGTCGTGTTTACCTGCCCCTACGTTAAGAGGATATTGATATTCTACAAGAACAAATACCTCGAAGGGGAGCTCTTCGTTTTGGATGAAAACGAATTCGCAGGTGAAAAAAACATTCTTTTGGGCACGCAATCAAGTTTGAAGATGAATAAAAAGGTTGGCTAATGGATGTCACCTTTTATGTGGTTCCATCAATCATGACGCAACTTTTTAGCATCCACGCGTACGTTCAAGGCCAGATAGTGCCCCTGGTGTTCTGTTTGATGAGCCGAAAAACTACCCAGGCGTATTCAGAAGTGTTTTTTAGTATCAACAAATTAGCTTGCGATTGGAATATCGACCTAAAACCATTAAAGATAATTTCGGACTTCGAGAAAGCAATAATTAATACCGCAAAGCAATTTTTTCCATATGCTGAATGCAAAGGATGCCAATTCCACTTTGGTCAAATAATTTGGCGTAAGATCCAGCAAAATGGGCTGAGTACAAATTATGGCAATTCTGAAGAATTCAGCTTGGAAATCCGAATGATAAGGGCACTTGCTTTTGTGCCAGCTGATTAAATACCGGAGTATTACGACGCCCTATATAAAAATCTTCAAGACAAAGAATCGAAAAAAAATAGCGTGTTGGCTGAAAAAGAACTACGTTGATGGACCATATGAAAGAGGATTTTGGTCGACCTGCGATATGCTGGAAGAAACCTACCCGAGAACACAAACTTCTGTCGAATCGTGGCACAGGCGACTTAAGGTAGTTGTAGGTAAGAAGAATTGCGGATTGTATGATTTGATCGGGAACTTGGGCAAGGAACTCATTGTTGCTAAAACAGTAATAGAAAAAGTCAAATCTGGAGAGAGATTGCCAAGAAACAAAAAAAATTTAAAAAAGAATAAGAATTTAAAAGAAATATTAAAAAATAAAGATACAATGCTAAAAACTGATTTTTTAAAAGCAATTGCAATAAATATTGCACTGTAAATAATACTTTTTACATTTTATATCTTATTAATATTATTCATAAATGTAGTCTTAAACATGTATTCTAATAAAGAATTAGAAAAATTAAAATTTATTAATATTTAAAAATTAAGTCTTAAAACATGTATTTTATAAAAAAAAAAAAAAATTAAAAATCTCGAATTCGGTATTATTTATTATCGAAACATATACGTATTCAGGATTTTGAAATTGGAGATTTTGGAATTTAGGATTTTAAAAAAATCGGGATTTTGAGATTTCGGGATTTTTGAAAATCGAAATTTTGAGACTATCCCAAAAAATTCACTTATTTTTCGTAAAAACATTTTAAAATTTTTTAAATTATCCAATTTTTCAAAATGACGAAGTATTTACATCTGTTTTCATAGATCCGAAGTAAAATTCGAGCAATTACTTTATTTCCATCAGATGGTTTGTTGATTACAATTTCCAGAGAAAGTGACAAATCTAATGCAATAATATTTACAGATTCTACTCGTTAAAATGCAGAATATGATTGATGCATTTTTTACTAAAGTGTGGCTATTGACTATTTATACCTTACTAGCAGATTCCAGCGCTCGAAATTCGAGTGCAATTTCTAGGCAACTTTATTTCTCAACTTAGCCAATTCATAAACCAACACTTTTTGGGTTGTTATTATTATGAATGAAGATAAACTCATTAACAAACACATTAACAAATTAAGTAAATACAAACATAGCATATGTATAATTTTATGTATGTGTTGCTAGCAACTTTAAATGCAATTTACTCAAAATAAAGGAAAACATTTAAAAATTTGTAAATCTGGTGAACAGCCAAAAAGAAATACCTTTCAAATAATATGCGTTTGGTCAAAATCGGGATAAAACGGTAGAACAAAACATCGGTAACAAGAAATCGCCTAGCCTATTAATATTATAGATATCTCTATTTAGTGAGGATATAATGATTTTGTGCTGATGTTTGTTACTACCAATCCAGAATCATTTGCTGAGTCGCTTTAGCGATGTTCGTCTATCTGTCCGTCTCTGTGTCCATTAGGTATGACATAGTGTTGTTTGGAGTTTCTTAGTAACAGGATTTTGATGCGCTAGACCCACTAAGTTTGTAAGGTTAAAAAAAAATTGCATGACCAATTGGCAAATGGTTCCTTATAGAGCTCACAGTGAGAACAAAAAGAAAAAAATTTATATAAAAAACTCCATAACTGTCATAGCCACTCCTAGAGGGGTAAAATACACGAGCGCCCCCTAACTTTTTCCTCCCCTACCCCCTATCAAAATTCCTTAAGGGGGCTCTCATATAAAGTTGTTCTGAGATGTCCTTCGATGGGTTAAATGTATGACGGACTCTTATTAGTTTTCCAAACCAAAATTTTTTAGGAAATTCAATCTCTCTCGTACTATTAGGGGGCTCCCATACAAAAATTATATTACAGACAATAATTTCTGCAACATAGCCGAAGTAAAAATTGCTAGGAATATTAGGAATTATACTTTTAAAGCTTATAAAGAAAATTTGAATATCGATTGTTGGAGAATTTAATGCAAGCATCGTAACTAGGTTTGAAGCATATTAAGGAAACAATAGACAAAATATTGGCCTGCCAAATGTAGCAATTGGAGCTCTACAGAAATGTGGAAAGTCCTTAAAAATTTGCGCACTAATAATACTAACTAGCAGATTCCAGCCCTCGAAATTCGAGCGCAAATTCTGGGAAATTTTATTTTTTCATCAAATAAAGACCCTAAAATTATGCTAATCAATTATAGTCAATTCACAAACCAACACAAAACCAAACTCATTTTTATTACAAACACATTAACAAATTTAATAAACACACACATAGCACTGTATAATTATACCCTATACCACTAAGTGGTTTGGGTATAATGACTTTGTGATGCTGTTTGTAGCAACCAAAAATATTTGACCTACACCCATCTTTAATTATACCGATCGAATCAGAATCACTATCTGATTCGTTTCAACGATGTCCGTCCGTCCGTCTGTGTGTCCATGTAAAGCTTGTAATCAAACTACAGGTCGCAAATATGAATATATTTTGATGACATTTGGCATGTAAGCTTCCATCGGCCATGGGATGAACGCTATTGAAATTAGTGAGAATCGGTCCCTGTTCAGACCTAGCTCCCATACAAATGACCCCTATGAAATCGACATAAATTGCCATAAGTTCCAAATTATCATATAGATCTCAGTCAAATTGGGTTTGTATGTGTTTATTACATCCATTAATCAGTAGTTTAAAAATACTGTCTTTAGGAAAATTCTTAGTCATAGGCCCCATATAGAGCTGCTTCCCGATTTGCACTTAAATCTATCAAAAAACAGAAATATTGCACTGATTCCTCTCAAATTTTGTTTGCATATATTTTTGCAAAATACAAGAGACTTTACCAGACATGGTCAGGATCGGTCCATTTTTGGGCCTAGTCCCCATATAGATAGAGCATCCGATATGAACTCTTTCATATCTGCAGCCGAAAAAATTAATAAAAATCCCACTCAAATTTGGTTTATGCTTATTTTCTATATCCAGTTAGTTGGGCCTGAGAGATAGGACCTCTAAACGCATGGTATAGGGTATCATATAGTCGGTCTAGACCGACTATAATTTTTTTACTTGTTTTATGTATGTGTTAGTAGCAACTTTAAATGTAATTTACTCAAAATAAAGGAAAAAAATTTTAAAATCTGTAAATCTGCAAATCGGCTAAAAAGAAATACCTTTCAAATAATATACGTTTGGTCAAAATCGGTATAAAACGGTTGAACAAAACAGCAGTCACAAGAAATCGCCTAGCCTATTAATATTATAGATTTCTCTGTCGGTCTATGTGATACAGAAATTTTAAATAATCACTTTCTTGCCACACAATATCCAGCTGTTGATATGTTAAAACTCTTGCCATTTTGTTTCCGTTCAACAAGAGTCCCAAACGCGTTCCAACAATCCAAATACAGCATGAAAAAACTTCATCCCATTTAGTGATTCGGTAAAGTATCTAGGAGTATACTTGGATAAAAAACTAAAATTCAAAAATCACATAGAACATACTGTGGACAAGGCCAGGAGGAAGTGCTTTAGAGCTTTATATCCCGTTTTGAATAAAAAAATCACAACTAAATGCTGTTATTAAGATACTAATGTACAAAACCGTGATTAGACCAATCCTACTATATGGGTGTTAAAATCCATATAAAGAAACTGCAAGTTGTTCAAAACAAAACACTGAAAGTAATTTACAAACTGCCTCGTTTATACCACACAAGAGAACTTCATACTAAATTCTCTCAACACACAATTAAAGAAACTAGCAGATTCCAGCACTCGAAATGCGAGTGCAAATTCTAGGAAATTTTATTTTTCATTAAATAAAGACCCTAAAGGTATGCTTCACAATTCAACTCATTTTATATGAAGAAAACAAACTCAACACATTAACACAAATACATACATTAACAAATTTAATAAACACACACATAGCATTGTATAATTTTATGTATGTGCAAGTAGCAACTTTAAACGATTATAACTCTAAATAAATATTCCAGACGATGAAAATCTGTAAATCTTGGTAACAGCGAAAAAAAAAATACCTTTCAAATGATAAATTTTTTGTCAAAAGCGGGGTAAAACTGTGAAACTTACATCGGTCACAAGAAATCGCCTTGCTTATTAATATTATAAATAATAGACACTCAGAATCTAGCGTTTCTAAATAAATGCAGAATTTTCGAGTATCAATTAAGCAAAGATCTATCGGAAGACACTTTTGAGCTTACTTCGGTAATCTATGCAAGTGTTAATAGTAAATGCAGGATATATTGTTCCTCTGGTACAGCAATATTTCTGATATCGCACAAAGGTTTTCTTTATCTTTTTTCCATTAATTACTCCTTTTAATATCTTGTATTTTAAAAATTTTATTCATGATTTAAATGTTCAAATATCTCATAAAGTAGATAGTAACTCATAGGAGTCGCCCCTTGAGAGGTAAAATGTATGACCTACCTCCATTATCTTTTGTCCCCAACATTTTCTCTAAACATACCTGCCCTTTATCTCTACTCCCTAAGGGGGCTTCCCTACAAATATGGTGGTTTTATGAAATTGATAAATTTTAACCCTACATCACCTAGGATGTCCATAGCCGGGTTAAATATATGACCGACCCGACTTAATTTTTCGTCCCCAACATATCTATTAATAGTCTCCATTCCTTAATGGGCCATCCAAACAAAATATACATTTTTTATACCTTTTTTTTAAATGAGCTCCTATTTGAGTTGAATAGGTTCTAAAAAACATGCTCGTAGGCTGGTGATGTATTTTTATACCCTATACCACTATGTGGTTTGGGTATAATAACTTTGTGCTGCTGTTTGTAACAACCAAAAATATTTGACCTAGACCCATCTTTAATTATACCGATCGAATCAGGACCACTTTCTGAGTTGATTTAACAATGTCCGTCCGTCCGTCCGTCCGTCTGTGTGTCCATGTAAAGCTTGTAATCAAACTGCAGGTCGCAAATATGAATATATTTTGATGAAATTTGGTATATAAGCTTTCATCTTCCATGGGATGAACGCTATTGAAATTGGTGAGAATCGGTCCATGTTCAGACCTAGCCCCCACACAAATTTCCCATATGAAATAGACATAAATTGCCATAAGATCCAAATTGTCATATAGATCTTACTCAAATTGGGGTTTGTATGCGTTCCTTACGTCCATTAATGAGTAGTCCAAAAATGATCCCTTTGGCCCCATATAGAGCTGCTTCCCGTTCTTCACTTAAATCTATTAAAAAACAAAAATATTGCACTGTATTTTTGCAAATACAAGAGACTTTAGTAAACATAATCAGGATCGGTCCATTTTTGGACCTAGTCCCCATATAGATATAGCATCCGATATGAACTTTTTCATATCTTCAGCCAAAAAAATTAATAAAAATCAGACTCAAATTTGGTTTTTGCTTATTTTCTATGTCCAGTTAGTTGGGCCTAAGTGATAGGGCATGGTATAGGGTATCATATAGTCGGTCTAGACCGACTATAATTTTCTTACTTGTTTAATTTTTCAATTTATACTATGAAACATGTGAAATTTCATTTTCGCGAATTAATAAGAAGCTGTCAATCTTTCAGCCAATCCCAGGTACTAACAAGTTAGAAAATTATAGTAGGTCTAAATCGATTACGCGATAAGCTATACTATGTGTTTTGGTCTTAGGTCCAACTAATAAAAATTCCACTCATAAACCAAATCTGAGTGGAATTTTTACGAATTTTTTTGCCTGCAGATCTGATTGGATGCTATATATATATATATATGGGGACTAGGTCGAAAATTGGACCGATCCTGGGGGGTTACTACGTAATTCGATTCGAATGCAAAAATATTCGTACATATTCGTACAAATTGTACTTTGTAGTACGCTTTCGTACTATTATTTGACCACATTTGGTAAAGTCTGTTATTTTTTGCAAAAATGCAAACCATATTTGAGAAAAATCTGCGCAATATTTTTGTTTTTGATAAGTTTAAGTGAAGATCGGGAAGCGGCTTTATATGGGGGCTATGACTAAGAACTGTCCTATTGGGTTTATTTTTGGACTACTGATTAATGGATGTGATAAGCACATACAAACCCCATTTCATTGATACCTTATGATCTTATGGCAAATTAATTCATTTGTATGGGGACTCGATCTGAACATGCACCGATTTTCACCAATTTCAATAACGTTCAATCTATGGCCGATATAAGTTTATATACCAAAATTCATCAAAATAGTAGTTTGATAACAAAGTATACATGGATACTTAGACGGAGAGACTGGCGTCACTAAATCGACTCAGATAGTGATTCTGAATCGATCGGTCGAATCTAGGTCAAATATTTTTGGTAGTTACAAACATTAGCACAAACTCTATACCCTGGTATAGGGTATAAAAATGTCCACCCAAGTTGTTATAGAAAAAGGTATAATGCAACACGTGTTGCTTCCTGTGGTATTGAGGAATCGGATGCTCTTGATGTTCTGGGCATAATAATTCAATACGATGCCCATTGTTGTTAATCAATAGGAGCTTCGATTCAACAATATCATCTGTATATATGGATGGTAAGGTATTGAGGAATCCGATATTTTTGATGTTCTAGGCATGATAATTCAATGCAGTGTCCATTGGAACGAACATGTTTTTCAAGTGTCGAATAAAGCATTGGTTTTTAAAACGGTGAAAAATTACTTCACTTCTTCTGGTCTCCTTAAAATATATACCACTTACATCCGACCGAAAATGGAATACAACTGCCACACATTGACAGGGGGCTTCAGTGTATTTTGAAGTTACTTGATCCTGTATAAAGGAGTGCGGTGATGATTATTAATGACAGTAGGATATCCAACTCTATCGACTCGTTGGAGCATCGCTGGAATGTGGGTTGTTTAACACTGTTCTATAGATATTACCTTGGAAAACATTCTAATAAGATCAGTGAACTTATTACAAGTGCCCGAGTTTCAGTTCCTAGTAGATTTTTTTTTAAATAAGCCTAGTTCCGCGAAGCCGAGTGTCTACACTACACCATCTTCCCTTCCCATAACCGATTTTTCTGCGATCAACGCAATGCACGGCATTTATAGGAGGTATCACCTGAGATATATATTTTTATCATATTTGTGACCATTTTACTTAAAGTACTAATAATAAACGTGTGAGGAAATTATAGTCGGTCTAGACCGAATATCCGATACCCAAAAAAATGGCGCTTAGATTCATCTAATTGGATATAGAAAATAAGAACAAACAAAATTTGTGTGACATTGTTATGAATTTTTTGCCCGCGGATATGAAAAAGTTTATATCGTAAAAATGGACCGATCATGAATATATTTAGTAGTCATTTATTTTCCGCAAAAAAAAATATGTAAAACGACGTTGAGAGAAATATGAAATATTTTTGTTTTTGATAGGTTAAGTGAAAAGCGGGAAGTAGCTTATATGGGGACTATGATGAAAAACGTCAGACAGGGTTTATGTTTCGACTACTGTTTAGTCGTTATAATGCACACATATACAGCAAATTTTATCGATATATATATATATATATATACAATAGAATGATATATATACAATACGGGGCCCAAAAAAATCTCCATGTGCTCATCGCGATTCTGGTACTATGAGCCATAACAAGTATATTTTCCCACAGAACCATACCTCTAAAATCATTTTCGAACCCTCGAAAATTTCGATGAAAAATCGGTTTATGTGGTACCCCCTAGTATACATATAAGATAATGTGCACCTAACGACAATCTTAGTATTCTGATAGGGGGCTAGGTCTGAACATACAGCTTGTTTCACCAATTTCCTAGGGCCGACAATAGCTGATATATAAAATTTCCCTAAAATTTTATTCATATTTGTAGTTTGATTACAAAGTTTACATGGACACATAGACTCACAGACGGACAAACGGACAGACGGACATCTCTAAATCGAATCAGAAAGTTATTCTGAGTCAATCGGTATAACAGGAGATAAAATATTTTTGGTAGGTACAAACATCAGCACAAAATTCAATATGCCCTGACCACATAGTGGTCATTTGTCATATTTAAGCTGATTTTAATACCTTCGAAACGACATTTCAACTCAACTCTTAAAGATAATAGCTAGAATGTTGACTCACCTTTGTGAGTTTTCCGGAATTATAAAAGCTACCAGTTAATTTTTGGAGTTGGGTAAGGTACAATATTTATACCAATTTTTAATTAAGGCTAAAGGAGCGGGGCCGATCCATTCGCTGCTTATAAATAGAAGGTCCCATAATCTTTTTTTATGAATAGTTTTATGTTTAAATTATAAAATATTTGGCAATCACTTACATATATAAATGTTTTTATTTTTTTCGATACGAAATAACTGAAGAAGGGTGACATAATTTCTGTTGGCTCCATATTATCGTCTGTTCATTTGTTGCGCAATTTGTTTTTTAATATCCAACTGTTCAATTTTACGCATGTTATAAATTTATTCCTGCGTGGGGTCAACATTGTAAATGTGTGTAAGTCGCGTCATTAATTTCCATTGTACCATGAGCAGATTATGATGTGCACATTCGATCATTTACTGTTTAATATTCCAAGTGAATGTGTGAGTTAAGTTTGTTTTTTTTTTTTGTTGGTTTCTTTTTCATATTTGCATCTTCGTATTATTAATGTTGGTTGGTGGAAATGTGGTAATTGAGAGTCATAATGCGATGGTTGATCTCTAACGTCATTTAATGACTACCGTTATTTAACTATCATGAATTGGCAAAAATTAAGAGTTTTTTAATGTCTTTATTTTCTCATATTTCACAGATTTATTGTTAGTTTTTCCAATAAATTAGAAAAGTCATTATTGAAATGATAAAAACACAAAAATCATATTACATACATACATGAAATAAATAGGGGTTCAACCAAAACTTTTGGCGAAATTTTTTATTTTGTTTTCTTTTAAGTTTCATATTTTCTTTTTATATGTATATACACATAACTAATTATTTTAATATAATAATTTTTATAAGGCAAACAAATTATAATTAAAGTATAATCTTGCATTAACTTATATAAAAACAAATAACCAATTTATAGTCGGTCTAGACCCTATACCAAGCGTATAGAGAATTGGTCTTAGGTGCAATTAATTGGGTATAGAAAATAAGCATAAACCAAATCTGAATGGAATTTTTAACAATTTTTTGCCTGCAGATCTGAAAAATTTTATATCGGATGCTATATTTACATGGGGATTAGGTCGAAAATTGGACGGATCTTGCCCGTATTTGGTGAAGTCACCTATTTTTCCAAAAACATATAGAAACCAAATTTGAGAAAAAGCTGTGCAATAATTTTTTTTTTGATAGAATTAAGTGAAGATCAGCAAGCAGCTTCATATGGGGGCTATGACTAATAATTGTCCTATAGGGTCTATTTTTTTACTGCTGATAAATAGATGTAATAAACATACACAAACGAGATCTATATGATAATTTGGATATTATGGCAATTTAAGTCGATCTCATAGGGGTCATTTGTATGGGGACTGGGTCGAAAAGTGAACCGATTTTCACCAATTTAATACCGTTCATCCAATGGACGATAGAGGCTTTTATAGCAACTTTCATCAAAATATATTCCTAATTGCGACCTGTAGTTTGATCACAAAGTTTACGTGGACACACAGATGGACGGACAGACGCCCATCTCTAAATCGACTCAAAAGCGCTTTCTGTATAATAAATGATGGGTCTAGGTAAAACATTTTTGGTAGCTAAAAACATCAGCAGAGGGTATATACACAAATTTTAATGCGAATCTATAATTATTTTGGTCACTGTATTTATGTGTTTTATGTGCATTAAATATGGGGGAAAAATATGGATCCCAAGATTGTTGTAAACAAATGCAATAAAAAATTACAGTTCTAATAACTTGAAATTCGTAGCTATTTTTAACTTTCAAGAAAATAAAATCAAATAGTCATTAAATAATTTTGACAGTTAAGATTGGTTACAAAAGAAAAAAGTAATTTTGCATATTTTGAAGTTTGTTAGAACTGAATGTGGAAAGAAAGTAGTTAACCCTGCTATCTAACATCACACTGCAACTGTGAAATCGTTGTGTACGTATTATCAACGAAAAATTGTTCGAATAGTCGAATCCATCGCCATTAACTTTTGTGTTCACACATCTGACTGCAATCTCATTTTTAAAATTTGAGTGGGATTTTTATTCATTTTTTCGGCTGCAGATATGAAAAAGTTCATATCGGATGCTATATCTATATGGGGACTAGGCCCAAAAATGGACCGATCCTGACCATGTTTGGTAAAGTCTCTTGTATTTTGCAAAATTTGAGAAGAATCAGTGCAATATTTTTGTTTTTTGATAGATTTAAGTGAAGATCGGGAAGCAGCTCTATATGGGGCCTGTGACTAAGAGTTGTCCAATAGGGATCATTTTTGGACTACTGATTAATGGATGTAATATATACATACAAACCCAATTTGTGTGATAATTTGGATCTTATGGCAATTTATGTCGATTTCATAGGGGTCGTTTGTATGGGGGCTAGGTCTAAACATGGACCGATTCTCACCAATTTCAATAGCGTTCATCCCATAGCCGATAAAAGATTAAATACCAAATTTCATCAAAATATATTCATATTTGCGACCTGCAGTTTGATTACAAGCTTTACATGGACACACAGACGGACGGACGGACATCGTTAAATCGAATCAGATAGTGATTCTGATTCGATCGGTATAATTAAAGATGGGTGCAGGTCAAATATTTTTGGTTGTTACAAACAGCAGCACAAAGTCATTATACCCAAACCACATAGTGGTATAGGGTATAATTAAGGGGTGAAATAACACAAATTGAAATATAGAGTTGATTTTCACTATATCAGGTTGCATTAATGCAAAAAATATGGTGGCATAACAAATTTCAGAGTTGTTTTGAAAGCTAGTATATGACAAAAAAATTGATTATGAATAAACTATGTGCTAACTAAAAACTAATGCTAATCGATTGACTAGTAAGAACCTCGTTTAGCGCAAGTTATATAAAGTTCCCCAGGCAATAAATGTGCCGCAGACCAATTGATTAAGATAATCGAGCTCAAATTTGTAAGGACATTGAAATAATTTACAACAACAATATTTTTGCATTCTCCTGACCTCAAAATGGTCTTATGGAAAGTTTTTGCATCTCGTCTATTATTATGCCGTTCTAAACTAATGTCAAAACGGTACGTATTTTTTAGCACTATTTCAAAATCTCCAATTTTACTTTTTAAAAAATTTTGTTCAAGAAATTTTCCGAAATCAACGATTGGACCTTAAGGTCTTATTAACAAAATATATCTGATTAAAAATGCCAAATATTGTAGGTATCCTGTTTTTAATTTGGCGAGGGCAGCGTTTTTATTTCAGAGACTTGAAGAAAAATTTGATTTTTCATACTTTTTCAACTGTAGCCTGTCTTTTTCGTATTTACATATTTCAAATATATTTTGTCGAAATATTATACCACTTGATATAAGTTCTCAATCCTAGAAATTAAGGTTAAATTGAAACACTATAAATTTTCCCCCTTGAAGGTCAAAGGTCAAATTTAAGGATATTAACATTTTTTAAAACAAAATATCGAAATAATACATATTTGTAGAAGGATTTCGATAAAACTTATTGATAACATATTAATAATTCCAAAAAATAATATTTTGGACTTATTTTCTAAAATTAACCCGTGGGGTACTCTTGATGTCAAATTGACTCTATATGAGTCTTGAAATTCAAAAAAAAAAAAAAAATGGCTGTCACCCTAATGTATATACTCGTATATTGGCCGCCTCTCATATATAATTGTTAGAATTCATTAACGCCTAGTGAACGTATTCAACATTTTTTATATTTTTTCGTCGCATTACCACAAATTATGAATTATTTTATGTAAATATTTAAAAAAAAAAGCGACCGCGCTGAAAATCAGGTAAAGGGTCCGCCATCTAACGTTTTTTTTTTTCAACTAGTGCTTATTTCGTGAATGGTAATACTTAGCTCATGTCTGATTTGACAGATAATTAGTTTTATCCTTCCGCTGAACGAATATGGTTGTGTATACGTTTGAACAAAGCTGGGAAATATTGCGACATTACTTTAAAAAGCATGGTAATGTTGCAGAATGTGTGCGAAAATTGCGTACAGATTTTGGAAAAAGAGAAGCACCGTCAGCTCCATTTGTTCGTTATCTTGTGAAAAAAGTGAAAGAAACTGGCATCCTCATCGATAAACCAAAGCGTGAAAAGCCAAAAACAGTGCGTACACCCGAGAATATTGCTGCTGTGGCAGAAAGTGTGCGTGAAGCGCTATCAACATCAATTCACCGTCGTTCTCAAGAATTGAACTTTTCGGAGGCATCATTGAGACGAAAAAAAAATCATCTCTTAAGATGAAGCTCATTTTGATCTTGGCGGGTATGTAAACAAGCAAAATTGTCGCATTTGGGGCACAGAAAACCCGCACGCATACATTGAAAAGCCGATACACCCAAAACGAGTCACTGTTTGGAGCGGATTTTGGTCGAGAGGCATAATTGGGCCATTTTTCTTCGAAAATGAGCAAGGAGTGGCCGTTACAGTCAATGGCGATCATTATCGGGCCATGTTGAACGAATTTTTGTTCACAAAACTTGAAGAGAAGGATATTGGCAACATTTGGTTTCAACAGGACGGCGCAACGTGGCACACAGCCGAAGCTACACTCGATGTTTTGCGCCCTGTTTTTGAAGATCGCATTATCAGCCGCAGAGCTGATGTCGTTTGGCCACCTCGGAGCTGCGATTTGACACGTTGGACTATTATTTGTGGGGTGCCCTAAAAGATAAGTGTTACGCCAATAAGCCAGAGACAATTGACGCTTTAAAGGACAATATTCGTGAAGCCATTGGTGAAATAGAGCTGCACACAATCGATAATGTGCTTAAAAATTGGACCGATCGTGTAGTTTTTTTTTTATAGCATTTTCAAAAACAAAAGTTATTTGGCGTACCCTTTGTATCTGGAAAATTGTGTTTGTTTTCTTTTCCCTAAATTTCTTTATTATGTTTCTTGGCATTAAAAATTAAGTGCATCTTTATAAAAACTAAATATCAACAAAAATTTCAATTATGAGTATTATAAATTTTTATTTCTCTTAAATTTGCTTACAAACTTCTTAAAGTGTACTTAACTCGACAATTTGTAATCATCACACAAAATGTCATTAAATTTTCTATGAAATTTTATAAAAAGTAGCCTATTTTTTCCTTTTAACTTAATCGAAAATTGAAAACAAAATTTTTAAAACTAATTTAATTAATCATCGGAAAAAATGATTTCCCGCAATCAGAAACATTCGTTGTTAGCATCTAGAAACCAAGTGAATTGCAAAATACCATCACGTTCTCTGGCACCCATTTGTGGACCTCCCAGATTTCCTATGACAAGAGTTCAAAAAGTATTAGTAGGTGGTGGCATGATGTTCACAATGATGATCATACCAATATGGGGTTTGTTAAGTGTTCCCTCTTGGTCTATTAAACATCAAAATCTTGGAAAGGGACGAGTTGTTCCTGAGGAAGAACCAGCACAATGATTTACTATTCATTTAATATTAGTAAATAAATGTTTGAAAGAAACTGAGTTTAGTGATTTTATTTTTTGAGTCCTTAAAAATCGGGAGAAAAAAATACGGTGGAAGCAATATTTAGAAGATGGCGCCTACATTTTTGAGTGTTAAGACATGATTCTGTTCGAGATGAATGACTCGCTAAAAAGCTTTGGTTTTGAAAATTTTACAGCAATTCTTTCATAGCTTTGACAATGATCTAAATTCATTCTAAAGTTGATTGAGTTAAGAGCGCCGCTTTGTAAATTGTTAAAACTTTATAAAAAATTCCAAATGAATTTCCTCATCAAAAGGGGGATGATTAGCAATCTGGAACCGAAAGCTAGGAATTATCCAGTAAGAAAGAACTACAAAAGATTTTTCATATAATTCTTTCCTTTCTTTCACTTCTAAAATCTTAAACAACTTATTTATTTTAATATAGCCGCGAAATGAAGTCCAAGCTTTTGCGCCGCAAGAAAACAAACTTCGTTACAATTTATCAACGAATGTCAAAAAAAAAAACGACAAAATCCTTTCGTTAAATACATAAATATCATAAGGAACATATAATAATGGTAGAGCTCTCTATGTGTTAGTTTCAAATGACTTAACGTGACCATCCGAATCGCTAGCTGGACATTATGTCCTAAAGATTATGTTAGCAATACAACGTATTTAAAACACGCCAGCACTGTGATGACAATAAACAAATGAGAAGGAAACCGTATTGATTTGTAGAATTGACTTACAAATAGATATAGTATTAAAGTAAAACTGATTTTTGTAGTTTAAGTGGAATTTATAAAACTTGCCGCAAGCAGATGAGTTTAAGAAGGCCTACTACAAAAGATTTGTATGGTTTTAAAATGGAAATTGATTCATATTTAAGAAAAAAAAAAAAAAAACTAGTTATCGTGGAATTATGATGAAGATACTATTCCAAAATTATGGATCCCAGCAAGAAACACGACTGTAAGGGAAATTTGAGATGTCTAACCAGATTGTAAAAGACATAATATTTGTACCTGATCTCCTACTTGGTAGGATTCTTTTCGGGGGGTAAAATGCGCTTCCTTTACAGCACATGTGTGCCTCTCTAAGCGAACTAAAAACGCTAATTTCAAAACATAGAATCAATTTCGAATTTCTTCCGATGTCCGTCTGTCGTCCGTCCGCCCGTCTGTCGTCCGTCCGCCCGTCTGTCCGTCGGTCTGTGTGTCCATGTAAACCTTGTAATCAACTACAGTTCGCATATATGAACATATTTTCATGAAATTTAGTATATAACCTGCTATCGGCCATGAACGCTATTGAAATTGGTGAAAATCCCCATCACCTTATGAGACCGACTTAAATTGTCATAATGTACAAATTACCATATAGATCTCGGTCAATTGGGTTTGTGTATGTTTATTACATCCAGTCCTATAACATTAGTAGGCTTAAAATAAACCCTATAGGACAATTCTTAGTCATAGCCCCCATATGAAGCTGATTCCCGATCTTCATTTAAATCTATAAAAAAAAAAACAAAAATATTCCACAGATTTATCTCAAATTTGGTTTGTATACGTTTTTGCAAAAATTAATGTCCTTATACCTATTTTCTATATCTAACTAGTTGGACCTAAAAGATATGGTCTCTAAACGCGTGGTTTAATGTATCGTGTAGTCGGTCTAGATTGACTATAAATTTCCTACTTGTTTTTAAATGTGACGATCGACTACGGTCATCCGTTGACTTCAGCTGAGTGTATTCGGCTAATTGCTCTCGCTAATCCAGCAGATTCGTCTCACTGGTTTCACAGCTTTCGCTGATTTTTTCATCTTTTAAGCAACACCG
Organism: Cordilura impudica; assembly: GCA_963682025.1. Lineage (NCBI taxonomy): Eukaryota > Metazoa > Arthropoda > Insecta > Diptera > Scathophagidae > Cordilura > Cordilura impudica. The sequence goes on from OY821518.1 coordinate 111,398,639, forward strand.
AGCTATCACAAAACGTTGCTCATAGCGATACAGCGGGGCCGCACACTGCCGAAATCGTACATAAACAGAATCATTCAGACTACTGATAACGCTTTCCGCGGTAATAAGTACAGAATCCTCTTCATTCCCATTCCCGATCTACCAATTCCTCATAATTACCGATTCCTAATGATTACTGATTCTTGATATTTGCCGATTCTTGTTATCTATCGATTCTTAGTACGACTGATTCTTGATATTTACTGATTCCTGATACTACCGACTCCTGATATAATCGATTCCTGATATTTCTCAACCTCTCTGATATTTACCGATTCCTTATTAACAAAAGTTAAAGAACTTTTGTTAGCCGATTATCATAAACGAAGCAAAAGTCGTGTGGAGGTGAAGGATTATTATTATAGAAATATATTGAAAATATTAATAAAGATTAACTGTTGTAATTTAGACCTAATAAAGGGTATATCATTTGTTTTATCATTACATAAAGTTACAGGGTCCTTACCATTGTGCAGAGGGTATAAATCAGTTCGTCATTCCATTTGTAACGCATTCAAAAATGTATTTGCAACCTCATAAAGTGCATATGTTATTGATGCTTATAACAACTCGGGTCGATATAACGATGTCCGTCTGTCGGTATGTCCGTCTGCCTGTTGAAATCACGTTCATTTACAACATAAACCATCTAACTGGATGGAGTTATGATAATATTATTAGCCATTATTTCGAGCATGTTGTTATTGAAAATGCTGAGATATGTCCAAAAAGATGAAGATACCTCTAAAAAATTTTAAAAATTCAGTGTGTTTGTTGTAATAATTTTCTTGTATTAAGTTGATCAAACTATCAGTTTGTTGCTTTTTAAAATAATATTTTGCATTTGTTGTTAATATTGCAATAAGTTCAGTTCACTAAACGTAAAACCGATGTTGAAAGTACGAAAGATTCGGCACAGTCGAATTTAACACTATTACTTTTTTTTCTTTTAAATTTATTTATTTATACCAGCAGATTCCAGCCCTCGAAATTCGAGTGCAAAATCTAGGAAAATTTATTTTTTCATTAAATAAAGACCCTAAAGGTATGTTAATCAATTATGACCGATTCACAAATCAACACAAAGAACAAATTTAATAAACACACACATAGCATTGTATAATTTAAATGCAATTTACTCAACATAATGGGAAAAATTTTAAAATACGTAAATCTGTAAAAGGGCTAAAAAGAAATACCTTTCAAATAATACACGTTTGGTCAAAACCGGAATAAAATTGTAGAGCAAAACATCGGTCACAGGAAATCGCCTAGCTTATTAATATTATAGATATGTATTTATTTATTTGCTTTCCTGAACAACAAGAATAAATCTTATAATTACAGTATCTATAATATTGTCAGTAGGGTCAATAATTTATTAAATGAAAAAATAAAATTTCGTAGAATTTGCACTCGATTTTCGGGGGCTGGAATCCGCTAGTAGGAATTATTATGCTAAGGCTTGACAATTGTTAGTTATAAGTTAGCTGTACATAATACAGACATATTTCATTACAAAAATACAGAAAATTATTTTAAAAAAAGTTTTAGAATCACCAAGAAACAAAAAAATAAATTTAATTTAATTAATTAATGAAATTGTGATGTAAAACATTCAAAAAGGATTTTTCAAAAATTTGAAGCGTTGCTGTTTAGTTGCTGAGATTGTGGCATATTCCAAAGATGTATAGCGCTAAAGTATAAATGCCATTCAGAAACCAAATAAAGGTGACGAAGTATAATTACGTTTTTTCCCTGGTTCGATCTGGCAAACCGGACATTTTCATAAAGGTAAAGCGGTTTTACGATGAAAATTACTTTATGAACAAACAACAGAACTGTAATTTTCATCAGATTTTCAAATAAAACGCCGAAAAGCTTCTTCAAGAAGGAAGAAGTTCCAGCAGACCCTCTTAGTCTAAAACATATCGAATATTGCCGTTATATATAACATTAAATTTGCCTTCACTATGAAAAATCACAACTTGCAAAAAGTTCACACCCGTATAAAATGCCGGCAATTAAATGCATTTTGGCTAGCAGTATTCTTATATTTAAGGGAGTGAAAGATTGAGTGTGCCATAGAGTTCTGAGCTTCAGGCAGGTTGGAACAATAGTCGTATTAATGTGGTTCGACCAAGTTAGAGTGTTATTAAAAGTTACACCAAAATTTTGTGTTGTTCATTCCCAAACTTTGGATTAGCATTTCGCTTGCGTATTAGCAGACATTTTGACTTGCTAGAATTAATACATAAACCATTTGCACACGCCCATCGGTATGATTGACTTAGGTCATAGTTAATCTTATCTATATTTTCATATATCGACTGTATTGGAGTGCTTAGAAGGAGTTGTGTATTTGCAATGATATAAATTGAGAACAAAAGTGACCCTATTATTGATCATTGAGGTATACCTTTTATGAGATTTAATGGTTTTTTGGGGTGAAGGGGGTAGTGAAGCGTAATGACTATAGCCTCTCCTACTCAATTGGCAACCTCTCCTGCACGTGGCGCACCCTGCCGATAACAAACGAGGCTCTGTCGACCGAAGTTGGGCGGTATAACCCTAAGAATCGCAATGACTAAATACCTTGCACACTGCATGCCTGGATGCGTTACTGGTAGCCCCAGCTCCAGGATCGGATGTTTAGCCCAATCAGTTACTCATCCTAAACTACAATTGATTACAGAAACCGTAACTAGTCAAAATGAAAACCAAATGATTAACCTGATGACGACTTTTAGCTTTAAAAAATGGACACGATTTGGAATATGGAACGTCCGTACGCTTTTAGATAGCACTTGTCTTGCTCAAGTATGCAACGAACTACTCCGTTACAACCTCTTATTCATGGGTCTCTGGTAAACAAGGTGGCCTGACTCTGGTGAGTTTGCTACAGCTAATGGACTTACTTTCATTCATTCCGGTAAACCACCTGAAGAACCAAGATCGAGCGGCGTTGGGCTACTGCTGTCTAAAGTTGCCCGAAATGCATTAATAGATTGGAAACCGCATTCTGTCAGAATCATCACAGCAAGATTTAGAACCCGCGCCAGAAACATTACATGTGTACACTGCTATGCAGCCACTGAAACCTCAGAATTGTCTGTGAAGGAAGAGTTCTATGAGCACTTAACAAGAGTAACAACCTCTGTTAATCGTGGTGATATTATGTAGGTGACGGGGGATTGTAACGCTCAAGTTGGACCCGACAAGAGCGGCTTGGAAAGTGTGATGGGCGGTTACGGTATTGGTAGATGATCGAAAATGGTGAACTTTTTGCCGAGTTATGCATCAACAACAACCCGGTTATCGGTGGTACGCTTTTCCCCCATAAACGGGTACATAAAATTACTTGGGTCTCTCCAGACAACAAAACAGAAAACCAAATAGACCACATAGCAATCAGCAGAAAATGGAGAGGATCTCTGCTCGATGTCCGCAATAAACGAGGCGCCGACTGCAATAGCGACCATCATCTTCTAATAGGCACAATCCGTCTGAAAGTTGCTGCCGTAAAGAGTATCAAAAAAGTACAACGAAAATTTGATGTAAAGAAACTAAAAAATCCAACCATACTGAACACCTATTCTGAAGCATTAAGAACCTCTCTAGAAGCCTAACAAACAAATTCAACAGTTGGCTGGAAGAAGGTTGAAGAATGTTTTACATCGGCTGCTAAAGAGCATATAGGATTCAAAACCAACAATAGGAAGCATTGGATTTCAGATACTACCTGGGACTTGATTGCTGAAAGGAATACAAAAGCACAAGTAAATACTGCATTGACGCACGATGAAAAACTAAGGTTACGCACAATATACCGGACTATTGATAAGAGTGTGAAAAGAAATGCACGTAATGACAAACGCAGATGGTTTGATGATCTTGCTAGAGGAGCAGAAATCGCATCTGTGAATAACCGTACTAAGGATCTATATAATATAACCAGGAAACTTACTCAGAAGAACTTTAGAACGGCAAAATCTCTTAAATCCAACAACGGCGAAATAATTACATCAAAAAGTGGCCAAATGGAATTATGGTTGCAACATTATTCTACTATGTTGTCAGATACAGTATCCATACAGCACGATCCTTGTGACTGCGACCACCACGATATAAGGAATGATATACCTACAGAATGCCCTGATATACCCGAAATTATAGAATCCATAATTGCCCTTAAGAACAACAAGTCCCCAGGTATAGATAACATCTCCCCCGAGCTTTTTAAAACAGCACCACAAACAAGCGCCCGTTTTATGTATAAAATTATTGAGGAATTTTGGAGGACTAATCAACTATGCGATGAACTTAAGGAAGGGTTAATCATTAACATCCCAAAAAAGGAGACTTATCTCAATGTAGAAATTGGCGTGGTATCACACTCATCAACCTAGCAAACAAAGTTAAAACACAGATTATAAACAAACGACTCTCGGCCGCATTCGTTTCAAATCTTCGCAATGAACAAGCTGGCTTTCGACCCCAAAAATCCTGCATAGACCATGTGAACAGCCTCCGGATTATAATAGAACAGTCCGTCGGGTGGAGATCCCCTTTGTACCTCATTTTCATAGACTTCGAGAAGGCCTTTGATACCCTCTCACACTCGGCTATTTGGAACGCCCTCGCATGTAAAGGCACACCCGCCAAGATTATATCATTGATTCAAGCCCTCTATAATAATGTGTGCTGCAGAGTGATGCATGAAGGTTGCGTGAGTGATAGATTTACCGTAAATACTGGCGTGAGGCAAGGTTGCATTTTATCCCCCCTGCTTTTCAACATAGTCTTAGACAACATCATGAATAAAGCAACCCGTGAAGAAAGAGGAATTTCATGGGGATTTCATAGAAGGCTTGAGCATCTCGACTATGCTGATGACATTTGTCTGCTTTCACATAACTACAACGACATGGCGGCAAAGATCACAGCAGTACAGAAAGAAGCAGAAAAAGCCGGTATGAAAATAAACATAGCAAAGACCAAGGTAATGCGCATCAACTCTTCAAACAACAGAACGTTTTCCATAAATGATATAGTGTTAGAAGATGTTTCCAAATTCACCTACCTGGGTAGTTTATTAACAACAACGGGTGGTTCCAGTAATGATATACAGAGTCGCATTAATCTTGGCAAGCGATCATTTGGTCCCTTAAATCCCATTTGGCGATCTCCTCACATGTCAAAAAGAACAAAAATTAACATTTTCAATTCTTGCATTAAATCCGTGCTTCTTTATGGATGGGAGTCTTGGAACGCAGCAGTCCGTGATATAAACTCATTGCAAGTGTTTACAAATCGATGTCTACGAAGAGTTCTAAGAATATTTTGGCCTCAAACAATTTCGAACGAAAGGCTATGGAGAGAAACAAATCAAACCCCCATTAGTAATGAAATTCTTAGAAGAAAATGGCGTTGGATTGGTCATACCCTGCGAAGGCCACTGAATGATACCACAAGAAATGCTATTGAATGGAACCCTCAAGGTAGGGGAAGAAGAGGAAGACCATCACACACATGGCGTCGCCGAATTGAATTGGAAGCTGCCAGAATGTACAAGAGCTGGAACGAGATTAAGGCACTAGCGTTGGACAGAATTGAATGGAACAGATATGTTATGGCCCTATGCTCCTTATAGGAACGACGGGAATTTATTATTATTATTATTAATGGCTCAAATAACTTGCTATTTTCATGTGCGGATTGTGTTCGGTTTGTGAGGTAAGTTGAAATTAAACAAGAAAGAAAATTATATACGATATACGATATATACGATACCCTATACCAAGCGTTAAGAGATCGTATCTCTTAGGCCCAACTAACTGGACATAGAAAATAAGCAAAACCAAATTTGGGTGGAATTTTTATTAATTTTTTTTGGCTGCAGATATGAAAAAGTTCATGTCGGATGCTAGATCTATATGGGGACTAGGCCCAAAAATGGACCGACCCTGGCCGTGTTTGGTAAAGTCTCTTGTATTTAGCAAAAATATATACAAACAAAATTTGAGAAGAATCAGTGCAATATTTTTGTTTTTTGATAGATTTAAGTAAATATCGGGAAGAAGCTCTATATGGGGCCTATGACTAAGAGTTGTCTCATAGGGATCATTTTTGGACTACTCATTAATGGATGTAATAAACGCATACAAACCCAATTTGAGTACGATCTATATGACAATTTGGAACTTATGGCAATTTAAGTCGATTTCATAGGGGTCATTTGTATGGGGGCTAGGTCTGAACATGGACCGCTTCTCACCAATTTCAACACTGTTCATCCTATGGCCGCATCTGTGAATATATTCACATTTGCGACCTGCAGTTTGATTACAAGGTTTACATATACACACAGACGGACGGGCGGACGGACGGATATCGTTAAATCGAATCAGATAGTGATTCTGATTCGATCGGTATAATAAAAGATGGGTCTAGGTCAACAATTTTTGGTAGCTACAAACAGCAGCACAAAGTCATCATACCCAAACCACATAGTGGTATAGGGCATAAAGAGTTAATGTTGAGGAAGAATTAAGGAAACGTCTTAACTTCATACAGAGAGTTTGATGATTAACTGTCTCAAACGACTTGGAATGATATAGAAGTAGAAACTAGAATTTCCCGAAATTACTATTTCTTCAAATAGCTTGTTGATGGCATTTCCGAAACAATACCATCAGAAATTCCGGCCGAAGCGCGAGCAATCAGTTCATGACCACTTGATGTAGTAGTCCGGGCAAGATCTTTCAGCTCATTAACGATTTTTTCTTTAGCAGTGAGCGTTATCCGTCGGGAGGTCTGAATACCGAAGTGTTCAAAGTCACAATGAAAAAATAAACGTATGACACTCCAATAAAAATAGGGAAATTGTAATTTCGGGAAATGGTTTTCGGGAAATTGTAATTTCGGGAAATTGTTTTCGGGAAATTGTAATTTCGGGAAATTTTTTTCGGGAAATTGTAATTTCGGGAAATTGTTTTCGGGAAAATGTAATTTCGGGAAATTGTAATTTCGGGAAATTGTTTTCGGGAAATTGTATTTGGGAAATTGTATTTGGGAAATTGTTTTCGGGAAACTGTTTTCGGGAAATTTTCCGCAGAGGCATGTTTTCATATGGTAGGCAAACAGCTTGAAGCTATAATGTAGTGGAAGATAGAAATTATATAAGGCAGTAAAAGTGGAAGAAGTATTTTAATAAATTTTGGATTATCAGCTGTAGAATGGTTAACTGATCATCCACAGATGTCATTTGATAAGTACAATCCCAGATAGTTGTAGGTCAGGAAGATCAAATTGTTTTTTGGAAAATATGGTGCTAAAATTTGATCACACAACAACACATTAAACAAATCTGTCAGTGAAAATATCGAGCAGATTATTTCTATTCGTTGTGTAGTATATAGGATTATAACGATTAGCAGGTTCATGTCCTAAACATATCACAATCTCAGAAAGTACTGACTCATTAATAACGTTGTAACTAAAATCTTCAGATATAATAATATCAATATGTCCATCTGTCAAGATCTCCAGTTTATCAGGAAAACAGAATTTCAATGAGTGACAGCGAATTCGATATGATTTAGAAATACACTACATGGAGTGAAAAGTACGTGGCCTCACATAGAGATGGCGTGATAAGCCAATTGTGTCTGTTTATTCAGTAGGGCCAACTGTAAGAAAAGTTTTTTAAAAATTTCCTGACATTTCATTAATTAGAACAAGTAAGAAAATTATAGTCGGTCTAGACCGACTATACGATACCCTATACCATGCGTTTAGAAACCCTAACTGGACATTGAAAATAAGCAAAAACCAAATTTGAGTGGGATTTTTATTAATTTTTTTGGCTGCATATATGAAAAAGTTCATATCGGATGCTATATCTATAAAGGGACTAGGTCCAAAAATGGACCGATCCTGATCATGTTTGGTAAAGTCTCTTGCATTTTGCAAAAATATGTACAAACAAAATTTGAGAAGAATCAGTGCAATATTTTTGTTTTTTGATAGATTTAAGTGAATATCGGGAAGCAGCTCTATATGGAGCCTATGACTAAGAGTTATCCCATAGGGATCATTTTTGGACTACTGATTAATGGATGTAATAAACACATAGAAACCCAATTTGACTAAGATTTATATGATAATTTCGATCTTATGGCAATATATGTTGGTTTCATAGGGGTCATTTGTATGGGGGCTAGGTCTTAACATGGACCGATTCTCACCAATTTCAATAGCGTTCATCCTATGGCCAATAAGAGTTTATATACCATATTTCATCAAAATATATTCATATTTGCGTCCTGCAGTATGATTACAAGCTTTACATGGACACACAGATGGACGGACGGACGGACGGACATCGTTAAATCGAATCAGATAGTGATTCTGATTCGATCGGTATAATTAAAGATGGGTCTAGGTCAAATATTTTTGGTAGTTACAAACAGCAGCACAAAGTCATTATACCCAAACCACATAGTGGTATAGGGTATAAAAAGAATTACCGTTATATAAATGATGCTGCTTTTAAAGTTTGAGAAAAAATGGATTGCGAACAGTTTCATGTTTTGATTAAACATTGTTTTTTGGTGGGAAAAAGTTCCGCCCAAGCCAAGATTGGATTGATAAACATTATGGTGAATCTTCGCTGTCATATTCAATTGTTAAAATGTGGTATTCCGAATTTAAACGTAGTTGTAAGAGCACAAATGATGCAGATCATCCTGGTCGTCCAAATGAGGTAGTTACCAAAGAAACCGTAGGAAAAGTGCATCAGGTTGCATTGGATGATCGAAGAATTAAAGTGAGAGCGAGTTCGGCATATATTACATGACATTTAAATATGTAAAAGCTTTCTGCTCATTGGATGACGTGATTTTTAACAGCTGAACTAAACACAACTGCATGTTTACGTCGATTTATAACGTGGATTTATTATTAGTAGCAGATTCCAGCCCTCGAAATTCGAGTTCAAATTCTGGGAAATTTTATTTTTTCACTAAATAAAGACCCTAAAGGTATGCTAATCAATTATAGCCAATTCACAAATCAACACAAAAAACAAACTCATTTTTATTACAAACACATTAACAAATTTAATAAACACACACATAGTATTGCATAATTTTATGTATGTGTTAGTAGCAACTTTAAATGCAATTTACTCAAAATTAAGCAAAAAATTATAAAATATGTAAATCTGCAAATCGGCTAAAAAGAAATACCTTTCAAATAGTATACGTCTGGTTAAAATTGGGATAAAATGGTAGAACAAAACATCAGTCACAAGAAATCGCCTAGCCTATTAACATAGATACACCGGAGTTCAATAGACAGTCTGCGGAGCATACTAAAGTCGACCAAAGCAGCCAAAGACTCAACAATCGGCTGGAAAGCTTATGGCCAGTGTTTTTTTGGGATGGACGTGGTATAATTTATTGATTACTTGGAGAAGGGAAAATCAATAACTGCCAAGTACTATGTTGAGTTTTTGGACAGATTGGATGAAAAAATTAAGGAAAAACGAGCCCACTTAAATAAGAAAAAAAATCATGTACCAATATGACAATGGTACATTTAAGTCTTTACATTACGACTTGTTTCCCCACGCACCGCATTCTCCATATTTGGCTCCCAGCGATTATTATTTGTTCCCAAACTTGAAAAGATGTCTCCAGAGAAAGAGATTTTCCACAAATGAAGAAGTCATATCGGAGATGGAAGCCTATTTTGAAGAGTTTGACAGATCGTATTTTTTCAAGGGTATCGAGATGTTAGAGCATCGTTGGAAGAAGTGCATTTCACTTAACGGAGATTACGTTGAGGAATAGAATTGATTTCAAATCCGAAAAAACTGGTTTTTCACTGTTACGCTACGGAGTTTTCACTCTATGTAGTGTATGTCAAATGTACCTCCAAAATGTTCCTTGGGTTACTTCAAAATTTTCAATCTACAGAAAATCTAGTTTAATTAAAATATCTTCATCAATGCATTTTCTGTCTAAAACCTGATCAGCACAAAGTTTCATACCCTCGAACAACATAGAACCAAATTTTCCCCTTCCCAAGGTTGCAAGTACTTACATGTAAATTGAGACCCTTATTTTATAAAACGAAACGTTAATAAACGATTAAAATATTTATGAAAAATTTAAAACTTGGAAATATTTTTAAAATTTTTTCATATAAATTTTAAAAGTTTCGTTTTACAGAATGAGCCCATAAATATTTTTCCTTAAAGTCTTCAATCATAACAAAACAAAAAATCACTCCGGAAGTTATATTCTTATGTTTTTCTATTGAAAAAATCACAGCATAATTATACGATCATGCAAATTGATGCTTTGTTTTTTTATTTTTTCCTTTCAGTGATTTTAGTTGCATGTGTACACGCACTTTGTACGTAGACATGGCTCAGCTTTTCAGCTCAACGCTTGTGATTTATTGTCTAATTGAAAGCCAACAACAATAACAACAACAGCAACAAAATATACAGCAGAAAATAAAAGTGAAAGACGACGACTTCCCAAAGAGAGTGAAAACAAAAGAAGCAAGTACCCAATCAACCAAGTAATCAAAGAGTCGACCTACCAAACCAACCATCGCCATTGTCGACCACACTATAACATTCATTATGGCGAATGAAAGAACGTGTAACGGTGATAGTGATTAAGCAAAAGTGACAAGATCATTATTATACCGGCTCCGGATCATTGGTTGCAATGTGACCACAACCACAACAACAACAACAGCAACAACAATGGCAGCAACATGTTCATGTTTGCTGTTGTTTATGAGATATTCTAGGTCATCAGCGATAATAATAAAGCAATGACTGAAAGTTTCGCAATTTTTTTTTTTTGTGTGCTGTTCGATTGCCGGCTGGCTGCACCTTTAATATCATTTAAGTTCACATACAATTATAACGTTGCTGTTGTTTGAAAGGATCGATCGAAAGGCAACAAAAAAATTCTTTAATACTATTGAACCTGTTCGCTGGAAAAAGAGAAACACATGAAATGCTTAATTTCACCGCCGAAAATAATAAATAAAAGTAGTTGCAGAATTTTGTACACATGTATGCTTTTTTTTCTTTCGATCGACTGCTACCGACATTACGATGTGCGACTTGAGTTTGTCATTCGGTTTGATGCAACTTAATGAGTTTTGTGTGGAATGTAGCATTAGGAGCAAAAAAATCTTTGTTTCAATGAATCGTATTACTCAGATAAATTCTCTCAGTTAACTTTCATTTCAGAAGGTTTGAGTGTCAAGTCAAGAGTGTAGATATTCCACATGCAAATTTTAAATGGGTGGTCTGTGTAATATTTACTGCAGATTAGCAAGCTTCGAAATTCAGGTTGCATTAACTTTATATACAGTTGAATTTCTAAAGAAATTTAATATTCGTGAAATACTGCCTTGATGAACACCTGTAATTTGTCGTTAATTTTTATATTTTTGTTTCATAAATCTATTAATCAATAAAGATTTAAGTGGTATCTTCAAAAAGTTTCGGAAGCAGCCTGGGGGCTAATTATATACGATGTCTTTATATCGTTTTAGCGCTAGATTTTAAGCTTTCTATAAAATTAAAACTTTTCAAAAGTAGTTTTTAATCGAACGTTTGTTGACGACAATGAAACCATTATCGTTTTGTGTTTAGAAAATAATATATTTAATTAGTAAATAATAATTTAAGTCAAATAGACAACAAGGTAACTATAGATACAAAAAGCTAAACAAAAATGATATCACAGTCAACTGTTTAATAACACTGGTCTACAAATTAAAAAAAAAATTGACTCCAGAAACGATAAATTCGAATTTGGCATAAAAATTGGGCTATCACGTCTTGCTCTTTTTTATCGCATGGCAATACTGCAATACAGTCAATAATTTGACAGAAGCCCACATTTCGTCTTGCCAGTCCAATACTGTAAAAATTCAAAATATATAGTTTTGAAATATTACGGTTTAAAGTTTTATCGTTCAGTACAATTTGTTCTGGGTAGTGTAAGAATATGAAAATAGTAAAATTTTGAGATGCTATAATGTTCCTTTGATTCTTTGAGTCTTTTCTAGCCCAGTAGAGCAGTTTTCGGAAAACAGTAATATTTTGAGATGTTACAGTATTGTATTGGCAAGATGTGATACCTTTTAGAAAGTGCCGGAAAGGTAGTGATAAGGGGTAAGGGGTATGGAAAATGAAAATAAAAAAGAAAAGAAAAGAAAAGAAAAGAAGAAAAAAGAAAATAAAATAAAATAAAAGAAAAGAAAAGAAAAGAAAAGAAAAGAAAAGAAAAGAAAAGAAAAGAAAAGAAAAGAAAAGAAAAGAAAAGAAAAGAAAAGAAAAGAAACGAAAAGAAAAGAAATGAAAGGAAAAGAAAAGAAAATAAAAGAAAAGAAAAAAAGAAAAGAAAAGAAAAGAAAAAAAGAGAAAAGAAAAGAAGAGAAAAGAAAAGAAAAGAAAAGAAAAGAAAAGAAAAGAAAAGAAAAGAAAAGAAAAGGAAAGAAAAGTAAAGAAAAGAAATGAAGAGAAAAGAAAAGAAAAGAAAAGAAAAGAAAAGAAAAGAAAAGAAAAGAAAAGAAAAGAAAAGAAAAGAAAAGAAAAGAAAAGAAAAGAAAAGAAAAGAAAAGAAAAGAAAAGAAAAGAAAAGAAAAGAAAAGAAAATAAAATAAAAGAAAAGAACAAGTGAAAAAGACCCCTTTTGTCTGTTATGCGTCCTTCCTGAACCATCCAGATTCCCTCAAGAAGTCCGCAAGACGCCAAGTGAAACGTCTACTATGCAGCCCAGGTTATCGTAGAATCTTTGCCCTAGATATCTAGAGTGCAGCTCCTTCAGTCTTGGACATTCACACAGCAAATGTTGCACTGACTCCTCCTCGTCCACATCCACACAGCTCCTACAGAAGTCAGCTCTCGGGACACCTATGCGTTCAGCCATCCGCCCTATTACACAGTGATGTTTAAGATGAAATTTGCTGTCAGAAACTTGGACAAACCGTGGACACCGACAACGTTTTGCAATATTTGCAGAACTGTTTTACACAAGTGGTCAAATGGCAAGAAGATCTATTTCGATTTTTCAATTCCAGTGCTTTGGCGAGAGTCAAGTAACCACCAAACCGATTATTATTTCTGTTTAACAAAAGTTGCTGGATTCAATATGAAAAATTGAAAAAATATTACTTGCGCGAATGTCCCATCGATTTCCAAACCAGTTCGACATCTACCAAATGATCCACTACCAGTCATTCCCAGTGCTACGAGCAGTGAGCCTGAAACATCTTTCACCAGCAGTGGTAGTTTGTATGAGGCTGATGATGAACGCCATTTAGTGATTCAAGCTGAGCTGAATGAAGCAAGATGCAGAATTACTAGCTTCACGAATACAGCAGTGGAAACATCTTGCAGTTGGAACAAAAGTAACAATCTATAGAGATAGAAGCTTGGAATTGGCTGCATATTATGAAAAGAAACACTCTATTCTATACTGTACTGATGTTGATGGTTTATTTAAAAAAAAAAAAAAAAAAAATGAACCAGCCATATGACAAAACTGAATGGAGATAATTTATTGATGGCTCTAAGTACAGTTTACATTAATACAAAGGAACATTATGAATAAATGGCTGAAATTTTGACATTACTCAAATACAACCATCATAAACGGAAGATCTGTGGTGACCTTAAGCTGTGTGATTTAAATTTCTTTGTATATATAAAGGGTTTTTCAATAAGAGCGCTACAAAAGTTTTTTTAAATAAAACAAAAACGGTTTTGGAGATCAATGAAATTCTTTATTCCTGTGAAAGAACGTTCGATGCCATTATGTATGGAAATCGATCTCTTTTTTATGGCCACCACGGGCACGCTTGCAGAAGTCGAGACGCTGAACCCAATTTTCGACGGTTTTCAAGCATAAATCGGCCGATACTGCTGCAATTTCACGTTCGATATTCGTACGAAGTTCATCAATCGTCGCTGGCTTGTTGACATAGACCATAGACTTGACGTAGCCCCACAGGAAATAGTCCACCGACGTCAAATCACACGACCGAGGCGGCCAATCGACTGGACCATTTCGTGAGATAACACGTTCTCCAAACTTGGTTTCCAATAAATTGATTGTGACATTCGCTGTGTGGCTTGTGGCGCTGTCCTGTTGGAACCACATGTCCTCCATGTCCATGTCATTTAATTGGGGCCAAAAATATTCGGTTATCATTGAACGGTATAGATTCCCATTCACAGTAACGTGCCGGTCTTGATAATTACGGAAGAAGTACGGCCCAATGACGCCGCCGGCCCATAAACCGCACCAAACCGTAATTCTTTCGGAATGCAATGATGACTCATGGAGTACGTGTGGATTGCTGTCTGACCAATAACGCATATTTTGTTTATTGACGAAGCCATTCACCCAAAAATGAGCCTCATCGCTGAAGACGATTTTTCGATGAAAACCCGAATCATTTTCAAGTTGTTGCTCAGCCCAATTCACGAACATACGACGCTTCTGGTGGTCAAGCGGCTTCAGTTCTTGTGTCAATTTGATCTTGTAAGGATGTAGGCCAAGATCTTTTCGCAAAATTCGCCACAACGACGTCACAGAGATGCCCAACGCTTGAGAACGACGTGTGAGAGACACATTTGGGCTTTCTTCAACTGAAGCCTCAGCGGCAGTAATATTCTCGACACAATGGGCACTTCTTTGTCTCACTGGCACGGGAACATTTTGTACTGTGCCTGTGGATTAAAATTTTTCCACTAGACGCTCAATTGTTGATCTGCTAGGACGATTATGACGACCATAAATTGGACGTAGCGCTCTTAACGTTGAGGCCACTGACTTCGAATTTCGGTAGTAAATTTTAATAATTTCGACTCGTTGTTGGCTTGTATATCTTTCCATCTTGAAATGGCAAACCTTACTGAAGAGAAATGTCAAAAGAGCGGCAAGAAATATGGCGTCGTTTGCTGCCCCTGTCTTTCTACTTTTGTAGCGTCCCTATTGAAAAATTCTTTAGTATAGACCATCGTAAATAACTGTTAATTAATTTGTTTCAGGTCATTGGTTTGTTGACTGGTATGCAAGGAGGTTTCACAACATATTATTGTTTCCTTTGTCTATGGAATAGTCGCGCTACATGTCATCGTTACGTCAGAACATAGTGGCCAAAGAGAACTGAGTATTCACTAGGAAAACAAAACATTTCAAATAAACCATTAATTGATCCAAATGATGTTCTCCTTCTGCCGCTACACATAAAATTGGGCCTTTTTGAGAACTTTGTCAAGGCTCTGGACAAAGATGGTGCAGCATTTAAATATTTGTTAGCGGTTTGTCCTAAAATTGCATACGCTAAAATCAAAGAAGTCATACATATTTAGCCTTCATATCAGGAAGCTATTGAATGATGACAATTTTTCACAATGTTTATTGGAGAAAGAATATGCAGCCCTGAAATTTTTCAAGAGCAACGTGGACAGATTTCTTGGAAACAATAAGAGTGAAAACTACAGACAAATTATTGCTGAATTATTGAAAAATTATCACGAATTAGGTGAACGAATGTCACTCAAAATGCATTTTCTTCTTTCGCATTTAGATTTTTTTTCTACAAAACCTAGGTGCGGTGAGTGATGAACAAGGGGAGCGTGCTCACCAAGATTTAATGAAAATTGAAAGAAAATATTAAGGATTTTGGGATAAAAGCATGCTGGGAGACTAATGCTGGACTCTAATACGTGAAACCGAACCAACAAAATACAAACGACGCACAGTGGACCATATTTTGAGAAGGCGGCCAAAAATCATTTTTTTTGTTACCGATTTTAAAGTTATGTTATTCATTTATATCACAGCGAACAGGGTCTTCGAAAATGGGCTTTCTCAGTATTTTGCTAAAACTAAAAATTTCTTTGTAAATTTTTATTTTTGAATGACTGTAACTTTTTTGATTTAAAAGAGTTTGAAGTGAAATAAATTTTGTATAATTTTGTGGCTTCCATACTATTAATGGTAAAAATGTAAAATCACTGAGTCATTCCGAAATTTAAAAAAAAGGTCCAAATTTTCCGAAAATCTCCTACTTAATAGAGCATAACTCCTGCCAGTCAAAAGCAGTCAATAAAAATCTTGCACTCTTCTATAGTCCGAACCCTCCCCTATACTCCTATACCCCATTATACACCCGCCAGTTTCCGTCCGTGTGCACCAGAACAATTTTTATGGCCCAAGGTTAGATATTTTCTGCAAAATTTATGAATACAAAAGTTGTCCACTATGTGGTTAGGATATATTAAGTTTGAGGTGATGTTTGTAACTGCCAAAAATATTGGACCTTTATCCATCTTTTATTATACGGATCGAATCAAAAACACTATCTGAGTCGATTAAACGATGTCCGTCCGTCCGTCTGAGTGTTATGAATACAAAATTGGTCGTACCGGTGCACCGCGGTGTATTTTTTTGCGTGTCGGTAGAGTTGTCACGAGTTGTTATATAAAAAAGGGTTGAGATATAATGCGCTTAATTGTTACAGGTACATTTAAATAGGTATCTTTCAAAAACATTAATAGTCTGAATTAGAGTTATATAGTTTAAATACCTGACAAAATGGGAAACAATTTAAATAACAGGTAAATGGTAAAAAAAAAAACTATTGCGACATAGCTCTTTAAGATATGAGCAGGTATGCTTCACATTTTAAAGGGGGTTAGGGTGTGGGTTTTTTATGCTTCTAAAAGTGGTAATAAAAGATAAAAAATTTTATTTTACATAATTGCAAGAAAGAGTATTTATAATAATGTTTCCACAATTATTATTCATTACAATTTGTGCAATGGCTAAGTACTGTTACAGAGATCTGGCAGATATTTATTTGCAACGAAATGATGTAGACGATGTAATTTTGCACATAGTGAGCAACGACTTCTTTAAGAATTGTAACCTAGAAGACATTGAAATGCACAAAGGAAACAGTGAGAGAAAACAAAGAAAATGAAGAAAAAAGAAAGCAAAAAAAAAACAAATTCAACAAAAATATCTACAGCTAGGCCTTGTAATCGACCAACCAAAACAAGGGGAAGGAAACACAAATGATGGAAATACTGCAAGGAGATTTTTTTCCGATCCGGAAACTGCAGCATCTATCACAGGTGTAGATCATGAATTAATAAGACGATTCAAAATCATATTACAAGTTCTAGCATGCAGCAGAAAGATAAATGCAAAAAAATTTGGAGAGTACGCCAATAAAACAGCTATACTTTATAATGAAAAATACTCTTGGAGATATATGCCATCCACAGTTCATAAAATTTTGTACCATGGGGAACAAATAATTCAAAACAATATGCTACCAATAGGAGATCTATCTGAAGAAGCACAAGAAAAAAGGAACAACGACTACAGATTCTTTCGCGAGCACAACACAAGGAAAATGTCCAGATGTTGTACTAATGAAGACCTTATCACTATTTTGTTGTGCACTTCAGATCCATATATGTTCAACATTCGTCAAAAATGGAAAACTACCTCTATTGAATTAGACGAAGAAGCTAAACAACTTCTAGAAGATGAAAATCAAGGCTATTTAGAAGAAATTTTTACTAAAATTGGTTGATTTAAAGTACTTTTTCATTACACTAACAATAAGTTACACTTTTTTAAATAGTTAAAAAAATTTCTTGATTTAAAAATTTATATATTTCATAAATTTACCATAAAAATTGATATAGAAATATTTAAAAAGACAATAAAAAAAAATTTAACTAAAGCAAAAATATACGAGTTTTTCATTGAAACTTCTCTATCTTGAACCAATATAAGGTAACTTTTACGTTCGCTGCTTAATAAATTATATTTTAACTCGGGATCTTTCAAAAAAAAAAAACAACCTTTGGCCTTTGTGCACATTAGGACTAAAAAGTTTACGGGGCCAAAGTTTGGCATTTTCTGAAAAAATTAACTTTAAAAATTGTTAAAAAGTATTAGTTGTAAAGTTAACTGAAAAAATAAGACTATATTAAAAAAAACCTTTTTTTACCTTTTAACACTTCGCTCTTGTACTAAAATTCAACTACCAATGAAAATTTATTTTAAACCCTCCGTAACTTTTTTTAAAGGCTAAAGTCTCACCTACCAAACAAAAAAATCCGCATATCAAAATTCCAATCCAATCAAAAGTTATAGATTTTTGACCGCCTTCTCGTCAAATGGTCCACTGTGCGACGTTCAAATAACGCCATCCATTTTTGAAAATTCATTACTTTTAAATAAACTAATGATTTTTTATGTGAAAAACGAATAAAACCATTTTTTTCGTATCTCAAAAACTTGACGCGATAGAGAAAAACCAATTACAGAATCGAACTCAGCCCACCAAATTATCCTAGAAAAGATTTTTGGTTGCTCCAGTCCAAAACTTTGTTGGCTAGTGTAATCATACGCCTTGAATATGTTATGTTATTAAAAAAGTTGAGTTAAAAAGGGGAAAAATTATAATTTTTGAAGATATCATTCGATAACATTAGTCCAACTGGATTTACTGAAGAATGGAATGAGAAATTTTTAAGGTCATAAAAAAGAGAACGCATAACCTTTACCAGGCTACCATAGTGCTTTTACCATGACTTGGAATTTCTCACCACCCAGAATTGCAGTTCCGCTGTATCATGTTTGGATGGCTTTAGAATCTAGCTTAATATATTTTCAATTAAAAAAAATATTACTTAAACAAAAAATACTTTCCTTTAGCGCTATTAATTAAACGCAGCTAGATGAGTCTTTTCGCCCACTATGCACGCCCCAGAACCGCTGTTCCACTGTATTATGTTAGGATGGCTTTAGATTTAAATACAAGAAAATGGCCGCATGTTGTTCCAAATTTTTTTTATGGTGCATTAAACCTTATAATGTTCTAAAATAATGCTATAAGGATCAAGGGTACATCAAAATTCGTTGAGAACTTCATTTAAAATTTCAACTTGTTTTTGTTTTTTTTTTCATTCAAATATTGGACACATTGAACTTGCAATTAAGTGTTGAATTGGGCATGATTGTGGGTTTACTATAACACAACAACAAAAATGCAAAAACAATGATATCTTAAACAACAAAAATTCACTTTCTTCCTCTCTCTTTGATCTGTGCCTGTACTCGTCGTTGTTGTGTTTGCAGTCTAGTTGAGGATGTCTTGTGCTGTAGCATTTCGTTTGTTTTATTAGTGAATATTTTTGCTACATTGTTTGTTTGCTGGCTTGTTTGTTTGATATTGACGACGTCGACGATGCCAATTTGGGAAAAACTCTGTTGTGTTTGTGGTACTGCTTAAAAGATCAGTTAGTTGCAATATGTTTTAAGGCAAAATACATTAAAGAAGGTCAATACAGATCATGGTATTAAATACAGCAATAACAATAATAACAATTTCGCTTTTGTTTTTTTTTTTTGCTGTTGTTGCTGTATGATTTTTGGGTGTTGGAAATTGTTGCAATGAAAGTTGTAAAACTGTTGAAATTAAGATGAGATCAAACGTCTCACGTACGAGGGTCAGTAAAAAGAAATTTTAGTTTTGCTTTTAAAATAAATTCGTGTTACCTACATAAGTAGACAATATTAATATGAAGTTTATCCTTTCTGTAATACTAGCTGGTGGTTTTCAACTTTATCACTTCATCCTATAGAATATTAAGCCGGCCTTTTAATCTGCTAGAACCAGGTCAACAAAGTTTTAAACATATTAGGGTATAAAAGCAAAAACCGTTCTTGCATACGGTGACCATGAATTTTGACAAGTCATAGAGTAGCAATTAAAAGTAACATATGATTTAAATTCAGTTTTTCAGAAAATCGGTCGCAAAGAAATTTTTCAGACAAAAAATGAAGCTGGGCACTGAGAATATACAGTTAAATGCACCCCACTATTTTATGATGGTGGAGAAATGGTAACGATAATGAAAAATCTTTTTATGTCAATATGATTATTTATAAACAAAATATAAAAAAAAGAACTTGGAAATTTTAAGCCATAAACATCTATATAATATTAATAGGCAAGGTGATTTCTTGTGACCGATATAAAAATTTTAGTTAATAACCGATTGTCACCAAGCATGCCTCACTCGAAAGGTATTTAGCTGTTCATCAGATTAACAAATTTGCACCGTCTGGAACACTTTTTTAAGTAATGCTCATTTAAAGTTGCTACTAACACATGTATAAAACACGACCTGTGTGTGTATATTGTGTATTTATTTATTATATTTATTATAAATATCTTAAGCCCTGTGTTAAATTGTTAATTGCCTAAAACTGATTAGCATACCTTTAGGCTTATTTAAAATTATTTTTTAACAACCCCATTTATGTATCCTCTGTGTGTTCAACAAATATTTATAATGAAATTTAATGAATTTATGTAAAAAGTGTTGATTTCTGAATTGGCTAAAATTAATTAGTATATCTTCAGGCTCTTATAAAATTATTTATTAAATGAAAAAAAAAAAATTTCTAGAATTTGCACTTAAATTTCGAGGGCTGGGCTCTGCTAGTAATTATAAATGGGACTTAAGTCTACATACAATGTGATTACTTCTAGGAAAACTTCAAAATACAAACCAAACTAGGGGAATACCGGTTTTTCTTTTAGTTGATATTATATTTTTGCTATCATTACATGTATTTAAAAATCTAACATTGTTTTTAAAAATTGCAAAATCACCAAGAAATATCTATTTCAGTAAGAAATTTGGTAATAAATTTCCGAAAAAAGCTAAATTATGGAGGGGTTCTATGATGTGGATTCGAAAATTATTATCCCAAAACTGGCGCAATACACTGAAATATGGTCCTATAACAACGTCCTTCCAAAAACTTTTCAAAGATCTTTGAATGAGGATGGCTTTAAAAGCAGAGTTGAACGTGAAAAACCACTTTGCTAAAAACCGAAAACTCCGCCTTGTATTTGCTAAAGCACATATTAATAAGGATACGGACTTCTGGTAACGTGTCTTATTTACAGATGAAATTAATAAAAGATTTTTAAAAGTGCCGGCCGTTCAAAAGTTTTGATAAAACCCAACACAGCCTTAGATCCAAGGAATATTACCCCCACGGTCATACATGGTAGTGGCAGTGTTATGGTGTGTGATATGGAAATTAGTTTTTTATTGAGGGCACAATCACTTGGGTCTTGAAAATAACTGGCTCTATTCCCCACCACAATATCCCGACTTAAGTCCTAAAGAACCGATCTGGGATGTATTGGAAAAAAAGTGAAAACCTGAAAACTACTTAAACAGAGCTCAGGCAGAACTAACTCTGAAAACACTGTGGAACAAATTCAGGTTAGCAAAAGTTAGGTCGATTCTGAGAGTGAGGGGTGAAAATAGAGGCTAAATTAGAAGACCCGTATCGCGGCGTTTGTTTATGTTAGTTCGAATTTTTTTTTTAATCGACCTTCGAACTTTGCAGTCAAATGCCGATTTTCAGCATATTGTTTATATGGTTTTTTGGCTATAACTCGTCGACTAATTGATATTTTTTCAATCTGTAAAAGCCAAATTATTGCTAGAGACCTGCGCAACAATTAAAATTTTTTTAAAAAATTGATTTTAAAATGTTGCAAAAATTATTTTTTTTTTCATGCCTTTTGAAAATATTTTCCACAAAACTAAGTCTTTTTTGCTTTCTGTTTGATCTATAATATGTTTCTCAGCTTCTTCAATAAAGTTCATTTGAAAAGAAAACAAAAAATCAGAACTACTGGCTTAATTTTTGAAAGGAAATAATTTGCTGGGGAAAGGTACCAAAGTAACAGCATATCGAAAACGCCAAAAAGAGTTAGAAAAGTTCTTCAATATGAATGATGCAAAAAATTTCGCTTATTGCAACGATATTGAAAAGTTAATGGAGACGATGGGGTTAACCTATAAAAAAGATGATTGGCGTTTATTCATCGATAGTTCACTAATCAGCTTAAAAGTTGTGTTTTTGCACAAGACAAATAGAATACCTTCTGTTCCGATTGCGTATAGCACTGACACTAGTGAAAATTTCGATAACTTGAAACACATTCAGGAAGTAGTCAAATATAGCGAACACCAGTGGTGCATTTGCTGCGACCTCAAAATAGTTTCATTGATTACAGGCTTAACAGCATCTGGCCGTCCAAAATATCCGTGTTTTTTGTGCGATTGGGATTCACGATACGGAGAAGGTATTAAAGGAAGAAACCAGTACAAACAGCATAACTGGAATAGTCGCATTGGACGTAAATGGCCTAAAGACAATAGGCTACACGAAAGTCTTGTTCCTGAAATAAAAATGTTGTTGCCGTTGCTCCACATTAAACTTGGCATTGCTAAACATTTTTTTTAATGTTTCGCAAAAAGACCACCAGTATTCAACCGCTTAAAAGACAGTTTCCCAAGACTAAGTAACACCAAAATTCAGGAAGGGGTTGTTAGTGGTCCCGACATACGGAAACTAATGAGTCGTCAAGATTTTGACCAAGTTCTGACAGACCAAGAATTAAATGCATGGCTCGCATTGAAAGCAGTCATTAAAGGACTTTTGGGTAAAGAACGCAAAGACAACTACAGGCAATCTGTTGCAAACATGTTGGCAGCTTTCGCTGAAATTGGGGTTAATATGTCGTACAAAATTCATCTCTTGCATCAGCACCTTGATCAACTTGCTCAACGTTGCCAACTGAATCTGATGAGCAAGGCGAACGTTATCACCAAACTGCGCTTCCATTTGAAATAAGGTAACTATAGAGTGTGCATATTTTGAATTCCTAGATTTTTCTAATATCTTTGTCAGACTGCACAATTGAAAACTATTTTCTTTTCAGGTACAGAGGAAAGAAATCTCCAGAAACAATACTCGCTGAAATTTGTTGGTGGTATAAAAACACCTTTGAAGAAGAGGAAGACGAGGAAAAAGAGGAAGAAGGGGAAGAAAAAGATGAAATTCCAGAATATCTGTTCTTATAACCAAGATATTAGAGAAAGCAGTGATGTTGATCCACAGCCGCCTGCTAAACGGCAACTGGCCAAATCATTAATTTAATTTATTTCATTTTTTTACTTAAAACTTTTCAGAACTAACTTTTAAAATATATATTTTTTTTTTCCATATTTTTATTTCTTTTTTAATGTTTCTTCAATACCAACACTGAACAAAATTGGTACATAAAAAATGAGAAGTAAATTAATATTAAGCTGGAAAACGCAAGTTTTGTATTATGATTGTTTTCTTTTCAAATGAAATTTATTGAAGAAACTGAGAGGCATATTATAGATCAAACAGAAAGCAAAAAAGACTTAGTTTTGTGGAAAATATTTTCAAAAAGCATGAAAAAAAAATAATTTTTCCAACATTTAGCTTCATAAGCACCACGAAATTTTCTAAATAAATTATTTAAAAAATTTTAATTGTTGCACAGGTCTCTAGCAATAATTTTGCTTTTACAGATTGAAAAAATATCAGTCGACGAGTTATAGCAAAAAAAACCATATAAACAATATGCTGAAAATCGGCATTTGACTGCAAAGTTCGAAGGTCGATTAAAAAAAAAATTCGAACTAACATAAACAAACGCCGCGATACGGGTCTTCTAATTTAGCCTCTATTTTCACCCCTCACTCTCAGAATCGACCTAACTTTTGCTAACCTGAATTTGTTCCACAGTGAAATTGAAGAAAGTTTAATAAATTTAATGCCTGCGTAAAAGCTGTGATCGATGCTCAGGGTGGACACATATTAAACACTTATGCCGTTTTCTTTTCTGACAAAAAAATGTCGCCCTTTTTGCCCTTTTTTCGAAAAGTGTATTTTTTATATATTCTGAATTAAGAGCAACCTTATCTTATACATCAATTGAAAGGTCTCAAAGTCGAGCCCTCGAAAGTCACAAAAAATTCTAGCCATTGACTTCTTTCAGGTCATAGTGTGAGAATATTTCCCCATTGTTCCTCTTTTTTGAATATTTTCACCCTATGACTTCCAAGAGGATTTTTTTGCATTTATGAACACAGCACTTTGAGGCCTTTCGATTGATATATAATATAAGGTTGCTCTTAGTTCAGAATATATAAAAAAAAAATTTTCTAAAAAAGGGCAAAAAAGGGCGACATTTTTTGTCAGAAAAGAAAACGGCATTAAAAATATTTAAAATTTTCTAATGCAATTTTCAATTATATTCTTTAATTTTTACTGTATGTCCACTTTTGTCCTCTGAGTTTATTATGTTTTTGTTGTTATTGCTTTTGTTATGTTTATGATTTATTTTGTAAACAAAAGTCTATTAATACCTTAATAAACACTTCTCTTCCCTTATTTATGGAAGAATATGGATACCGCGTCGGAAGAATGCTTCATCGGTCCAATTGTTGCTATCTTTAAATGATATGAAGTGCTGCTCAGACAGGGTATGTGTCAACGATCGAAACAAGTGGAAGTTAGAAGGATCAATGTCTGGTGGATACGGCAGATGGGATAAAACTTCCCAATTAAGTGCTTCCAAATAGATTTTTATTTGCTCCGCAACATGCGAATGAGCATTATCATGCAGGAGTATAACTTTGTCGTGTCTGTAGCAGTATTCCGCACGCTTTTTCTTTAGTGATTGACTCACTCTCATCAATTGCCTTTGGTAGACAGCCCCAGCGATAGTATCATTCGGTTTGTGCAACTCCAACTACAATCTGCTTCAACCAAATGCACAACAAGAGCTTTTATCCATGAATATTTGGCTTAGTTGTAGGAAGCATTACTGGGGTAATCTTCATGATTTCTTACCTGTTTGGGTTATCAAGTGAATCAGCTTTTAATCACCAGTGACTACACGATAGAAAAAGCCTTTTCGTTTATGCCGAACAAGCATTATTTTATAATTTTACATTTCTTTGTTTTTGAATCATTCCCAATGATTTTAAATGATGTGATATTGACTGTGGAGTCACTCCTAATGGAAATGCAAGTTGTTCTTGCATTTAAAGGAATCTTTTTCCAATAATGCTTCCAATTCCTCGTCTTCGTATACTTTCGGCTTTCCGCTAAGTTCTTGCCTTCGATATCAAATTCATCTTTTTAAACTTTTCAAACCACTCACGAAACCACTCTCACTTAGGGCAGCTTCATCATCGTTTCTACAAGCAATTGATGCACCTCTTCAAATTGCAGACTAAATTAACAATTCCCGCAAATGACGCTAACTCGGCTCAAAACTCGAAATTTTCGCAAGAAAAAATTAAGGGAATTTGATAAAAAAAAATTCCGTAATATTTCAAGGTTATGTTGTTAATAAGATGTCCTGGCGGTAATGAAATTTTACATCTTAAAACTTGATGATGTGTTCTTTTTCCAAATGGCGGCAACTTATTTGTATACCTGATAGATAGATAGATGGATTACGAAGAAATTAATTTTTACATTACCATTGAAAATTTGGACTTCCTTAATGCTTTTTATAGGTCTCTAAAGCATCAGAAATCATAGTTATAAAATTGATTTTCTCTCTGAAGATATTCCATCTCTTTAAACATTCTTAGATGACACATAAATAACTCGAAAATATTATTTTATGAAGCAGAATAAAAGCTAATAAATTCGGTTATGCCGAATATTAGATATCCTCTAAATGTAAACAACAAACACATTGAACTTGTAGCATTTTTTTTTTTAGACATGTTTCCATATTTTAGGCCATATCTAGGCACATTGTCGCCCGATTTACTCCATTTAAAATACCGACCTGCTCTAAGTAATGGCAAACAATATTATACTCAGTTTAACTAAGTAAATGGTAAATAAACGTGATTTCAACAGAGAGACAGGCACACAGAAGTCGGACTAACTTACATCACTTATCCACTCGAGTTGTTATAAGGATCAAGAACATATGGGGTCCCAAATTAATTTTTCGATGCGTTACAAACGGTGGTTTAGAGGGTATAACAAGTAACATATCTAACGAGGACTAAGACAGACAGGAAAGTGGTAATTTTTTTAATAGAAGTTTCAAACATTAGCATATTTTTAAATTTTTGAAATCTCCGAATTGTCCATCGGAGTCATTATTAATTATTTACGCCAGAAGGCAGGGCTGTTACACTATAGTGCTCAGCTGTCTCATGCTGCAGTTCGCAAGGTCTGCAAATTTTGGCCTGTAAAAGTCAAAGTTTAAGTTAAAGGCTCCTGAATTCCATTAGTAAAATCTAAGGTACTTGTGGGGATTGTTTCTGAATAGAGAAATCAATCCTTTGCTCTGCCTTAGTCCAACAAAAGTGATGCAGTGGCTTTTAAATTGTAACTCATTTCACGTCTTTAGTTTTTCCCTAATGTATCCATTGGGAGAGAGGTTCTGGACTAACGAAGGGGCGACTACCCACACTATTTAATAGGCGGTCAGCAGATTGGTTATGTCCAAGAACCCAACCCAGGGTTAAAGTTTCCTTATTTTCCTAACGCCTATATGATTTTTGCAATGTAAATTGTAAATTATATAAGAGGGGGGTTTAGTATGGTGTCATTTTCAACACATGGCAACATTTGACAATTGGAATTTTGGCAAACGGATTTCGTTTGACGACCGGATTTGCTCATTATTTTATAGAATTAAGAATTAGAGAAAAAGTAGAAATACCGGTTTATGCAATTGATGTAATATCCTGGCATTAGATGTTCCATTAAAAGTTTAGAAGTCAAGGTCTATGTAGTCTTAGGTGCCGCTTAGCATCAGGCATAATTTAAATGTTTGTTCCTTGAAGCAAGCTAAAATGTCGTACAGTTCCGCCTGACATATTCAAGGATATTTTCCCATTGGTAGACGTTGCAAAGTCGGACCGACAAATATCCGATCCACTGTCGCCATTTGACTGCTATGAGTCATCATTAAACCATACCTAAGCTTCGCTAACCGTTGCCCATCTTTCATTAGCCCACTAACTCCTATCTAATATTTTAATTGAAAAGTTTCTGTCCAAAATTTGTGTATGTAACATGCCATAATCATTTTTTTGTCTAATTTATGAGAGATTTGATCATTCAATTTAGAAGCTGAAAATGGAGCTGCTTTTAATTTAGGAAGAACTTTGGGAAACGGTGTTGAATCAAAAGTCAACGAAGCCTGATGAAAATTGGACCAATAAGGATGGGCAGGCTAGAACGTACATGGGCCCGATGGTTGATGATAACCAGTTAATTCATTTGAATCAGGCCTCCACAAAGCAGACGAATATTAGATCAGTTTGAAGGAGCTATACAAAAGCCGTCATTGAGTAGTCATATTTTTGTAACGAAATTCATATGTAAAATTCAACTGCATGACGACGAAAATATGGAGGAGCATATTAACAAGATAATGTGGTATGTTAAGCAATAACAGTGAAGGGTGATCCTTTCAGCGAATCAAGGACGGTAGCTATGTCATTCAACCTATTTATTGTGGGACTAAGAGCACGCGATGATAGTCACCTGAATGTAGACGTAGTGAGAGAAGTTAATAGAAGAAGCTAAACAGAAGATGCAGAAAAGCAGTGCAAAAGATACTGCTGTAATGAAAATTGAAAGACACAAGCCGATTGCCGTAAGTAAAATAGAATGTTATTTCTAAAAAACAAAGGCCACATGAAGAATGGCAGTAAGTTTTATAAGGATTGTTTAAAGAAAAAAAATTGCGTCAATATGGTAGGATATGGCTCTTGAAAAGTCCTGTTTTTACTGAGTAAGTCTTTTAAAGAAGATTGGATTCCGGAGCGATCTTCCTTATATCGAATTGTAAAAATATGTTCAATACCTTTAATCAAAATATTTACACCTTGCCAATGGATATACAACTTGTCCTCAAGAGAAATGCAGTGGTTGTGGTCAAGTTACGCAGATTAAATTGAAAGTAATTCAGTAATGAGAACGAATTTAAACTTGTATTTGAAGGTAAATTGTGTAAAATTATAATGGCGGATGAGGTTGTAGCATTTGCAGACTTACAAAACGATATGTACAAGTTAAAAGTGAAAGTACAAAAGGTAAATATATCCGAAAGTGTGAAGAAGCATTTAAGATGTGTACATGATTGACAGCGTAGAATAGAGCACAGACACATAAAGCTATTTAAAGAAAACTGCAGATTCCAGCCCTCGAATTTCGAGTGCAAATTCTAGAAAATTTTATTTTTTCATTTAATAAAGACCCTAAAGTTATGCTAATAAATTTTAGCCAATTCACAATACAACAATTTCTAAATATTATTATTTATTGGTTTTTTTTTTCCTTTATTCATTCCACTTGGGAACATAGGGCTTCTACAAGATTATTCCAACTTAATCTATCGTTACATACAATTTTAATTTCATCAAAAGTTTCGTTTAATATTTTAAGTTCTTGGTTAAGTGTTCTGCGCCAAGAGTTCTTTGGACGACCGGGGCGTCGGCTGCCTTGAGGATTCCATTCTAAAGCAGTCTTCGTGATGCTACCGTTTGGCTTTCTTAATGTGTGCCCTATCCATTTCCACTTTCTTTTTGTTATTTGGCAATTTATAGGTACCTCATTCGTCAATCTCCAAAGATCAATATTGGTTATTATTTTCGGCCAAAAGATGCGACAAATTATTCGCAGGCATTTATTTATAAAGACCTGTCATCAGCCAGGTTTCGCTACCGTACAGCAGAGTTAATTTCACGCATGCGTTAAATATTCGAATCTTTGTCTTCTTCGAGATTTGGGGTGACCGCCAAGTTCTATTCAAGCGGCCAAAGGCTGATCTTGCCTTTTTCAGCCTGTTTGTCACATCTTCTTCCACGCCGCCGTCTATCGACATTATACATCCTAAGTAGCAGAATGAGTTAACATATTGTATGCGTTGGTTTTGTATTAGAATGTGGTTATCGATTGTGTTGTTGATTCGCATTGCATGTGTTTTCGAAATGTTTATCTCTAATCCAACTTCTTCTGCCAGTGTTCCCAGATCATTCACTTTGCTCTGCATGTCGTTAAAATTGTGTGACATGAGGCAAATATCGTCAGCGAAATCCAAATCTTCTAGATGTTTTTGAAATTCCCATACGATACCCCTGTTTTTCCTGCAGAGCTTTAACATGACCATCTAATACAACAGCAAAGAGTAGAGGAGATAGTGGGCATCCTTGTTTCACTCCAGCGTTTGTCTGAAAGGATTCACTGGTCATGCCATTATGCCGAAGTTGTAGAGTAGTGTTGTTTTACATGGCTTTAATTATGTTTATCAACTTCATTGGTACCCCTTTTGCTGTTAATGCAGCCCATATTGCACTTCGTCGTATGGAATCAAAAGCTTTTTTGAAGTCAATAAAAACTAAATACAATGGTGTGCGCCATTCAACCGATTGCTCTATTATAACGCGAAGAGTGTTGGTTTGGTCTACGCAGTTACGATGAGGACGAAAACCAGCTTGTTCGTCTCGTAATGCCTTTTCAACATGCTGCAGTGGGTTGTTTATTATTATCGCAATGACCTTATATATTGTGTTAAGCAGTGTGATACCTCGCCAATTATCACACACAGTTAGGTCGTTCTTTTTCGGTAGTTTAATTATTGTACCTTTAGTCCAAGTACTAGGAAGTTCTTCATTAATCCAAGCATCACGTATATATGGGTATACTATTTCTGCAGCTATCGTTGGGTTCGTTTGAAGTATCTCTGGAGGGATTCCATCTTCAACCGGCGTCTTGTTCTTTTTATACCCTATACCACTATGTGGTTTGGGTATAATGACTTTGTGCTGCTGTTTGTAACAACCAAAAATATTTGACCTAGACCCATCTTTAATTATACCGATCGAATCCGAATCACTTTCTGAGTTGATTTAACAATGTCCGTCCGTCCGTCCGTCCGTCCGTCTGTGTATCCATGTAAAGCTTGTAATCAAACTGCAGGTCGCAAATATGAATATATTTTGATGAAATTTGGCATATAAGCTTTTATCGGCCATGGGATGAACGCTATTGAAATTGGTGAGAATCGGTCCATGTTCAGACCTAGCCCCCATACAAATTACCCATATGAAATCGACATAAATTGCCACAAGATCCAAATTGTCATATAGATCTTACTCAAATTGGGTTTGTATGCGTTCATTACATCCACTAATGAGTAGTCCAAAAATGATCCCTTTGACCCCATATAGAGCTGCTTCCCGATCTTCACTTAAATCTATTAAAAAACAAAAATATTGCACTGATTCTTCTCAAATTTTGTTTGTACATATTTTTGCAAAATACAAGAGACTTTACCAAACATGATCAGGATCGGTCCATTTTTGGACCTAGTCCCTTTATAGATATAGCATCCGATATGAACTTTTTCATATCTGCAGTCAAAAAAATTAATAAAAATCCCACTCAAATTTGGTTTTTGCTTATTTTCAATGTCCAGTTAGTTGGGCCTAAGAGATAGGGTTTCTAAACGCATGGTATAGGGTATCGTATGGTCGGTCTAGACCGACTATAACTTTCTTACTTGTTTATTTTTGAGATAGCACACTTAATTCTTCGATGCTTGGGTGTTCTGTGGTTATTGCGTTGTTGATTATTGTATGTGAATCGATATTCTGAGAGCTTTCCGGAATTTCATCATAAGTAATGTTGCTTATTTCCTCGAAGTGTTGCTTCCATCTTCTGGTTTGTTCTTCAGTATTTGTCAAAAGCTGACCATCAGAGTCCTTTATAGCATGGTTACGATTCATATTTTGATTTGATAGGCGCTGGCGATTGATTCTAAATACTTCCTTTTATCGTTTCGGGCTGATCTATTTACGGCTTTTGCCACTGCGCTGTATTGTGGTTTATAGTAGGGATTTTCAAGTTTTTGTTGTTTCAACTGATTTCTTTCTTGAATAAGTTTCCAGGTGTTTTCGGATAAGCATGATTTCCTTTCTGTCTTTTGTTTATAACCTATTTAATCTTTGGCAATATCCCTAATCTTGTGACACGTTGCTTCCCAGGAAGTGTTTTCTGATTGAACACATTCGCTTAGTTCTTCCCCAACTTCGTCCCTTTTCTCTTTATCTCTCAATTTGTTGACATCAAAGCGTTTGTGTGTTATCTGTGGGTTTCTTTTATACATTTTTTTAAGTTTTATTCTTATTGTAGCTACCACTAGCTCGTTGTCGCTGTATAAGTCGGCACCTCTTTTGGTGCGTACATCTATTAGAGACCCTCTCCATTTGCGGCGGATACAAATGTGATCTATTTGATTACGTGTCTGACCGTCTGGGGATTCCCATGTGTATTTGTGTATATTTTTATGGGGAAAAATTGAACCACCGATCACGAGTTGGAATGTCTGACAAAACTCTATAAAACGTTCACCATTTTAATTTCTGGTTCCCAGGCCATGTGTTCCCATGATATGGGTTAGGCCATGGTCGTCATTGCCAATCTGGGCATTAAAATCACCACTTAGGATAAGTATATCACGGTTTGCTATTTTGTTAACAGTAGCTATTAGTTGATTGTAAAATTCATCTTTTGTTAGGTCGTCGGCATCCTCTGTGGGTGCATAGCATTGCACGATGCTAATGTATTTTCCAACTTTACTGAAAAACCGGGCTGTAATAATACGATCTGATATAAGATTCCATGAACTTAGAGTTGTCTTTAGCTCTTTGGATATTACAAATGCTACCCCGCTTTCTCTCCTGCTTTCTTTACCGCTATATAACACAACGTTTCCATTAGCCGATGTTATTTTATTTATTTATTGGTTTATGTCCAAGATTATTTTTCAATTCAACACAATTATTATTGTGAATGAAGAAACCAAACTAATTTTTTTGTACAAACACATTCACATATTTAATATACACACACATAGCATTGTATAATTTTATGTATGCCTTAGTAGCAACTTTAAATGAGCATAACTCCAAAAAAATGCAAAAATTTAAAAAACTGTAAATTTGGTGGACAGCTAAAAAGAAATACCTTTCAAATAATATATATCTGGTGACAATCGTGTCACAAGAAATCGTCTTACCTATTAATATTATAGATAACGTGAAGGTAATCAACTGCAAGTCAGGCGCCAAATCACCGCATTCGCTATCGAAATTTTTTGATCGAAATTATTTTTTTATTTTCCAAAATAAAATACTAAGAATAATTTTACTCTGTCACAGTTAACGAAATATGGTCCCTAGTTAAGAGCAAAAGCGAAACGAGGGCTGATGTTTGTCCGTCTTCTCTGAATAATAAACCAAACTATTGAATTTCGTTTGATTTTACTCGCTATCAAATGCGGTGATTCGGCCCCAGATTTTCAGTGTGAAGCCTATCTGCCAAGCAAGATTGTCAAAAAACCATTCCCAAAATGCTCAAGTGAGCAATCGAAAAGTATACTCGACTTAAACACACTATTTAGCGCAGATGCGTGTCACAACTCCAAGTGGATATCGATATTTTGTAACATTTATCAATGACAGATATTGTGTTTTGTATTTAATAAATTATAAATCCTAAGTTTCAGATCGCTTAAAGGACTACATTCGCTATGTTTAGACGAAGTTTAACAAAACACCTAAAATAATAAGGTCTGACAGATGTCGTCTTTCCGTAAGTTGGGATTTAGGCAGTAATTTACAACCACAGCAGAATGGTATTTCTGAAAGGGGAAATCGATATCTGGAGGAAATCGCTCAATGCATTCTGAAAAATGCAATGTGTCAGATCAATTCTGGGCTGAAGCAGTTGTAACAGAAAACTTCATGCACAATCAGCTACTAACGAGATCGAAATATATCACCTTCTGAAGTCTGTGAGGATAAAAATCCTCTTATGCTGATTTATTCAAAACTGCACAAATGCTCTAGAAGTTGGAGCAGAACACAGAAAAAAAAATAGTTTTTGCCAGGTATTCTGAGGAGTCCAAAGCATTACTGTTCTTAAACAAAAGAAGAAGATCGTTATCAGTCGTGACTATAAAAACAAGAGAGCCGAAACGGACAGTCATATAGAGAAGCAATATAATGATGTCACTAGAGAGCAACAAAGAAGTACAAAATGAAACCCCAATTGAAGAAGAATATTTATCAGCAGATGAAGATCAGAATGAATTTTAAAGAAATTGCAAATCGAATTGCAAATTTAAGTGGATTGAAGCTATGAATGATGGCCTGAACTCGCTTAGAAAGAACGAAACTCAAAATCGACCTAAAACAAAAAGCATTACAAATATAAAGTATTGTCCAACCAAAAACATTAAAGCTGAGATATTTTTGCAAACTCTTTAAATTTGTTTCAAAATAGTTTAAAAAAAAAACTCTTAAATAAAACATTGGCTTTTTTCAAAAATTTCCAAAGGCAGTGTTTAAGGGCTAAATAAACTTTTTTCTTGGAAGACATTGGCATCTTTAGGAATACCGATAACCAATTTGACAAATTGCAGGGCTTTGTTGAAATATTTATAAACTTGCCATGATTCGAATAATTTTAGATATTTGAAGCTTACTTGGGAAACCCTCGATTGATTTAAGTTATACAAATGAACTGCTATAGAAATTGTTGATTTTGGATTTAAAGTATAATTTTGCAAGTTTTTAGAACTTATCAAAAAAAAAAAGATCTGACTAGTTAAATTTAGGACAATTATGTTCTAACTCCCATAAAAACTTAACCTAGATTTATATTGCACTAGAGGAATTTATTTCTTACTTCTTTATAAAAAAAAAACTAAAATTCAAGAGAATTTTTTTTGTGTTATATTTTCCAAGTTTTTACATAAATCAATCTGTATTTAATAATAATATGGCAGTATTTTAGAATTGCATAATATTTTCTAGCTCTTGGCGCAAAGTTGGAGCCAAAAAACAATTCAATATACACACAAATGCAGTCAATCAGCGCAGCAATCAACCAACCATCTAACAAATCCACCCACACACCTGATCTATTGAATAATAATATCAATATTAATGTTTGTTTTCCATGTCTATGGAAGTCTTGAGAGCAAACCAACAACAGAATAATGTGTTTGCAACTGTATACGTATTTGGACTCACATGAAAGTAAAAATTGTATTTGGAATTTTTTTTTATTACAGAACACGATACGCATAAAATTATGCATGTACAAGAGGGGTTGGGAGTATTGTGTGCAGTGTGCAGAAGCAGTGTGCAGTATAGCCGTTATCGTTGCTATTGTACATATAGTGAGTGGTGTTATTTATGCACACCCAGTGGTCTATTTAGGAGATTTCAAAATCGGTGAAATGTTAATGCATGTTGACTTTTCTGTTAGCCGATTGCAGAATTAACTTGTTTTCTCCTAGACAATGCCGACTTTCGTACACACATGTTCTTAAAATATGCATGTTGCATACGTGTATTTCTCATAATCTTGAGAGAGATGCCTTTGTCGCATGCATAATTTTCAGGTAAAAGCAATTTCCTTGTTTTGAGATTTAAGCTAAATTTGTAATTAAATCGTTTTAAAAGTGGAAATGATTTATGTTTAAAGTTGTTAATTACATTTGCAGATTATCGTTATCATTACACCAGTCAACAAGGTTTTGGACTGGAGCAACCAAATATCTTTCCTACGGTAATTTGGTGGGCTGAATCGAATCTGTAATTGGCTTTTCTCTATCACGTCAGGTTTTCGAGATACAAAACAAAATGGTTTTACTCGTTTTTTACATAAAAAATCATTAGTTTATTTAAAAACAAGTAAGAGTGTTAAATTCGGCTGTGCCGAATCTTTGATACCCTCCACCTCGGTTTGAGTCTTGATAATAAATGTAAATGAAAAAGTAAACAATTTGTTAAACTTAATACCAAATTATTTCAGCAAATTCTTTGGGTTGGTTTTCGTCTTTTCTATTATTTCGGATTTATTTCGGTGTTTGCTTTTTGGTCATCGTGGTTGCTGATCGGCATGCATTTAGGTTATATACCTATATGCATGCGTATCCGGTTATATGACATAACTTCTCGTTTAATTTAGTTTTGCTAATTAAATAGCTCGCCCTAACCTCCAATGCAAAGGTAATGGTTGTGCAGGGTGGCTATATGCATTAAATCGTGCTAATTGGAGATGGCTGTACAGTTTCTTTTAACTGGCCAAATATTTCTTCATTGCGGCCATATAGGTCGGATGGAGTAACAAAATAATAGCCAAAAAAAAAACTCTCTCAATTTTTTTATTAAAATATTGCCATATTTGGAAAACATAGACACAAAATTTATAATAATAAATATTCAAATTAGGGATGCCAAACGCAAAAAACCAAATGTCCCAAACATTTTAAATAAAATAATTTGTTATCTTTATTTTCTGAAAAATTTCAAATTTTCATCCAAAAAAATTGTGAAAATTTATATATAAATAACATTCTCATCAAATTGCGTTTATTTGTGTAACAGTTTTTATGTTCGCAATTCTTAAATATCATCTGACTTTTTCTAAAATTCATTGAATTTAAATCAATGTTTTCTGTAGTGTGATTCTGTAAATTTCAACGATCCGACAATCGCAAAATATATCGACAGTGGTTTGCACTAAGGATTAAGTGATTCACTAAGTACATACATCTTAACGACAGTCGACAAATCTTTTTTTCTATTTATTTAAATTGTAAACGAGTGGCATCTCTGTCAAAATAAGCGAAAAACACAAAGAAGAATAGAAAAAAATAAATTACTTCGTGTTTGACAGGATGATTTTATCTTTATGTTTAATATCTTTATGTTTTTGCTAATATTTCTGTGTATTTATTTGAAAATGAAATAATGAATTGAATATGCTATTTAATTTTTTTTATTTATATAAAAAAGTTTTTTAATAAAAGCAAAATATTTTCACTATTTTATGATTTTTATTTATGTATGACGACATTTCAACCTAAAAATTTAAGTTTTTATCGATTGAATAAACAACACAAAAATGGTTGTCGTTTAGATAACTACAACAACTGAGTTTAACAATACCGAATATCGTTTACAAATTTTACTGATAATTTTGCTATTTTCTTTTTTTAACGATTCGACTATCGTTAAAATAAGTTACTGAATCGTGGTACTGAAAAGCTATTAATTTCACCTGAATGTCAATATTTTTTTTAAATGTAAAAATTTTTTAAATGTAAACATATTTGGTGTTTTTTTTTTTGGAATTTCAATTTGTGTTTAACGAATAAAATTTATATATTAAAGATGCAATTGATGTCTTCTAAATTTAAAATTATTATTTCCGACGTTTTGATATGTTTTTCTGAATTTCAGTTAATTGTAATTTATAATTGGAAATTTTTAATTCCAGATTTTAGAATTGATACTTTCTTAAATTTGAATCGAAAATTTAAAAAGTACAATTTTGTATTTATGTGAATAATAATGCTTTAGTAATTATAAACAATTTTTAAAAATTAGATGTAATCGCAATCAGATATTTTGTAGGTAAAGAAGAATAATAATTCTATATAACTATGTAGAACTGTTTTGAAAGCAAAAAGCTCATTGATGAACTCGGTAACTCTATTTTGTAAAGAGAACAAAAAGTTAATATGCCAAACTTATGTTCATATTTGTAAAAGAATAATGAAAATACGTATGAAATAAAAGATCAGCCCGTGTATACTCTTAACATTGTTCTGTATGATATCCAGTTGAAAATATTAACATTCATGTTAAAATAGAAATAAATATTGCAAAGCTAATTAGAACAAACAAAAATTGTGGCGCCATCTACTGTGGCGTAGTCACGCTGAGCAAAATGAAGTGACACTCTGTTAATGCAAAAGAAATGTATTTTCCCCACAACAAAATATTGCAGAATTTTATGTAATAAAATAATAAAATATATTTACATTGTTTTTTTTTATTAACAACTAGGTATTTTAGCATTATTTGCTTTAGATGTTGGTGAATTTTTACTCCCTTTATATTAACTCGTAGTGTCTGCTTGTCGAAAAAATTTTGGATCGATTTCAACCAATTTCCCGTGAGCCATTCGATCTGAAATTTTGCAGGCAGGCTCGTGGTAATAACAAAAATGATCTAACAAAGTTTTAGAGTGATGCCAAAACAATGCAAACAACATTTAGAAGAACAATATAGAAACATCATATTTTTCATTTTTTTTTTACTTTTTCGGACATTTCCCTGGACCTGTTCCACCGATTTTAACGATTTTTGAAATAGAAGTCTTCCCATGAATTCGTTGAATCATTCTCACTAAAAATGATCACTGTAGCTGCCCTATTGAGTGCGTGATCGTGACAAGAACAACATAGAAAATTATATTTTTCAAGACTTTTTTTAGTTCTTCATTCAAATCTCAGGCCCTAATCGACCGATTTGGACGATTTTAAATAGCAAACTTTTCAGGATGTTATTGAATCATTTTTTATGTCAACGAGCACCCTAGCTGCCCGATTGATACCGTCATCGTGATTTCCTAAGACGGACAGACGGACATCGCTATATCAACTCCGGTTGTTATAAGGATCACAAATATATATATTTTATGGGTCCAAAATTTTTTTTTTTTCTAATTATTACAAACGGAATGACAAACTTATATATACCTTCTGCACACTGGAGTGGAGGGTATAAAAATAGCTTGAATCAGTAACACACGATCTCCCTGACATGCTTAAACGCTACCATTATGAAGATTCCGAATGCATGTGGGCTTCTGTCATATTAATAACTGTGAAATTGTAGTGTCAGTGTTGACTGTTTTACAGTATTGCCAGCAAAAGATAAAAAATTAACAAGACGTGATAGCCCTATTTTTATGGCAGAATTCAGCGCACCTAGATTAGTTAAGAAACATGCTTAGTTTCTGAAGTCACTTCTTTTTTTATTTATAGACCAGTGTTATTTTTACACACACAAAAAATCCTAAAAAGTAATATTGTATTTTAAAATAATATAGTTATTGTCAGTTAAGCAATATATTCGTGAAAATAGAAATTTTTTTAAATAAGTTGCAAAAGAAATACTTAGATAAATTAGCATATTTTTAATGTAAAAAAAAATAATAACTAACTTAACAAAAACCAAAATTTTTGTTTTTGATTAATGCGAAATAGTTTTAAGTGCTTAACAATTTGTGGCTTAAACTTTTGATAATGTCTTTTATACAAGTTCTAAGTTAAAATTTTTTTGGGTATACTACACAATGGATTTTCCTAATTAAATAAGGATGTTGTATAAGAATTAAGCCAATGAAATTTGTCATTAAATATAATGAATTTTTTCATATTATTTTGTTAAAATTTTCATAGTTTTAAAGACAATGTTCATAAAATTAAGGAAACTTTTTAATGTAGTTTCATGGAAATAAAAATTCTTTTTTTTTTAATTTATTTTTATTATTTTTATTTATTTGTTCATAATAAATTACAAGCCCTTTGGCCTAATTCATCTAGAAAATACATAAGGCAATAAAAAAAAATATATATAAAAATCTTATTACTATTACAATTCAATTCTATATAATTATATTTTTCATAACTTAAAAATAAAGCTTCTGAATAAAATAATTAATATAAAAAAATATATAATGTAATTTTTTATTTATTTATTTATTATCCTATATATTCCAAAAAAAAAAGTTTTAATCCAGATATTGACCTAGAGATCTTATACGGCAATAAAAGATTCCAAAGCCTTATCACTCTTACAACAGTTGAACGACTCATAATGAGTGAATAATGTCTGGAACAAGAAAGGAATGTGTCCTTGTCGAATGACAGAAACTAAACCCTTCTAGCAGGTATGGAGAATTTCCATATTTAAAAATTTTATAAAACGGAATCATTATCAATAAAACTTTTAAAATCGCATTCAAGGATATTCATTATATTCATTCATTATAAGACGTCTTATGTGTATGTTCGCTATAGCCTAACAAAACATTGCCTAAGCTTCAAAAAATTGTGTTGCGACTTACAGGAATATATTTCC
This sequence comes from Cordilura impudica, assembly GCA_963682025.1. Classification (NCBI taxonomy): domain Eukaryota; kingdom Metazoa; phylum Arthropoda; class Insecta; order Diptera; family Scathophagidae; genus Cordilura; species Cordilura impudica. The sequence goes on from OY821518.1 coordinate 111,437,667, forward strand.
AATCCATATAAAAATAAAGGCAGACACAAAGCCAAAGCAATTCTTTTCCTCGCATCGTGTGGCAGATACAGTCCTACATTATAAAGACGTTTTAACACAAAATGAACTCTGAGAATCACATGGTTAACATGAAAATCAAAACTTTAATTTCTGTTAATATAAATTCACAAAGTTCTACAATGAAATACAAACTCAATTCTTTCTCTATCTAATATTTGGCTTGGACTCGAGTTACACTGTGGAAACCACATGCAGCGTGTTTTGGAAGGATTTAAGTGTAGAAAATTCGATTCCATAATTCAGCAAATTTAATTTGCTGATATAAATCATTGATATAGATCATAAAAAGAAGTGAGCCTAGTACAGAACCCTGAGTGACACCTCTAAAAGCCTTTACCGTTGTTGAGAAAATTTCATTCGAATGTACAAAGATCTTTTACATAGAAATGACCACAATATGTATATTACATACAGAAGTACCAAAATCAAATTAATGAAATAATTCGTTACAAAGCATTTCATGACATAAGGAGTCTAACGCTTCACTTTAATCCAAAAAAATTTGTACCGAGTTTAGTTTTTTATCCAAATTAGTCCATAAATTTCCTACATTATTACAATAGGCTGTTGTATTGTACCGTTTTCTAAATGCGGATTGGAATTGATTTAAATAACTACCAGAGTTCAGATGTCCCTCTATTTGATTCCTTAATACAACTTCGAAAGTTTTAGAGGAAGCATATAGAGATATGGGGATTTCACGTTGTTTGTAGAATATGACAGCATACATAACTCAAATCGTTCTTAAGTCGACTTAGGCGGTTATCGCTTGTGACCACCGATTTTAATAAATCGATATTTTTCGCTTTCCCTTGAATAAAGTTTAGTCTATGGTCCAATGATGCCCAGGAATCCTTTGACTTCGATACCTTTATGATTTAAAAGATGCTTTAAAAGCGGTTGAAATAAAAAATAAGCAAGAAAATGAGTTTAGAGAAATTATCTTATGTATAACTAATTGCATATAGAATATGCAAATTTGTGTTTCATTGGTATATATTTGTTGCCTACCGATATGAAAAAGTTCATATCGCTGCTATTTTTATATGGGGACTAGGTCGCAGAATGGACCACAATTGTTAAAGTTATTTTTTTTTCTCAAAAACATATATAAACTAAATTTGAGGAAAATCTAATATTTTTGTAAATTTAAGTGAAGATCAGAAATCAAAGTTATATGGGGACTATGGCTAAAAATGATTCTACAGGGTTTATTTTTGGGTTACTAATTACGGTTGTAAAAAACATATACAAGCCAAATTTATATGATAATTAGGTCTTTAGGGCAATTTAAGTCGAACTCATACGGATCATTTTATAGGCATTGGGTATGATTATACACCGATTTTCCCTGGTTTTCGTTCCGTTTGTTCTATAGCCGACAAAGGCTTAAATACAAAATTTAATCAAGATATTTTCATATTTGTGACACGTAGTTTGATTATAAGTTTTACATGAACAGACAGACAAACGGCCAGAAGATGATTGTGAGTCGAAAAGCAGAAACTCATTATACCCTTACCACATAGTTAGAAAAAGCTATGATAAATTCGAAAGGTTCTTTGATACAATTAGAAATTAACTTTTGAATAATGTTAAAGACTTTGGAAGTTTGCGATATCCAGGAAAGGAAAGATTCTCTTAATAACAAAAGATATCCATGAATGAATTAAATTTAATTCAATTTATTTATTTATTTTGATTTCTTATACAACAAGACTTATAATCGTATGATTAAGTAAAGAAGGAGTAATTGTAACGAGTAATGATGTTTAAACATTTGCAAGTAAAATTTCAAATTTTTAACAATATATAAAAACTGATAAAATAAGTTTAAATAAAATGAAAATTGAATTATAGTTAAGCAACAATTAAAACTGAAAAAAAAACGAATTAACAAATAAAAACAAGTAAGAAATTATAGTCGGTCTACCCTATACCATGGTTTAGATACCCTATCTCTCCCGTCCAACTAATTCGATATAGAAAATAAGCATAAACCAAAGTTGAGTGGCATTGTTTAATTTTTTTTGGCTGCAGATATGAAAAAGTTCATATCGGATGTTATATATATATGGAAACTAGGTCCAAAAATGGACCGATCCTGACCATATTTTTTAAAGTCACTTATATTTTGAAAAAATATATACAAACCAAATTTGAGAAAAATCTGTGCAATATTTTTGTTTTTTGATAGATTTAAGCTCTATATGGGGCCTATGACTAAGAATTATCCTATAGGCATTATTTTTCGACTACTGATTAGTGGATATAATAAACACATATAAACCCAATTTGACTGAGATCTATATGATAATTTGGATCTTATGGCAATTTATGTCGATTTCATAGGGGTCATTTGTATGGGGACTAGGTCTCAACATGGACCGAATTTCACCAATTTCAATTGCGTTTATCCCATGGCCGATAAAAGCTTACATACCAAATTTCATCAAAATATATTCATATTTGAGACCTGTAGTTTGATTACAAGGTTTACATGGACACACAGACGGACGGACGGACGGACGGACATCGCTAATTCGACTCAGAAAGTGATTCTAAGTCGATCGGTATAATAAAATATTGGTCTAGGTCAAATATTTTTGGTAGTTACAAACAGCAGCACAAAGTCATTATACCCAAACCACATAGTGGTATAGGGTATAAAAAATTATTTAAAACTTTAATTATACCCTATACCACTATGTGGTTTGGGTATAATGACTTTGTGCTGCTGTTTGTAACAACCAAAAATATTTGACCTACACCCATCTTTAATTATACCGATCGAATCAGAATCACTATCTGATTCGATTTAACGATGTCCGTCCGTCCGTCCGTCCGTCCGTCTGTGTGTCCATGTAAAGCTTGTAATCAAACTGCAGGTCGCAAATATGAATATATTTTGATGAAATTTGGTATTTCATCTTTTATCGGCCATGGGATGAACGCTACTGAAATTGGTGAGAATCGGTCCATGTTCAGACCTAGCCCCCATACAAATGACCCCTATGAAATCAACATAAATTGCCATAAGATCCAAATTATCATACAAATCTTAGTCAAATTGGGTTTGTATGTACATATTACATCCATTAATTAGTAGTCCAAAAATGATCCCTATTGGACAACTCTTAGTCATAGGCCCCATATAGAGCTGCTTCCCAATTTTCACTTAAATCTATCAAAAAACAAAAATATTGCACTGATTCTTCTCAAATTTTGTTTGTATATATTTTTGCAAAATACAAGAGACTTTACCAAACATGGTCAGGCTCGGTCCATTTTTGGGCCTAGTCCCCATATAGATATAGCATCCGATATGAACTTTTTCATCGCTGCAGCCGAAAAAATTAATAAAAATCCCACTCAAATTTGGTTTATGCTTATTTTCTATATCCAGTTAGTTGGGTCTATGATATAGGGTCTCTAAACGCATGGTATAGGGTATCGTATAGTCGGTCTAGACCGACTATAATTTTCTTACTTGTTTTCTCTTGTGCTTTCTGGAGAGTACAAGCTTACTAAAGAAAATTATTCGCAGTAAAATAATTAGTTTTAAGGGAACTTTGGTGACCTTAAAATTAAAAACTAAGTACATATGTTCCAAGTTGAAACCACAATACCGCGAGAAATATGAAATATTTGTCCGTTATATAGACCTTCAAAGTACCTTTCACCTTCAAAGCACCTGTCACTTTAGGACATATATTAAAAAAAGCATTAAAAAAAATCCCTTGCATTCTCCCTAAACATATGATTTTTACCAAAATATGGAAATTTAATGATGGAAATCAAATGAAAGTTATTTGGAGGTTTTGCCCATTTCTTGAGAAATTGAGGTTTGGGCTTGAAAAAGTGTCCCTTAAACTGAGGAATGTCTCGCTCTAAATTTGGCAAGCTTCCTGTATATAAAATTTTTAGCTTTTTAGATATGTTGTTGACAAGACATATACCGTTAATACGTTTTTCAACTTAATATTATTTTGTACAGACACCATGGAATAAAAGGGCTGTGAAAAACTTTTACACACTTTTTTGGAAAATCCAACAAATAGTGGTTATAAAATTGGAAAGCTCTTTAAAATTGCAAAAATTAGTAAACGGTGTCTTGAAACGTTACAAGGCCACAGCAACTATAAACAGAAAACTAAAACAATGAAAAAAAATGGTTATGGATTCAGCTTTGAAGAAAAAGTACTAATTTCCATTCAAAATAATCCTGGGATGTCTGATCGATATAAGAGCCAAAAAGTTCTATACAAGAAGACGCACTTTGCAGCCCATATGCTCAAATGGAGGATTAAAGTCCAACCGAGCGATTAAACACCCAAAACCATACAGAAAAACAGAAGGCTGTTGTTAAAATACGCACCCGCTTATTGTTTACCAAAGTTTTGACGAAGTTTAAAGGTTGTATAATGGATGATGAAACCTATGTAAAATTTGATTTTCAACAGTTGCCGGGAAACAAATATTACATCGCAACCAAATGTGGAGATGTCGCCCCTATATATAAGTATACCAAAATGGATAAATATGGGAAAAAAATTATGATATGGCAATCTTATGCAGTTGGCACAAGAACTCAGTAAACTTAAGGCCTGATTTGGCATCATGTCATTATTCAAATTTACCAATGAAGTGGTAGAAAGGCAAACAGGTAGATGTAATACCCAAATACATTAATTCTCCTAATTGCCTAAATTTCGACCAATTGAAAGATATTGGGCAAATGTAAAAAATAAATTAAAGAAGAGTAAAGAAGAAGCAAAAACTGAACATTTAGTGTTAAGTAAATGGAAATTTGGAAATAAAAATAAATTTGGAAATTTTGTAGCGTTGGTCAAGCGTAAATCCATTCATGATAATTTGGCAGATCATTCTGATCGTGAATGTCAATAAGTGGGCGCAGTATGTCAGTTCGTTTGACAGGTAACCCTTTCGTAAAATCTATCTAAGCAAAAAAAAAACAGTCTTTATCAGGACTTCTCAATGGATGCGAACCTTGTAAATCAGCCGCTCGATATATAAACTCGTTGTTTGTGTTTATAAACCGATGAGTGCAGAGATTCTCTAGAATATTTTGACCTCGAACGAAAAGCTGTGTAATGGGACAAATCCAACCCCCATAAATAAAGAAACTCTTAGAAGAAAATGGCGCTGGATTTGACATACCTTTCAAAGGCCACTTAACGATACAATAAAAAATGCTATTGAATGGAATTTCCAAGGTAACCGAAGAGGTGGCGCTGCCAAATTGATCTAGAAGCTATATTGTATGAATAAATTTTAATATTGCCTTCATAACCCTACAAATTACGAGGGTAGATCAATGAGTCCAAAAAAAAAAAAAATCACGATATGTTCAAAAAGAGATGGATGCCACATGTGCTCACAATTGACAATAAACGTAATCGTTGACAACTTAAAAGGAGTGTTTTTCGTTGGTCAATCGCAATGCAATAAACGTTGAACATTATGCCGACTTATTGGAGCGATTCAACTAAGATTAAAAGAAAACGACTGCATTTGGCCAAGATTAAATTACTTTTGCATCACGTGTGTAGTCGCTATAGTATAAACTGGGCGGCTAGGAATTGCTACCTCATCCTTCATAATCTCCGGATTAACTCCCAGTGAATAAGTTCTATTTCCAAACTTAAAGAAATGGGTCGATGGAAAGAGATTTAGCTCTAGCGATGACATAATTGGTCAAACAAATGCCTATTTTGAGGACTTCGGACCATTACTTGGAAGGGATAACAAAATGGGAAAAACGTTGGACAAAGGGTATTGAGCTAGTGGATACGTATTTATTGATTCACTCTTGTATTTCATCACATAATTTCATGAACTATTCGTCGTCTACTTAAAAACCCTTCGATGGATTTAAAAGAAGCTTCGACATTGATAGCCCCAAAAGTAGATGATTTATATTAATGGTCCATAGAAAAAAATACCCGTTAAAACCTTCAAATATTATTATCGCCTATCGAAATTTAATTTAATAATTTAATTTAAAATGTCTTAACACACATACAGTCAGTCAATAAAATCTTTGCACGCGAAAAAATAATTAAAAACTTCAAAAGAAACATTGGTTTCTAATTCAAATAACTAACTTTCATTTTTTCTTCACATGGACCCATAAATTTTCGATAGGATTTATATCATGACTCTGGGAAGGAATATCAATAGCTTGCTACAGTTGTATAAAAACTATGTCCTAAACCAATAAGATTTATGTTTCGGATCGTTATCTTGTTAAAATTGGTATATGAACTTATGCGAATTTCACAGGCCATCAAAGCCGATATGTCGATGTCGATCACTAACGGTCAATTCATTTTGCAAAATATCAAGATAAACTTATTTGGTCATTATTTTATCCATAATCCTAATTTCACCAACTTCATTGCTTGATTTTCAAACACATACCATAACTGACAGTTTTCCAAACTTTACTATAGGAATTAAATTTCTACTTTCTAATGCTGTTAGAGGTTTTTGAGGTCTGTCACTCGTGCGGAATATTTACGTTTTTGTTACTCATTTCGATAGGTTTCATGTGCAACACTTAACCCATAATCATTATTCATTTTTTGAAGAGCTAATCCTCTTGTGCTGGATTGCGTAAATAGTTTTAATTATTTTGCTTTCAACACGCCGCACAGTGGACCATATTTTGAGAAAGCGGCCAAATATGATTTTTTTTGTTACCGATTTTAAAGTTATGTTACTCATTTGAAAGTAAATACTAGTATACCTCGGGAGCCAAAAAATTGCGACTCTATCTCAACTATATCACAGCGAACAGGGTCTTCGAAAATGGGCTTTCTCAGTATTTTGCTAAAATTAAAAATTTCTTTGTAAATTTTTATTTTTGAATGACTGTAACTTTTTTGATTTGAAAGATTTTGAAGTGAAATAAATTTTGTATAATTTTTTGGATTCCATGCTATTAATGTTAAAAATTCAAAATCACTGAGTCATTCCGAAATTTAAAAAAAAAAATTTAAAAAAGGTCAAAATTTTCCGAAAATCTCCTACATAATAGAGCATAACTCCTGCCAGTCAAAAGCAGTCAGAAAAAATCTTGCACTCTTCTATAGTCCGAACCTTCCTCTATACTCCTATACCCCATTATATCCAGCTTTTATTATACGGATCGACTCAGAAACACTTTCTGAGTCGATTAAACGATGTCCGTCCGTCAGTCTGAGTGTTATGAATACAAAAGTTGGTCGTACCGGCGCACCGCGGGGTATTTTTTTGCGTGTCGGTAGAGTTGTCAGGAGTTGTTATATACTTATAAAAAAGAGTTGAGATATAATGCGCTTAATTGTTACAGGTACATTTACATAGGTATCTTTCAAAAACATTAATAGTCTGAATTAGAGTTATATGGTTTAAGTACCTTACAAAATGGGAAACAATTTAAATAACAGGTAAATGGTAAAAAAAAAACTATTGCGACATAGCCCTTTAAGATATGAGCAGGTATGCTTCACCTTTTAAAAGGGGTTAGGGTGTGGGTTTTTTATGCTTCTAAAAGTGGTAATAAAAGATAAAAAATTTTATTTTACATAATTGCAAGAAAGAGTAATTATAATAATGTTTCCACAATTATTATTCATTACAATTTGTGCAATGGCAAAGTACTGTTACAGAGATCTGGAAGATATTTATTTTCAACGAAATGATGTAGACGATCTAATTTTGCACATAGTGAGCAACGACTTCTTTAAGAATTGTAACCTAGAAGACATTGAAATGCACAAAGGAAAAATTACAAACGTTACCATGACTGGTTAATAAGGAACTTATTTTTGAGAGTGCATCTACAACTGCCAACGAAAGTGGAAGAAAGGGTCGACCAGCAAAACCAATTGACGGATGTAGTGAAAGATCTCGAAGGCGCAAGCTGGAGATTATCAATGAAGAAATTTCTCAAAGAATTATTAAGGATTCATCTTTTCACCAAATTCAACCAACCCAAAATAGAAAAAAGTAAAATTGAAATAATTGAAAAAATAGTAGAAGCGAGCCCAAGGCGCACAAAGAGGATTTTGAAAAGCATTCCTACACCAATTGAAGATAAGAAATTTATGTCGGAAGAAGCGTTCGCCCTATTTTTGGGTTTGAAATTGACCAAAAATCAATATAAGGAATTGCGGAAGCGAACCAATGAAAAGAATTGTGGGATTTTTCCAGAGTATCGAGATTTAGTTTCTGCCAAAAAAGAATGCTTACCTTCACAATCTGCTATTAGTGTAATATTTAAATTTGATGACCAAGACATTGAAATACATTTTAAAATGTGTCTCGCAATGATTAATGGAAAAGTTGCACAAGCTTTAACTGGAACAAAGTCAACGTCAAGCTGCATTATATACCAAAAGACATCAAGTCAATTAAGCCAACCCCCACCAGAAGACGATAGTTTTATGCAAGCCTACGAATTTGGAATGTCCCCTCTCATGCTAGAATACATTTCATGGAGCATATTCTTAAATTGGGTTATGATTTGGAATTTGGTCCGTTAGGCGAAACAGTGAGAAAAAACAAAGAAAATTAAGAAAAAAGAAAGCAGAAAAAACAAATTCAACAAAAATATCTGCAGCTAGGCCTCGTAATCGACCAACCAAAACAAGGGGAAGGAAACACAAATGATGGAAATACTGCAAGGAGATTTTTTTCCGATCCGGAAACTGCAGCATCTATCACAGGTGTAGATCATGAATTAATAAGACGATTCAAAATCACATTACAAGTTCTAGCATGCAGCAGAAAGATAAATGCAAAAAAATTTGGAGAGTACGCCAATAAAACAGCTATACTTTATAATGAAAAATACTCTTGGAGATATATGCCATCCACAGTTCATAAAATTTTGTACCATGGGGAACAATTAATTCAAAACAATATGCTACCAATAGGAGATCTATCTGAAGAAGCTCAAGAAAAAAGGAACAAAGACTACAGAATCTTTCGCGAGAGTTAAATGAAAGTCCACGAATACATTTGGTTGGAATGTTAATATGAACTGCTCTTTACTTTATTGTTTGCTATATTTTTATACAAAAATATTCTTAATCTAAAACTATAAATATTCAATAAAAAAAAATATGCTTATGCTATTGGTTTCTTTTATAGAACGTTTAATTGGTTGGTCATAAAACAATATTGTATTTTGTAGGAAGTAAATGACGAAAACAAAGTGAGTTTTTCATACGAAAGTTTATCGACACTTTGTTTTCGTTTTGAAACTGTAATTTTGGTGATTTGACATTTATTTTATTTTAAATGATTGAAATGAATAAACAAAATTTCAATACAAAGTTTATTAACTCTTTGTTCTAGTTTAATGACGAAAACAAAGGTATCAAGTTTCAATGAATGAAGTAAGTTTCCATATGAAAGTTTATTAACACTTTGTTTTCGTTTAAAATTATAATTCTGTTAGTTTGACATTTATTTCATTTTAAATGATGAACTGAAATAATTATTGAGTAAACAATTTTATTAATACAAAGTTTATTAACACTTTGTTCTAGTTATTAAAAATTATAATTTTAATAATATGGTATTTATTTTATTCTTGGTAATTTATTCTTATGCTAGATATAGGGTTTTCAAGTTCGATGGAATCTGTTGAGTTCAGTGTTCCATTGGACTTAACTCCTCCCTCCTTAGATTGAAAATTCTCCTGGATTTTCTTAAGAGATTTTTTGTATTTCTTATAAATTATGATTATAAAAGTTAAACATATAATTGCAATACAGATAGTTAGAAAATAATTACCAATTATTGAATTAAAATGTATTGCTTTATGATATTTCAATTCTTCTATGGTTTTTATATGTTCCACTTCATTTATAGCTATTTGATCCAAAGAAATGGTTGTTTCCATATTATTTAAATTTAAATTTGGTGATAATGCAAAACTGGTTTTATATTCTTTTTGTTTATTTTCATAAATATTGCCATCAATTTTTATTTTGCAATCATTAAATGTAAGAAGTTGATTTCCACTTAAAACTAATTTCCTGCTGTCGCAGTTACTTTCTACCTTTGCACCATTTACATTCTTTAGAAGCACCATTCCCTGTTCAACCTCTAAAATTTCTTCTTTATTATTGAGAATTTTGTAACACTTTTGCTTATTACTAAAAATACATAGGTTTGATTTTTTTAGATTGGAAATATTTTGTTCGTTATTGTAATTGTAAACAGTATTATTGATAATAACAATTTCTTGTATTCTTATATCTAATTCAAAACCTTCCTTGTTTTTAATTGGCATAATCAATGATTTTGGGACTGTAATAATATTTAGTGGTATCTTTATAAAAAATACAATTTGTTCATTCCGGTATTTAGCAACTGTTAATTGTATTTGTTGTAATTTATTGAAATCAATATTTAAATCATTAATTTCCTCTGGTGTTAGTATATTGTTAGTCATAAGATTGTGGTTAGCTGCAATAATATTATCTTGTATATGCTCAATCTGTTCGTCCAATGTTTTAATCTTTAGCACCAAATCAAGATAAAAAATGTGTGAAAAAATATCTAAGTTATTTTTGTCTATTGAATTGATTTTTGCCAGAATAATATCTCTATCCGATTCAATAGTGTGTTTTAAGTTAGTTAGTGTTTCATTGAAATGATTTGTAATTTTTATTTGTTTGTTTGCGGTTTCTATTATATTATGATTATTGTTATCTATAATTTGTAAATGATTCTGTATTGTTTCCCTATCTTCTTCGTCCATAGTTCCTGCCATCCATTTCAGACCTGATCCCAAAACATTAGCTAAACCTCTTTTACCTCTATTCAATTGTAGAGTACGAAACTTTATTATAACCCTGTTAAGCTGAGCTTGTAAGACTTGTTTATTTATGTTAGACTGCTGTATACTATTTTCAATGTGGCTAATTATTTCCTGGATTTCACTTAGATAAATGGTGTGAACTATCGTTGTATATGCTTCGACCATTGTTACATTGTCCAACTTAATTTCCGTATATCCACTGTTGCCTTCATTTATAGGTTGAATCAATAAGTTATTCATTACCGGTGATATTAGCAGGATTAGAATCGTAAGCCGTAATATCCAGTGAATCTGCAAATTTAAAGGGACGTTTGATGTTAGTTGGGTGGATATTATCTACTTTCAGTTTTCTATAACGAGGTTCGTATTTATGTCTTAAAGCTTTATAATTTTTCACATATGCTTCTGGTTTGTCATAATTAAATTGTTCCCTATTCAAATTTCTTTTTGTTATAATTTTATCCTTAAAGTCTTTTAATCGATTATATAATTTTATTTTATCTATTGTTCCTTGTATTACATCAAATGGTCTGCTCATCGTTGTTGAGTGAATGGATTTATTATACCATTCAACACATTTATACATTCGCTCTTGTACTGATAATTCTGATCGTTGAAATTCTAATGTTCTAAACTTGTCTGATATGCTACTATGTAATCTTTCGATATCTGCATTTCCTGTATGGTTGTTAGGTTTGGTGAAATGAACTGTAATATTTTCCTCTCGTAAAAAGTTCTTTACATTGATGGATGCGAATTCGTTGTCTGTAACTACTTTGTTTGGTTTACCTCTCATTGATATATAGAGTCTAATTTTCTCTACTATTGTACAGCTATTTCTGTCTTCCAAATATAACATAACTGCGTATTTTGAAAATTTGTCAATGAAAGATAAAAAACTGTGTTTCTTATTTGTATATACGTCCATATGTACTATTTCATTAACATCTTTTGGTGTTTCTGTGACATGAAATTTTGGTGTTATTGGTTTCCTATCATATTTGGATTTGTTGCAAACATTACAATTATTAACGTATTTCTGAATAAAATGTTTAAGATTGTTAAAATAAATTTTAGTTTTCAAACCACAATAATTTTCGTTAATTCCTGCATGACCTGTTTCATTTTTATGGTATTTTGCTATATATCTATACAATTCATCCTCATTCAGCATATCTTTAGCGTGATAAACACATCGGACAAATTTTATTGAGTTACCGAATATTTCAATTAGCTTTAATTGTACTTTATTGTACAAATGATCAGACAATTCGGTGTAAATACCTATCTTCAAATTTCTCTTGATAGTTATATTCCTTCTAATTATATCGGTCATTGTACCGGTTATGATATCGTTAGTGTTTAAAAAAATTTTATGTTTGCCGTCAATGATTTGAGTTTCATTAGTTTTGTTATCAGTTAGTATTATTTGCTTCTCAAATCTATTAACGACTGTGTCCAAAATAAAAAAATGATCATTCAATTCTTCCTGTTGAGAATGGATAGTTGCAGCCACACTCATTTGATCATCTGCCATGAAAACAATATCATTTGGTGCATTTATACGGCTCATAAAATCGGCTACAACGTTCTCTTTACCCTTGATGTAACTTATTTTAAAATCATACTCTCCCAACCTCAACAGCCAACGCTGGAGTCTTTGGTTTATATCTTTACCCTTGGTTTTGGATTGAAGCCAAACCAATGGTTGATGGTCCGTAAATAGTTCAAATTGCCTGCCATATAGATATGGACGGAAGTAGTTTACTGCCCAAACAATAGCCAGCAATTCTTTTTCCACAGTCGCATAATGCCTCTCGTGGTCATTCAATGTTCTACTTGCATAGGCAATTGGATGATTTTCCTGAGACAATACGGCACCTACAGCATAACCACTTGCATCAGTAGTTAATTTAAATTTTTTTGAATAATCTGGATACTTAAGTATCGGTGGGTTAATGATCAACTTTTTCAATTTTTCAAAGGAATCATGATAATTAGGATCGTTGAGATTAATTTTCGTATTCTTCTTTAGATATTTAGTTAATCCTTGTGCAACCTTTGCGTAGTCTTTAATAAATTTTCGGTAGTACCCCGTAACTCCTAAGAAAGATTTTATCTGTTTAGTTGTTTCAGGAAGCTTTAGCTTCTGAATTGCATCAATTTTATTTGGGTTAGGTCTTAGACCTTCCTCGCTCAGAACATGACCAAGGTATTCAGTCTCCTTCGCCAAAAAAACGCATTTGTCGAGCTGTATCTTCAGATTATGCTCTCGTAATTTTTGAAAAATTTTGTTGACACTCTGTACATGCTCTGTTAATGATGTACTAAAAATTAAAATGTCATCTAAATAAACAACGCAAATTTTATTAATATATTCTCTAAGTACCGAGTTCATAAGACGTTGAAAGGTTGCTGGAGCATTTTTTAATCCAAAGGGCATCCTGTTGTATTCAAAATGTCCCAAGGGAGTCGAGAAAGCTGTTTTTTTTCTATCGTTTGTATTCATGAGAATTTGGTGAAAACCCTTGGCTAAATCCAATGTTGTAAAATAAGTAGATTTTCCCAATTTATCCAATATATTTTCTATATTGGGTATTGGAAATTTGTCGTCCACCGTTATCTCGTTCAATTTTCTGTAGTCAACAACAATGCGCCACTTCTTCCTGCCCGATTGGTCCATTTTCTTTGGAACAACCCAGATAGGAGAATTATAGGCAGAGTTACTTTCCACAATTATTTTCTGTTGTAACATTTCTTGGATCTGCCTGTTAATTTCGTCTTCATGTATTTTGGGATATCTGTATATTTTAGAGTATACAGGTTTATCTGTAGTAGTAATTATGGAATGTCTTATCTCATGAGTATGAGTAAGTGAATCACCTTCATGAAACAACAAGTCGCTATTTTTACTTATGAGATCACGAAGAAACTCTTTTTCTTCGGAATTCATGTCGACTCTAAAAAGTTTTTTAATGTTCTCCTTATTGACATCTAAAAATTCCAATGCATGAATCTCGTTATAATAGCAAGGAAATGAATTTGTAAAAAAAATTTTTCTATCATTAATCTGAATATACCGTTCTTCTAAACAAATTTTTGCACCTAAAGGTTTCAATATATTATTACCAATTATTCCATCAAATCTATTATCAGTCAATTTCAACAATTTCCAAGCCATAAAATTATTATCGGAAAACTCTTCTGGGATTTCCGTGACAATTTCCTCACTTATAACTACTTTGCTTGCCAGAGTTGAGAAAGTTAATGGTTTTCTTAATTTTATACGTTCATAACTAGGAAGTGCATTACAATTTAATATTGATGTGGTTGATCCAGTATCAATCAAACATCTTATCTTGGAATTACCAATAGTTAATTGTACTATCGGTAAACCGTTTTCTTTTCGGCTGAACGAAAATTTGCTTCCTCATTCGGAACAATTTCACTCTGTTCAATATGATCTATTTCCATCGGTTCAACATTATGTCGATGTTGACCAGAATTTTGTCGCGACTGATTAGATTGTCGGAACTGTTGCGAATTTCGAATTACGTTTGAATATTGCCCTTGCCGATTATCAAAACCTTGTGTTTGTCGATTTGAATTTGGAAAGTTTTGTGTTTGGTGACAAGAAAAACCTTGTGTCCGTTGGTCTGGGAAATTCTGTCTACTCGGTCTAAAATTTGTTTGTCGAAAATTTTGCCTTTGGTGAGGTTCGGAATAATTATGGGTAGAATTTTGGTTAGTGTATTTAATATTTTGATTAGTATTTCTAAAATGTCGATTATTTTCCCTGATCATGTCGCATTCCTGTAAACAATGATATGCTTCGCGAATAGTATTAATATTTCGGCTATATATAACACTTGCCAAATGCGGAGGTATACCATTAACAAAAGTTCGAAAAATCATTGATTCGTTTATATTTGGGTTGAATTCTAATGGTTTACATGAATCTTGTTCGTATTTTGTATTCAACTTATCTAATATTATTTTTAAATTATTATATAATTGACTTACATCATTGTTTTTTGTTGATAGTGCTCTATGGTATAGTTGGGTGTAGCTTTCCCTGATGCCGAACACCTTTAATAGCTCATTTTTCACGTTCTGCCATGATTTATCGGTTAAACCTCGAATTATATTGGCTGCTTCTCCCTGTATCTTCTTAAGTATGCAGCGATGGTATATATATTCCTCCATTTCACCATCTTGAAAAATTCGTAGGAAGATTTCGACTTCCTTGATGAATGATGATATGTCATAGTCTCGATCTTTTCCAGTGAAAACATTTATTCTATCTACTTCCTTCAAAAGGATAGAAATTGGAATCGGACCCAACGATGATGTTTCTGTTGGCACTGCTGTGGGTGCTGATGTTTGTGTTGGAGCAGAAGTTAGTGTTGCTGTTGATGATGTTGATGTCATTGTGTTGAGTATATCGTTGCTTTGTAATATGTTGAAGTATGGTTTAAACTGTGGTGTTTCAGTTTTCTCCGTATCTTTAGGCATCTCCCTGGAGTTTAGACACAATTCACTGTTCCTTCACAAACTCGAACCGTAACGAAAAATAAGTTCTTTAGTCTTTTTTCTTCTTTGTTTTCAAAATGATATTCTTCGGAATATCTTAAAATTTTTCACAAATATATATTTTTTTTTTTTTTAAAGGATATTCTTTAGAATATCTTCAGTATTTTAACAAATGTTATTTTTTTTCAAAAAAGGATATTCTTTGGAATATCTTCACTAATGTTTCACTTTTTTTTTTTTTTCTTAAAAAAAGGATATTCTTTAGACAATTTTCACTAATGTTTCTTTGTTTTAAAAAAGGATATTCTTTAGAATATCTTCATTAATTTCTTTTAGATAGCGTCGCGACCAAATAGGGATATTCTTCAGAATATCTTTTGGATTTGTTTGCCGACTGCGCCAGTTAAATGAAAGTCCACGAATACATTTGGTTGGAATGTTAATATGAACTGCTCTTTACTTTATTGTTTGCTATATTTTTATACAAAAATATTCTTAATCTAAAACTATAAATATTCAATAAAAAAAAATATGCTTATGCTATTGGTTTCTTTTATAGAACGTTTAATTGGTTGGTCATAAAACAATATTGTATTTTGTAGGAAGTAAATGACGAAAACAAAGTGAGTTTTTCATACGAAAGTTTATCGACACTTTGTTTTCGTTTTGAAACTGTAATTTTGGTGATTTGACATTTATTTTATTTTAAATGATTGAAATGAATAAACAAAATTTCAATACAAAGTTTATTAACTCTTTGTTCTAGTTTAATGACGAAAACAAAGGTATCAAGTTTCAATGAATGAAGTAAGTTTCCATATGAAAGTTTATTAACACTTTGTTTTCGTTTAAAATTATAATTCTGTTAGTTTGACATTTATTTCATTTAAAATGATGAACTGAAATAATTATTGAGTAAACAATTTTATTAATACAAAGTTTATTAACACTTTGTTCTAGTTATTAAAAATTATAATTTTAATAATATGGTATTTATTTTATTCTTGGTAATTTATTCTTATGCTAGATATAGGGTTTTCAAGTTCGATGGAATCTGTTGAGTTCAGTGTTCCATTGGACTTAACTCGAGCACAACACAAGGAAAATGTCCAGATGTTGTACTAATGAAGACCTTATCACTATTTTGTTGTGCACTTCTGATCCATATATGTCCAACATTCGTCAAAAATGGAAAACTACCTCTATTGAATTAGACGAAGAAGCTAAACAACTTCTAGAAGATGAAAATCAAGGCTATTTGAAGAAATTTTTTCTAAAATTGGTTGATTTAAAGTACTTTTTCATTACACTAACAATAAGTTACACTTTTTTTTATATAGTTAAATTAAAAATTTATATATTTTGTAAATTTACAACAAAAATTGTTATATTTCATAAATTTACCATAAAAATTGATATAGAAATATTTAAAAAGACAATAAAAAAAAATTTTACATACGAGTTTTTCATTGAAACTTCTCTATCTTGAACCAATATAAGGTAACTTTTACTTTCGCTGCTTAATAAATTATATTTTAACTCGGGATCTTTCAAAAAAAACAACCTTTGGCCCTTGTGCACATTAGGACTAAAAAGTTTACGGGGGCCAAAGTTTGTCATTTTCTGAAAAAATTAACTTAAAAAATTGTTAAAAAGTACTAGTTGTAAAATTAACTGAAAAAATAAGGCATTATATTAAAAAAAACCTTTTTTTACCTTTTAACACTTCACTTTTGTACCAAAATTCAACTACAAATGAAAATGTATTTTAAACCCTCCGTAACTTTTTTATTTTCGGTCGAGAATTACGTTTTTTAGCAAAACTTAAAGGCTAAAGTCTCACCTACCAAACAAAAAAAACCGCATATCAAAATTCCAATCCGATCAAAAGTTATAGATTTTTGACCGCCTTCTCGTCAAATGGTCCACTGTGCGCCGTTGCAATTTATTTTGGTCTTCCTGGTTGGAGACCCTTTCAATTCGAGTCTTCCTTCTTTTTCAGCATAGGATTATGATATCATACACAATTCTTATTTTAAGAGAGAACATAATAGCGATTGCCCTGGCTGATTTGTCCTTATAATAATTGAAATACACTAATTGAATAATATTTTTGCAAACTCGTTTTCCTGGCATTTTTAAAATTTAAATATGCCGTCGCTTGTTATACGTAGGACAACTATTTTGTAAAAAAACGCTATTTCACCTCTTTAGGATGCAATACCATTCATGAAAAATCGCCAATGCACCAAATTCGCGGTGCATTTATTATTGTCTTCACTCATTTTGCAAAGATTTTTCTGACACCATTCATATTGAGTAAACATTTTTTTTTTTGTCGTTCATGTCGTTGTTGTTCTACCGTTTTTTTTTTCAATTTGTTGGCAGCTTATAGTCCTGAACAAGTACTGTAACGGAATGTGTGTAAAAAAAAAACAAATATGTAAAGAATTTTTTGTTGAAATTCTTAAATGAAAATAACATTTTCAATTTTGTTTGAACTGTGCAAAGATTTTCTTGACAAACTGTAGCTAATTCTAAAAATGATGTACCACGTCAACTTCCAACTTCTTTTTTCTGGTAACTCTTCTCAAAACCTATTGATAGTTTCTTTAGCGAATGAAATTTCTAAGAATAGAACAGAAGTACAACTTGAAGTCTTAGTAATCCATTCTTAATAAAAATTTGTATACTTATCGGAATTTTTTAAAAGTTCTCAGCACAAAAACAAAAATCAGTATCATTCCATTCTTGAGCAAAATGTCAACAAAAACTTTATCTTTTTTGCTATGTGGTCTATTCTAATGCTTTTTTCCTTCTTTGTAAATTGTAGAAGCTTGATTTTTCCCATGAAAATTTCACAAGATAAGTACAAATGGTTTTAACAAAAAAAAGAGTTGTTTATTTTGTTTTGCCTAGAGTGGCAATACTTGAATACCATTATACTTGTACTCGCATGAACAACAAATCGCACACACATTTCTAGAAAATAAAAAAATTAAAATTACTTTTTTTAATGCAAAAAAAAAAACGCAAAAGAAGATTTATGGCTTTTTCATACAAAGAAAATATATGCAACTTGTTGCAACATAGAAAATACTAGCTCTGTTACTACAGGTAACAAAACAAAATGGAATGCCTTTTAGATGGTGCTGCAGGACATTAAATCTATGCAAGTATGAGTAATACTTAATAGCAACATGCATAATACTCGTACTTAAACGGTTTGGAAAAAGCCGTTTGTTTCTTTTGAAAAACTACGTATTAATGTAGGTCAACCAGCTTTATTTTAAAATTTAGTTAAAACGTTTGTGAGGGAAAATCAATAAAAGTTTTTTGATAAAGTTTCCCACACCTAAGTAGTCAAGCACTATGAAGCTTTTTAAGTTGATTTTATATTGCTAAAACTAAAACAATTTTGTAATCACTTGTTTATGTAAATGTTAGCCAAAAATTGTACAGTAGTTTATAATATAAATATGGCCATTAACCTTTAACGGCAGTGTATGCCATTCCAATTGCAATTTGTTATAAAGTAAATCAAAGAGTTAGCCAAGTTTAAAATATGAAATAAAAAAATATTCGTAAGATTTCTTCATTGGCTGGTTGCAAAACTTTTCGAAGTAATGTTTTCTCCTAATCAATCGTGGGTTTATGAAGGATGTCATATTTTGAGTCATCGTCATTAGAAGACTTTCTTAGGTGCTGAAGTTTTGCTTTGTCATGATTCCATCTAAGAGTTTTTTTTAGGAGACGAGAGACTGGCCGCATCGGGAATTAATGGTGCATACTTCCCAGTTTGTCGTGTTTTCCCTGATTACGATAATCTCCCAAGGAGTTTAATTGGCTTTAAACCCATATATCCCCAGATGTTTAAGTAATGATGAACTCCTTCCTACTTCAGCCTGAAAAAATCGTGAATTTCCTCGGTTAGTAAGCCCAAAATTCTTAATCTTATTTCATTGTCAATCAATCCTGGTTGTACTGAGTTACTAAGCTCGTACTTTATCCTAAACTAGCTGTTTTTACCCGGTCTTGCCCTGGATCCAAAGGGCTTTGACTTGAAAAATGGTTCACTATGCTTACCAGGCGCTGAGTACTAAGTCCCAGATGAAGCATTCCTCAAAAAAATTAACTTACTCCAAAAAAATTTGTATGGGATTGGGGAATTTGTTTATGGTGTAAATATTCCGTTTTTTGGGGGAACAAATTCACGTTTTATTCCAATTTAAAATTTTGTGATTTTTTAATTTAGAACTTTTTTTTATAAGACGCTACAGCAAAAATACTTTAAAAATAAGCTGCGAAACCGCCTTAAGTTTTTTTTTTTTTTTTTTTGAATTTTACTTATTTTGTAAACATCAAATATAACGGAATCGTTTGCAAATTAAAGGAATCAGAACTTTTAAAAATTGAATTACTTTATTCAATAAGTGATCATCATTGAGCAGAGACGTCAAAGAAAAACGGAAAATGAATGCGACGTTTAAAATTGTGCCGCAATGTTGCTTTAAGCAACTGCTTATAGTATATGTGTGGCCTATTTTGATCAACAGGTAATTACTGCACATACGTAGATGTAGATAACATTTATCATAAGACTTTTCACTGAGCTGTGTCCCGCAAGCGAGTCGCGTCCGCGTCCGCGCGTTTGGCAGCTACACCCGTGCTGCCGCGCAGTTGTCGTCAATTTATTTGAATCCCAAAATATATTTTTCGGAACATTCCTATATTTTAGCTGAGCTGTGTTCTGTGGGTGCGTCGCGTCCGCGTCCGCGCGCCTGTTCCACGCGTTTGGCAGCTACACCCGTGCTGCCGTGCAGTTGTCGTCAACTTATTTTAATCGCCAAAATATATTTTTCAGATCATTGCAATATTTTAGCTGAGCTGTGTTCGCGAGCGCGTCGCGTCCGCGCGCCGCTTCCGCGCGTTTGGCAGCCGCACCAGTGCTGCCGCGCAGTTATTGTCAACCTATTTTAATTGCCAAATTTTATTTTTCAGATCATCCGATATATGAGCGCGCCGCTTTCGCGTATCGAAATTATACTATTGAAAAGAATACAGATTTTAAATACGTTTATTGAGAGCAGTATGGAGATTTTGTCCATTTCTTTTGTGGACCTTTATTTAAAAATTTGGGGAATTTGTTCATTTTTTGGTGAATTTGTGCATTGGGGGCTAAGTGCTGAGCGCATGCTTACCACTACAACTTAGCATGGACTATTTTCAGTGTATTATGTCTAAAAGTTACGAATTTTAGTTATTCTAGAGCTTGGGGATATACAGCAATTCTGGTTTTTCCTTCTGGTGCATATACGAAAAGCTTGTGCTGGCTCCCAACTCTGGAGCAGGCGACAAATAATTGTCTATGAGAAAAACAGGGAGATTCTAAGTTGATACCTGCTCCCGTAAGAGATGGTCCTCTTATGTACGTTATGTTAGGAACAACTTTTTGTACCATCTCTTGCAATGAAAAACCAACTTACAAAAGTCTTCTGGTAGGGATATTACAGTCGTTTCAAGGGTTTCACATTCCCTGGAGTTAGCTTGTCTTATCCGTTGGGCCTGAAGACATTGTTGAGTCGTTTCCGGAGTTTCAGATTCCCTCGACTAAGCTTGGCTAAGCTGCTGAATTTCTAGACGCACTGGAGTAGATTCAGGCATTTCCGCTTCTCTTACAAAGCTTGTCTTGATCTTTGGGCTTCAAGACGTTATTGGGTTTGCTTAGGTGTTTCAGCATTTCTCGACTCAGATTGTCTAACTCGTTGAGACTCGATACGAATTTGGGTCTGATCAGGTTCCCTAGAGTTCTGTTTTGTTTAAGCCTTTTTGAATTTGAGGTAGTACGGCCTATATGCTATGCTTTCATGTACAAGGCACAATTGCAAATAGTTATTTTTCCACCTTTACAACTCATTTGTATAGTGAAAAAGATGAAATGGAAATATTTGTAATAGGTAGCTTTTTAATGTAGCCAAAAGGCAAAATGGAAATAAATGTAATATTTTGTTTTTCATTGTATTTAAAAAGGCGAGATGCAAATATTTATAATCGGAATAATCCTGCAGCGGTAGTCAACCTATGAAATAAATCTGCACTAATTTTGGGGTGTTGCAACTCATGTAGTAAAAAAGATAAGACGGGAAAATTTGTAATAGGTTGATTTAAAATCTTCATTTCATAATGGTGTAAACTCAAGAGTAGTAAATAAAATATGTGAACAAACACTAAAAGCGTATATAGAAAATTAAAAAAAGTGGGCGTGGCCGATAAAAGTATATGACGACCTTACCTGGGATTTGAGAATAATGTGAAGTAAATTCCAGCGAAACCCATAAAAAATAAAAAAAGTGGTCGCAAAAGTAGGCGTGGCCGATAAGAAGCATATGGTGACTTTCCCTGTGGCACAGAGGTCGTGTGTACCAAATTTCAGAGGAAATCGTTAACAAATAAAAATTTGTATAGCGAACAAATATACCAAAAAGCAGAAAATGAATTGTATATAAAAAGTGGGCGTAAAAGTAGGCGCGGTCGATAAGAAGCATATGGTGACCTAAGCTGGAGTACAGGGATCGTGTGTACCAAATTTCAGGGAAAATCGTTAACAAATAAAAATTTGTATAGCGAACAAATACCCCAAAAAGCAGAAAATGAATTGTATATATAAAGTGGGCGTTAGAGTAGGCGCGGTCGATAAGAAACATATGGTGACCTTAGCCGGAGTACTGGGATCGTGTGTACCAAATCCCAGAGAAATCCGTAAACAAATAAAAATTTATATAGTGTATAGTGAACAAATATGAATAAAACAGAAAAGGAATTTTACATAAAAAGTGGGCGTAAAAGTAGGCGTGGCCGGTAAAAAGTATATGGCGACCTTTCCTGTGGTATAGAGATCGTGTGTACAAAAGTTCAGGGAAATCCGTTGAAAAATAAAAATTTGTATAGCGGTCAAACAAACAAACAAACAAACAAACAGAAAATGAATTTTATATATATAGATAAAATATAATCAGGGATTTCCTGAAAAATTTAATCACTTTTTCATTATCAATCAATCATGGATTTCCTGACTTATTATTCTCGAGGTTCTTCACGCTTATTTCATTCTTAATAAATCCTGGATTTCCTAAGTCAGCTCGAAATACTTAACTCTTACTTCATCCTTAATAAATCGAGGATTTCCTGGGTAAATGAGCTCGTAATACTTAACTCTTACTTCATTCTGATTTATTGAGCTCGTATTTCAACCCGAATCAATCATGGATTTCCTGAAATGCTTAACTCAACCTGAATCAATCGTGGATTTGCTAAATTGTTTTACTCATACTGAATCAATCTTGGAATCAATAGTACATTTCCTTAAATAACTTAACTTATTCACACTTCATTCTGAAACAACCAAATGCTTAACTACTAATTCATCCTGAATCAATCGTAAGATTTTAAAGTAATAAACACTTACCTTATCTGAATTACTAAGCTCCTAGTTCCTTCCTTAAGATTGGATTTATTAAGTAACTAAAATTCTAGTTATGTCTTAAATTAATCATGAATTTTTTAAAATAAGAAAGTTCAACTTATTCGTGGATCATTCCACTAGTTCCTAAGGAGTTTCTTTCACTAAAATAAATCATTGTACGTACGTTCCTTTATATTTGAATTAAACGAGCATTTTGTATGGTGCCAAAGACTAGCTTTCTATAGAATCAGTGGAATATATATTGTATATATCTGCAACTCCTGTTTTTCTGGTACTTGGATTTAATGTGCAAAAACTTTATTTCTTCTTGAATTTATCACGGTATTAGAATCTAGTATTCTTTTATATAAACTATATTTTCAGTATTTCAAAATCCCTATTTCTACATGAATTACTTGAAATTTTCTCAAGAAACTTTTCTCAAATAAATCTTTAATACTATATTTTTATAAGGATCGAAAGCCATGTACTTCTTGAATTTATCAAGACACTAAAGTCCAGCATTTGTAATTAAAGATAAGATGATAGAAATAAAAAAATCGATATTTAGGGGTTTATAACTTCTTGAGTCAAACAAGATATAGATATATAAAGGCTAGGAAATTCATCTAATTCTCAAATCAACTTCCTCAAATCAATTCTGGTTTAATAAAGTTCCGACAACCCAGTTTTTTTGAAAAAATTATGGTTTATTTAAGTCAATTTAGAAGGAAGCTCCTAAATAAATAAAATCTTGCTTCTTATTTGTGCTTCAATTATTCTTGTAATTATCAGTGTACTTAAGTCAAGCTTTCTAAAAAGTAGTAGTCGAACAAAAATACCCCGAACAGTGATGTCCAGTATTGATCGAAGTCAGACACGAAGTGATAAAAATGGCTACTGAACTAAACGTACATAATGGAAATGAAAATGTGCTTGGGATTTAGCCATACAAATCCAAAAGGCACATAACCCGACACTGAGGAAACCCCCGCAATAACTACAAAGAGCCAAAGAGTTAAAATGCTTGCACGCAAGAGATCTCAGTTGTGTAGCAGAGAGATAGTATGAGAAAATGAAGAAAAAAGTGAAAAAATATTAAAGATTAAAATCATGTTAACTGTTCATGTGCTTTTTTTTGCCATTATATAATGGTGGGCTGAGTTGAAGAAGATTCCTAATTTGAACCACCTCGCACGAGTATAAATAATGGCTTCTATAGGTATCATCATAGAAAGTGGAGGACACTACATCACCCTAATACTGGCCAGGGAATCTTGGACTGGAAGAACCGTAGGCAGCAAAAGTTACATAACTTTCTTCATTGACAGATCGAAAGTAAACATTCAAGTTGGTATTGGAGCATATTTAAACGAGCTTGGATTAAGTTTGGTTTGAAGGTTGCCAGACCAGTGCAGTGCATACATATATGGTAGATGTGATAGCAATAACGGAAGTTTCTGATTGGATGTTTTAATATATTCCGTCTATACCCGCAGCAACCATTTGCACTGATAGTCAAGCCGCAGTCAAATCCATGAAACCGATCAAACGAGAACTGCCTTAAATGACCTTAAATGAGTTCGCAATTTAAATATAATGGATTCGAGGAAAGAGTGACTTCCTATAGGACTATCTTACAGGTTCTTGGGAAATTTGAATGTATTGTTACATCACTAGAATCGCGCAATCTTTAGCTTAAGCAATGATGAGTTAATGGATCAATCAATGGATCTAGCAATCTTTAAATCGAAATCGCTGAAATCCCTTACTGTTACTTCGCGTGGAGAGTTTTCGATAGTATTGGCAGTGACAACCAAACACTTCCACTTAGTGAAACACGATGAAAGGCTCAGAGTTTCTTGAAATGGCTTCTGCTGTAACTGCATGGATGGTAAGTGTAAGGTGTCGAATCTTTTCTCTGCTACTGCCGGCTCTCTCCAGACATTGACTTCAAACGCTGGGATATCGAATGATGCAGGATCTCTCTGATATATCAGATGTTGGAATTCAACATTTCAAAAGCTTTACGAGAAAATCGAAATAGTTCTGCGGTAGGAAGTAAAAATGACAGGTTTACAGAAAGTGCATAACCTGATGATAGTAATAGAGATAAGATGAGATTAATCTACACTTCTAAACATATCGCCTAAGTTTTGGTCTCAGAGTTACTCCTCGACTGCAAAAGTGATTGCTTCGGCAACTAGCGGTAATATTGAAAAAAGCAAAAAACATATTCGCTTAAAAATTGTGGAGTTTTCTAATTGTGAATTTGAAAGAATCCTCATAAAAGTCTACAAGATTTTTACAAAATTTTAGTTTTTTCTTATGTAGAACAAAAATTTAGGTCTTCAAATTACTAATCAGGTGATACCAAATTTGTGCATAGTTATTTCGGAGAAAATATGAAAAACGTAAAAATATTTTTTAACACCCTTTTATGATATTGCGACAGCTAAAAAAATATGGGTACCTATTTTTCCGAAGGTTCTACCCAAGATTTTTTCCTTGTAGGGGTATCAGAATGGACCGTATAGTTTAAGTGTGTATATATTTCTACTACTTATTTTCAAGGCGACTAAACCATGAAAAACCTTTAATTTCATATATGCGAAATATTAGTTTTTGAGGTCGAAGATATTTGTTTCTGATTTGGCAACCCTTAAAATAGTTATTGCAAAATTCGGATGGGTTGTTAAAAATGGGTGAGAAAAAATTTCAATCGTTATTTTCCGAGATATAAGAAATTTTATGTGCGCCAAAATTTTCCGTTTTCGATCTGCGTCTACATTTTGGATGGAGTTTCGGGAAAAGCCCAAAATTTTAAAGACTTCTTCTCTACGATGTTTAATTTTATATTTTATATTCCTCGGTGAAATTAATACGTGTACGTATGATAATCATTATATGAATAAATATTAATAATCAGCGTTACCAAATCAGCAGTACTTAAGTTTAACTGAGCGTAGCTATTATAACTAGCAGATTCCCACCCTCGAAATTCGAGCGCAAATTCTAGGAAATTTTATTTTTTCATTAAATAGAGAAACTAAAGGTATGCTAATCAATTATAGCCAATTCACAAATCAACACAAAAAAACAAACTAATTTTTATTACAAACACATTAACAAACTTAATAAACACACACATAGCATTTTATATATGTGTTAGTAGCAAATTTAAATACAATTTACTCAAAATAAAGGAAAAAAATTAAAAATCTGTATATCTGCAAAACGGCTAAAAAGAAATGCCATTCAAATAATACACGTTTGGTCCAAATCGAGATAAAACGGTAGAACAAAACATCGGTCACAAGAAATCGCCTAGCATATTAATATTATAGATGATTGCCACCTCTAACCTAACTTAGCCTAATTAACATTTTGATATGTGGAATCTCCTTATGTAATTCACTTAGGATACTTTCTTTGTAAAGGAATCCAGAATCTAAGTTAAGAATGAAAAACCTTTAATTTAGTATAAATGAAATATTAGTTTTCGAGATAAAAGCTGTTGTTGTTTGATTTGGCAATGCAGAAAATAGTTATTACACAATGCGGATGGGGTACAAAAGTTGTACCATTTCCAACGCTTAGTTTCCGAGATATAAGCAATTTATCTTCTCCGCCAAAATTTCAAGTTTTTCAACCTGGAAACCTTAAAATTAGTTAATCCACAATTCCGATGGGGTTTTTCAAAGAGCCGCAAAGTTTCAACCATTTTTCTATGCGATGCGTCGGTCAAGAACAATATTGACTTATGGTTCCTCCAGGTAGGCACAAATCTTATTTAAACACGAGCATAATATCAAAATTGCATAATTTAGCCTAAATCCATATGAATGCAGGGAACAGGTAAATTTTTAGGCATGGTAGAATAAGCCTATATATTGCAAAATAAGCATAATGCCTGGATTAGTCTACGACTGAAAGTTGGCGCAAGAAGTACTGAAACCATGGCGTTAAACAATTTAAAATTATTTGAACTGTTTAGAAGGTCAAGCACACCAAAGTTTTTTCACGGAAGCTGCTTTAGAAGAACTTGACAGCTTATACGGAAATATTGAGAGAAGCGAAATTATAAAAAATAATTTTTATCTGATATATGCAAATATTAAGGCAAAATGGGTGAAATCTAATCGAACCATTCAGAACTTCAACTCCAAATACGAGGACTGGCTTAATGAAGACACCATCCTGGATATATTGGCAGTAGATAAACCCACCACATCAACCAGAGGAGCAAAAGGAAGGCCAAAAAAAAGTATTGAGGAGTGTTCAATTTTCACAAGAAAGAGGAAACTTGCCGATGCCACCAATGACTTGACTACGAAGCATTTATCGGACGCGCTGTCTATTAAATAAACAAAGGATAGTGAAAGAGTTAGGTCGCAGATTACAAAATCTGTTGCTGATGCAAGGCCACTGCGACTAAAAAGGATTAAGGAAATCATTCCCACGCCCACAAACACACACATTAAAAAGTATGGTTCCGAAGAAGCCTTGGCCTTGTTTGTGGACTTACAACTTTCCAAAGAAAAATATGAGATACTACGGGCATCCTTGATGCGACACGGGGCTGACGTTTTACCAGGATACAAGCATATTACGCAAGCCAAAGTAAATTCACGACCACTGCATACGGAGTTTACGGAAGTCTCTGTGAAAGCCAATCTGCAGGATCGCATGGGCCATACAGCAAAACGGTTGTTGGAGAGTCTTCCTGAAAATGAGGTGAAAATTCTTCCTGAGAAACTGACATTGATCAGCAAATGGGGCTGCGATGGATCATCCGGACAAAGCGTTTATAAGCAAAGAATATCTTCCGATGACGCTACAATATCGGACGGAAATATGTTTATGGCATCTGTTGTTCCTTTTCGGCTAAAATCTGATGTTTCCCTACACTGGAAAAATCCACGCTCATCATCAGTGCATTATTGCCGACCAAGAATGTTTCAGTTTGCAAGGGAATCGGCAGAACTTATAAGGACCACGGTAAAGGACATTGAAGACCAAATAAGCAAGATTAAGCCTACAAAGCTGCAAATTTGAGAAAGAAAATATATTGAATGCAATTACGAGTTCCACCTGACCATGGTTGACGGAAAAGTCGTAAACGAACTGACAGGAACAACCTCAACATTGTCATGCCCGATTTGCAAAGAGAATCAGAAGAACTTTGGTAATTTAAACGATTCTGCAAACGAGGAGAATTACGAATATGGAATGTCACCATTGCACGCAAGGATAAGGTGTATGGAGTTCTTGCTAAAACTGGCGTATACTCTACCACAAGAGGAGGAAAACTTCGATGAAAATACATCAATAAAGGATAAGGAAAAGATCAGAAAGAAGCAAATACAGGATGCTTTTTTTAAACAAGTTGGACTAAAAGTAGACTGTCGCAAGCACGGATACGGTAACTCAAACGATGGACACACTTCTAGGAGATTTTTTGAAAATGATGAGGCAGTAACTAGAATCACTGGAATTGACAATCAAATCGTGAAAAGATTGGGAACGATCTTGAATGTTTTAAACTGCAAAGAAAATGTCAATTCTACAAAATATGGAGAATATGCATCGAAAACTGCATCTCTTTTAGCAGAAATGTATCCACAGAAGAAGTTGACCCCGACCGTCCATAAAATATTGGCGCATGGCAAAGATATAATTGAGTACCAGTCTTTGCCAATTGGAGAGCTTTCTGAAGAAGCACAGGAGTCTCTTAACAAATTTTATACAAAATATAGATTGCAGAACACATTCAAAGCATCAAGGGTAAGGCAAAATGAGGACCTCTTCAACATGTTGGCAGCATCTTCCGATCCACTTATTTCTTCCCTGCGGCATGTGAAGTGACGAATAGAGTTAGAAAATAATTATAGTTTAGAAATGATTAGTCTTTTAGATATACCTTCTCTTACGAATTGTGATGAATATTCTACAGAAAATTGAAAAAATAAATTTAAAAAAGAAGTAATTTTTTTTTAATTTGTTGGGTAATAATTTAAAACATAAAACCCTAAAGAAAAAAAAAATAAAAACAATCTAAAAATGTAAAAATAATTTTTTGTAGTTACCATAAAATTGATTTTTCTACAAATTTTAACTTTGATAACCCATAAGTAGGCCCCTACAAAGCGTAGCACCCTTTCCAAACGCTCATTTCATAGGCTGAACAGTTATCTATCATATGCTGTTTGAACTGTTCAATTATGTTATTCGATTCAAAAGATATGATTTTTGCAACGAAAAAACTCAAATGGCGCCACTGTGCGACGTTTAGTGTTAGATTTAAAGTTTTCCCCCGAAATTAATACGTAGACGCATGAAAATAATTACAAAATCAGCATATCAATGAGTCAGTGATCAGCGTAACTATTATAGCGTTTGGCAGCCGCTGCTTTTCTAACATAACCTCATTAATATTTTGATTTGTGAAATCGTCTCATGGAATTCATTATAATGGTGAATTGAAAGATAAAAATTCACCTACAAAATAGAATAAATTTCATATGCGTTTTATCAAATTACCCAATCTATGCAACTCATGAGCATTCCCTAGTGGTTCCAATTAAAGCCATTTCTCGAAAGATATTAATACGTTTAACAACCTCATTTATGTGTGTTTTATTAACATGACTGAACATGTTGCCAGTCTTTTTTTCTTTTTGAGAAATATTAAACAAATGTTAAGGAAAATTCTGTCACGCTTGTAGAAAACATCCATTCATTTTGAAATTGTTAGAATTTCCATACACATTATTCCCGTTTGTATTAAAATCAGAATATTTAAAGAATTTTAAATTTGTGTTGCAGCAACATTCAGTTAAATGCAATAGACAACAGTCAAAAAGCATGGAATGATTTATTTATAGTGGATGTTTTTTTGGTTTTTCTTATGTTTGTATTTTTAGGTGCGCCTCTCATTATTTTCCACATTTTCACAATTCAATCAACAAGTGGTGCTGGCTGACTGGCTAGACTGGTGGGTGGGTTATACATTTACAAATAATTAGTTTTGGTTCTTTTAAGTTTTAATGGTCTGAAACGTTAACCTTTAATGTTTGGTGATAAATATCTCAATGGTTAGTGGGTCAAAACCTTAATAAACTAATAGATAAATTATTATAGGCAAAATGTTAAAATAAATCTATACAGTTTAGAATCTTGTTTGAACGGATCAAATAACAAATCATGGTTAAGAAACTTATAAATTCTATATTGAAATTTGTTGTTTTATGGAGTCAATAGACTTGCAAGAAGATTGAAAAATAATCATATAATATTAGTTTGAGATAGAACAAATTTATTTATTTCTGTGGCGATATATTTTGTATACTACCATTAAAGCTGTTTCTTTAATAATTCACATAGACCACGTCATTGATGCATTTGCTCTACCTGTAGCAGTTTCATATATCGTGTAAACGTGCTCTAAAGTTCCATTGAACTTAATGTTTAAACAACTATTTAGTTTAGAACTTGATCACAAATTACTCTTTAGTCATTTCCTATTTCCTACAACCGTTTTTATTCTCTCAGTTATACCAAAACTCTACGGCGTGACAGCAATTCTTCTATGTCACTTTAGAAGAAAATCTCAACATCATGATCTTCATCATGATACACGACATCTGCTAAAGAAAGAAAATTAATTTGTGTCATGCTCAGGTGGTTTCGTAGCATGAAAAAAAACCAACAAAAAAGAATAAAAATAAATGAAAATAACCATATTAACTCTTACTCATCATAAACATTAACAATGAAAATAAAGCTGACAACTATAACAAACCAACAAATAATGAGAAGAATTTGACAAAATGTATGTCAACTTTTAAGCTAAAAAAATTAAGAAATTATTTCATATTCTATTTCATATTCTATTTCCTTCCTTAAAAAAATACAAATTTACGCACAACCCAACTTTAAAAAAAAAAAAATAAAACTTAATCTGCTCTAGAATGTGTCACAAAAATCTATGTTATGGAATCGTTTACATACACATGTGTATTGAGCAATGTAGACTGTGGACTAAAGGCAGCAATAAAGTTTGAACATAAAACCAATACGCGCCACCTGAATGAACTGCACTATCATTAACACCCCACACAAATTATCAAGAGTATAAAATTGTAGTTTGAACTGATCTTGTTATTCTCTGTATCCCCTAGCAACTATAAATTCAAATATTTTACAGAAAACTTAAAAATTAAAAAGTTGAAATGCTGTGGGAAATAATTCTAAATACCTAAGGGAAATATCCTAACATAAGGGAACAGACTACAGTACTTTACATGGCTACCTTAACATTCCACATGCCGCCAGTACCAAATAGAATGTTCTCGAGAGTGGTTTGATAACCCAGTGACTTTTCAAATAAGATATTTTTTTCGGCAAAAAAGTGTTTTATTTCTCAACATAGTTTCCCTTTACCTCCATACATTTTTTTATTCTTTACAAATAATAGGTTTTCTCAAAGTCCTTAACCCTTTGACTGTCCAATGCATCACATATGGTGCACAGACGTTATGATTTATACGCTTGCGCATCACATGTGATACACAATTTGTCTTATTACTTTTAACAAAATTTTGTATGATTTGATGAAAAATAAAGCGATTTCCAGGATATAAAACGATAAAATATTTTTTGAACAAAAAATACACAAGAAAAAAAATATTAATAAAAAAATAAAAATAATTTCATTATACCTTACATTATATACATAGTTATAAAGGAACTTATGAAGGATAATTTTTATGAATTTTATTAAAGCAAGGGAAACAATATGGTCTCTGGCATTCAATACACTGTGTATAAACTTATTTAGACGTTACGATAGGAGTATTTGGCTTTCGGCAAATTATTTATAACAGCCAAGACGTCTTTTTCCCACAAGTTTTCCATCATCTTTTCTAGGTACTTCGATAAGCTCGTGAGGTGGGTTTTTTGGTGTTTTTATTCGCAATTGACTTTGCGAACTGCTTTAATTTCATTTGTTAGTTTATATAAAATTTATTATAAAGGGTCCGCCATCTAACGTTTTTTTTTTTGCAACTAGTGCTTATTTCGTGAATGGTAACACTTAGCCAATATCTGATTTGACAGATAATTAGTTTTATCCTTCCGCTGAACGAATATGGTTGTGTATACGCTTGAACAACATGGTAATGTTGCAGAATGTGTGCGAAAATTGCGTACGGATTTTGGAAGAAGAGAAGCACCGTCAGCACCGTATGTTCGTTATCTTGTGAAAAAAGTGAAAGAAACTGGCATCCTCACCGATAAACCAAAGCGTGAAAAGCAAAAAACAGTGCGTACACCCGAGAATATTGCTGCTGTGGCAGAAAGTGTGCGTGAAGCGCCATCAACATCAATTCACCGTCGTTCTCAAGAATTGAACATTTCGGAGGCATCATTGAGACGAATTTTGCATAAAGACCTTGGTATGACGCCATACAAAGTCCAATTGGTTCAGGAGTTGAAGCCAACTGACCATCCAATGCGTTTTTGCTTCGCTAAGTGGGCCTGCGATCGACTTACAGAAGATGCCGCTTTTGCCAAAAAAAAAATCATCTTTTCAGATGAAG
Source organism: Cordilura impudica (assembly GCA_963682025.1). NCBI lineage: Eukaryota > Metazoa > Arthropoda > Insecta > Diptera > Scathophagidae > Cordilura > Cordilura impudica. Next base: position 111,470,167 of record OY821518.1, read on the forward strand.
CTCATTTTGATCTTGGCGGGTATGTAAACAAGCAAAATTGTCGCATTTGGGGCACAGAAAACCCGCACGCATACATTGAAAAGCCGATACACCCAGAACGAGTCACTGGTTGGTGCGGATTTTGGTCCACAGGCATAATTGGGCCATTTTTCTTCGAAAATGAGCAAGGAGTGGCCTTTAAAGTCAATGGCGATCGTTATCGGGCCATGTTGAACGAATTTTTGTTCACAAAAATTGAAGAGGAGGATATTGGCAACATTTAGTTTCAACAGGACGGCGCTACGTGCCACACAGCCGAAGCTACACTCGATGTTTTGCGCCCTGTTTTTGAAGATCGCATTATCAGTCGCAGAGCTGATGTCGTTTTGCCACCTCGGAGCTGCGATTTGACACCGTTAGACTATTATTTGTGGAGTGCCCTCAAAGATAAGTGTTACGCCAACAAGCCAGAGACAATTGACGCTTTAAAGGACAACATATATAATATATTTATACCTACTTCGGGGATTCCCCAAGGTAGTATTTTGGGTCCACTTTTATTTAATGTTTTTATCAATGATATAACTAATTGTTTTAAAAACTCCCAGATCCTTTTGTATGCGGACGATTTGAAAATTTTTAAACAAATCTCTTGCCCCAGGGATATACTTGATCTTCAGGAGGATTTGGATAGAGTTGTCTCTTGGTCTGATCGAAATGGTCTACCTTTTAATGTAGGTAAATGCTTATCTATGTCGTATCATAGGCGTCGTAATATTTTATTGTCTGAATATAGAATAAAAACTTTTATTTTATCATCTGTTGATGAAATTTTAGATCTGGGGGTAGTATTTGATATTAAACTATCTTTTAATAATCATTTAAACTATATGATTCCAAAAGCTTATGCAATGTATGCTTTTATCCGTCGTAATTCTGATAATTGTTTTGATCATTATACAAAGAAAGCGTTATTCACTTGCTTTGTAAGATCAAAATTAGAATATGCCTCATTTATATGGGGACCCAGTGCCGAAATTCATATTAATAGAATTGAAAGAATTCAGATAAAATTTATAAAATATGCTCTTTCTTTTTTAAACTTTTCCTCGCCAGCTCCTTCAAATGTTATTGCTTCTTATGCAGATAAATGTGCATTAATTTCAATGAAAACTTTAGAGGTTAGGAGAAAGATCTTTTCCCTTAGTTTTTTGCACGGCATTATTTGGGGTTTAATTGATTGCCCAGTTTTATTACATGCTATTAAGATATATGTGCCTTCACGATCACTTAGAAATAAAGTTACTTTTTCTCATATTGATATTCATAGAACGGATTACGCTATGAATGAACCAGTAACTAGGGCTATGAGATTATATAATAATCATTGTAATCAATTAGATTTAAGTTTAACTAACATACATTTTAAAGTAATTTTAAATAATTTGTTAAAATAAGTTATTTACTTTAGATTTTGATGATAGTCTGTAAGGATAATATTGTATCCATAGACTGAAATAAATAAATAAATAAAAAAAAATATTCGTGAAGCCATTGGTGAAATACAGCTGCACACAGTCGATAATGTGCTTAAAAATTGGACCGATCGTGTAGGCTACTGCATGGCCAGCCGAGGCAGCCATTTGAATGAAATTATTTTCCATTATTAACCGGAAGGATTGTACTTTCAAATAAAAAAAGAAATTTGTGAAAATATTCAGTAGTTATTTTTTATAGCATTTTCAAAAAAAAAAGTTATTTGGCGGACCCTTTACTACACTGATCGAAATCCATGGACGTAACACAATGCCGATATTAATTGGGTTTGTGTAGATTTTGTATGAATGTGTTTATGAATGACTAAAAGGGAAAATAGTTGAGTTCACGAGTTCATATGGTAAAATTTTAAATATATTTTGTTGTTTTAAAATTTTAAATCTTACATTCTGAAAATGTAAAAAAGAAATGTGAAGAACATTCTCTTTTATCCATAAGTTTGAAGTTTATTAAATCAAATAAGTAATAATAAATTATTCATTTCTTTAAAAAACAAGAAAAAATAGCAAAACTTAAAAAGATAAGAAATTTCAAAGGTTAATAAGTGGTATGTTACCAAAAACTAAAAAAGCTTAACAGCCTGCAGTAACTGGATATTTTTAAAATTAAAAAAAAAAAATTATAAAAGACAGCTAAAGTGTTCTCAGATGGAGGCGACGTATGTAGTTTATAGAAAATGTTTAATTTACTTATTA
>OY821518.1:111477397-111479897 GCA_963682025.1 Cordilura impudica
TTTTCAAGAATTGGCTTGTATTGATTCTGCATCACGTACTAGTATGGCTAGTTACAATTTTTATATCTATCTTAAAAATAATAATCATAATTTCAACAAATCTGAAGCTGAATTAACTTTTGCTGATGGTGATCCGAAAATTCAAAAGGTTTTAACTACTTATGTTGATATTGAATTCGGAAACCGCGTAATTAAAACATTTTTTATGATTTTGCCCCATTCTAAATCACAAAATACCTTGCTTGGTATTGATTTTATGGAAAAGGCGGGTATAATACTTGATACGTCACAGATGATTTGGAACTTTGCTGATCAACCGAACATTAAATTTGATTATTTACTTGAGCTTGAATTCCAAATGGCATATCAAACAATTTTTAATCAACCACAATCAAAAAGATGTCCGATAGAAAAGGCTACTATTTGTGATACAGTAGAACTATATGATATTTGTCAATCGGCCCTTCCTCTTCATGTTGTAAAGCCTGAAATAAAACGTTCAGTTAACATATTTTTAAAACATGTTCGTGGTAAAATGGTTGATAACGATGATCATTTGTTCGATTGTCCAATACGCAAAGTTGACTTTAATATGGTTGATGTAGAATTAAGAGATGACGAGGCAGGTAATTTGGGGGAAAAGGATAGAGAAAACTTAAATTTTGTACTCAATCGCTTTGAGTTGTTGTTTGATGAAGTTTTTACAGCGAAAACAAATGTCTATCATGCTATAAACACAATAAATGAAGAACCGATATCTACTCGTTCATATAGATTATCAGGACCACGTAAAGAACTACTTAAAAAAGAAATACAAACTATGATTCAAAAAGATGTTATAGAAGAAAGTGATACACCATGGGTTTCACCGGTTGTAATGATTCCCAAAAAGGATGGGAAAATTCGTGTATGTGTTGATTATAGACGACTAAATGATATTACTATTCCTGATCGTTATCCGTTGCCAAGAATTGATGATTTGCTTCATGCAGCTAAGAAAACGAACTATATGTCAACTTTAGACTTACAAAGTGGATACTGGCAAATTAATGTTAAGGATGAACATATGGATAAAACTGGATTTATAACACCTTTTGGAACATATCGATTTAAAAGAATGCCTTTTGGTCTTCGAAATGCTCCTGCAACGTTTCAACGAGCAATGGATCAATTTCGTAATGGTTTACCACAAATTCTAATTCTCATTTATCTTGATGATATTATTATTTGTTCTAGCAGTTTGAAAGAATATCTGTCAGATATCGAATCTGTATTTAAACGTCTTTATGAGAAAGGATTTCGTGTTAATCGAAAAAAATGTAATTTTATATGTACAAAAATTAATTATTTAGGACATACTCTGTCGGCTGATGGTATTCATGTTGATATAAATAAAACTGAAGCTATAATTCAAATGAAGGAATCCCGAAATGTTAAACAGCTTTTAACATTTCTTCAAACTTGTTTGTGGTATCGTCGTTTTATTCATAACTTTGCTCATGGAAGCAAGCCATTAAGTCATTTAACAAAAAAAAATGTTCCTTGGCAATGGAAGGGCGAACAACAAAATGCCTTTGAAAAATTGAAATTATTACTAGTGTCTCCACCAATTTTAAAGCAAGTTGATGAAAACATACCATTTTTATTAAAAACTGATGCTAGTGGTTATGCCATCGGAGCTGTTTTAGTCCAGGGGGAGGGTGATGAAGAACATCCAATTGAGTGTGCAAGCAGAATGTTAACTGATGCTGAACGTAATTACTCAACAATCGAACGAGAAGCTTTAGCAATTGTTTGGGCCGTGAATAAGTTTCGAGGTTACTTTGAAGGAACAAAACTTATTTTATTAACAGATCATCAACCTCTTAAATGGTTAATGAGTCTTAAATCACCATCTGGAAGATTAGCCAGGTGGGCTCTTAAATTACAGTCTTATGATATTGAAATTAAATATGTTAAAGGAAAATTAAATAGTGTTGCGGATTCATTATCAAGACCAATCTTGTCATGCGATATTAATTTGTTTGAAATAGATTTTCCATCCAAGTCTGAAGAAGAGTTAAGAACGGAGCAAATGAAAGATTCTGAACTGGCAAAAATTATAAATTCTCTAGAGTTGTCTGTTCCTGAGAATGAAGGACTTGCTTTAAAATTCACTCAATTTGGGTATATATTAAATAATAGTGTTCCATATCGGTATTCTCAAAATTTGGAGGAAGCTCAGCTTGTAGTACTTGCTCATCAAAGACAAGAAATTATTGAAGAATTTCATTCATCAGATATAAGTGGACATTATGGAGTTGAAAGAACTAAAGCTAAAATAAAGAACCATTTTTTTTGGCCAAGTATAAACAAAGACGTTAAACAATTTGTTAAATTATGTGTAAAATGTCAACGTTATAAGCCTGCAAATACGAAACCTTCTGGTCTTTTCGAAACAAGTCCATGTCATCAGCGGTTTGAAGTTTTGGCAATTGATTTATTTGGACCTTTACCTTTA